>JAZAYU010000048.1:600000-993603 GCA_038501625.1 Corbicula japonica
TTTAAACATACACTTAGCAAAAACGTATTTGAAGAATTTGAACACGGCTCTTATGCGAAATTATTTTTTTTTTCATAAATCGGGCATAAAAGTAGTTACAACAAAAATGTCAAAAACAATAAATATTACGGAAGACCCATTTTCCTTGTCATGACTGATAAAGATACAAGGAATACCTAATGAACATTTCCTTCGTTAGTAGTCCCCCGATTCCAAGAAAAGACTTTATTACCAGTTACCACGATTCCAATCATATAAAGTAATTTGCCTTGCGGTCAAACATTGACCGCTAAAGAGTTCTCGACGGAAAGATACTTTTTCAGTGGAACCGCCTCTCCCCACCCTCAGTTTCAAAATAAACATTTGATTCTGCGTCAGAATTTCTGAATAATGATGTGTTTTTATTCAAAGTAATCATGACGAATGAAGCTCTTTTGCATCAAAAATCCAAAAATTATTTTTAGATCCATTTAAGAGTCTTTTCTGGCATTCCGACATTTCGAAAATATAATTATGTTTGTAATTGTAATATGTATTGCTTTGTCGTTATTTAAACCGGCGATTTATTATTTTTATATATTGGGATATATTAACGAAATAAAAAGGAAATTACTATATGATATGTATTAATTGATTAATAAATGGGGTCACCCGTCACAGGGGCCTGAAATGAAAAAGACAAGAAAATGTTTTTCGATAAAATCGTATTGGAGAATACTGTCATTTTAACTATTAAAATAAATTGTCTATCCTATTTTATGGTTTATCAGACTTTGATACATAATATGCAGACGAGTGTACGACTACCATTCATGTTGACAGACATGATTAATGACGAACTTAACCTCAAAGATGATTTTCGAACAGATATTATGAAAGAATATGCTGATGCAAGCAGAATTCCAATGTGACAAATCAAATACAAATTCGATGATATATGCATTGAAAGAGTATTGTTCAATAATTGCAGAGCGGAAGTGGTCGCGTGTTCCAATTTGGAAGTAGAAGTCCATTAATTAGCATATGTAGTTAAAGTACTATTTCCTTACAATGCAATATACAACCTGTCAATTAAATAAGTATACACATGTGACATCTTAGAGTTTGGGAAAAGGTGTTAGCCACGTGGCTAGCCATTATCTCTTCGAAATGTGTCAATGTGTGAAAATATTTACCGGAACAGTTGTACTTGTGTAAACAAAAAAAAAACATAATTTTTAAGTGCTGTACTTTAAATATGATAGAAAACGAGTACCACTTTTTGATCAACAACAAAACAACTAAACTTTTATTTGCAAATCGGCAACCAAATTGCCTTTGGCAAATAACACATTAAAAGAAATATCGTGAGAAAATGACATAGTAATAACTTTTTGATCAATGCCCCTTTTATACGAATATAAGAAACATAGATATAGGAATAAATCCTTGGCAAAATTTAATAGATTAATGAAATCAGAATGAAAAATCAATCATTTCAAATTTACAGCTTTATCGAAAAAGCTTCAATTGTGAAAAGTGAAATATCCGTAACTGAAAAAAATGCTTTGTTGTTTTTTCCTTCTTTTTAAGGCGTCGCAAACATTGGAAATGGCGAAAACAGGCTAAAATTTCAAAAATGAATTCAGGTGAAATAAAGATATTTATCCCAAAACAGCTTGCCCTAAAATATTTAGTTCATTTTTTTCTAATATTGCTCGATTAACTTCACTTGGAACACCTTAGATACTTTAGATTACAATTGAAAGTAAGTGTGGTGTATATGTTTACTAAAATCTAGGTGGCAATAAGTATTTTCCCCAAAATTAATTTTTGAAATTTTAGCCAGTTTTCGACATTTGCAATGTTTGCGACCTCTTAAACACGCATTGTTAACTTAAAGAAATAATATTGACTTTGTCGAAGCTTTTAACTGACAAGTAGTCATTTAGGAGTAAAATACATTTTTAATTTTGAAAAAAAGTGCTATAGTTCTTTTATTTTGTAATTAAAAAGTGTAACGTTTACACGATTTTTTCTTTACGAAATTATTAATTATTATTATTTTATATAAGTGGTAGACCTGAAGATATGTTACTTTGCAGATGAAAAGAGTTAACACCATCTTGCGTTGATATATTGAACATATTTTGATTTATCCCACAGACACCTGCTGGGAAGAAATTATTGACAATCGTTTGAAATTAACTTTGAAAATGAGATGGAATCACAGTTCGTGTCTTCTTTTTGTTTTGATTTTCAAGATTCTATTAATTTTTGTCGCTATTTTAATTATCAAATCATACGTACAAGTGACATACCGATGATGTGCAGAGGTTCAGAATTCTCCGCCAAACTAAACGTTTAAAAAATAAACGTAGCAAAAAATATTTGAATAATTGAACCCGGCTCTAATGCGATTTTTTTTCAGAAACCGGGCATAAAAATTGTAACAATTAAAATGTCAATAAAATTACCGAAGACACATGCCATGTCCGATAAAGATACAAGGAATACCTAATGAACAATTCCCTAGTTAGTAGTCCCCTGATTCCAAGAAAAGACTTTATTACCAGTTACCACGATTCAGATGCTATCAACTAATTCGCCTTGAGGTCAAACATTGACCGCTACTGAGAAATAAGAGTTTTCGACGGAAAGATACTTTTTTTCAGTGGAATCGCTCCTCCCCTAACCCCTGTTTTAAAATTGACATTTCACTCCTCTGGATTCGGCGTTTGAATTTCTGGATCAGTTTTTAAAGTAACCATGACGAATAAATCTCTTTTTGTAATTCAAATACATAAAAAGAAAGAAGTTCTATGAAACTTGAAACCTTTTTATTTAATTAATCGCCTATTTTATGTACACATATAATCATCAATGGCGTTGTACATTACATTAACATAAGAACATATAAAATAACACATTTAAATTAGTTAAGAATAATAAAAACCATTATAAAAAGAGTATTAGAATAGATGGAAATAATAAAATATTAAAAATTAACACCATCGATATAAAAAGAATGGGCAACAAAATTTAAAATATAGAACACGATCACGACAAAGGCGGTGTTTCTTAAAATACTCAAGGGTAATGTCAATAATCAATTTTAAAATAACGTATAAAAATCTCCAAAATAGTGCCGCCGAGGAAAATAGTATTTTTACTATGCATGAACGAAATAAAAATAAACAGAATCAAAAACACATTTTCAGGTAAAAATGGAATCAGGGGACAACTTACGAGGTTCATTAGGTATTCTTAGTAATTTTGGGTCATGGCATGGAAAATGTGTATACGGGATAACCACTGTAAACATATTTTTCTGAATTTCGTAAACGTTTTTTAAATGTAAACGTTAAAATCTATCAGGGGCGTAGCCAGCTTTTTTTAAATTGTAGGCCCAAACAAGGTTACAAGGGGCGGTTGCCCATTTGTAAGAGGTCTAGGGGCGAGCCCGGAAATAAGTGGAAAATAGCAAAATGGGCAAAAGACACCCTTGATTCGACCAAACGGCTCGAACCCTGTACTAACCCCACCCTGTTCCTGTTTTTATTGTAATTTATGGGACTTGTGAAATGTCATTTTCTTTTTCAACTTTTAGGCCCGGGCCTAACTGGCCTTATAGTAGCTACGCCACTGTATATTATTACAGAATTATACATCTACATCGGAGATATTTCTTTTTCGAAAGGACAATAATATTTTTTCTTCACTTCTTCTCAAATTAAATCGTCTTGAAAGTTAATTGAAGCCTCAACGGAAGGCTTTAGTGTTTTGAAAAAGAGAAAGGTGTTAAAATTAACACTGGTATAGTGCGATTATATTAACCTGCCCATTATGCATACATTACACAGTGGTTGAACGTGGTATTTTGAGACGGGAATATCCTTGCTATTTTGGACTGGTCTTTTGCATTTGTATGTATATCTTTAAAACTGCATTCACTTCCACGAGCGTCTATAGCGCAGTTGGTAGGAAGGCAGAAAATAGCAAACAACATTTTTTTGTTTGCCGCTTGGCGCGGGTTCGAGTCGTACTTGGACCTATAATATTTGCGTTTTATATTGTAGATGTTTATTGTTTATTTGTGTATTTTTTTTCAAATATTATGGTTTTTTGGGGCTTTATTGATTTATTTTTATGGACTTTTTATTCTAATATTGATATTTCCATGTCACAAATTTTATCAGTACAAAATATTTTAAACATATCACAGCAGTTCTGTTTCACTTGCGGTGTCAGTGCCATTGTCACTGTCGTCATCATCGCTGCTGTCATCGGCAAGATTGATCACAAAGTTGTCCATATTAGCGTCAATCACTACATCTGTCGATTGGTAAAAAAGTATAAAACAAAAATGGCTCTAGCAGGACTCGAACCACATACCTTTAGCGTTTGAATGCTGCACTTTACCACTGAGCCATTCCGCTTTCATACCTGCCTAGCGGAAAGAAGACACCTATATACTTCATGAATAATGGATTTCCCGTTGAGGTAATGACGACTTTCACGCTTTGG
This sequence comes from Corbicula japonica, assembly GCA_038501625.1. Taxonomy (NCBI): domain Eukaryota; kingdom Metazoa; phylum Mollusca; class Bivalvia; order Venerida; family Cyrenidae; genus Corbicula; species Corbicula japonica. Next base: position 604,507 of record JAZAYU010000048.1, read on the forward strand.
TGATAAAGTTAAAAATATCACAACCAACCACCGAATAATGTATGCAAAACGGGCAGGTTAATATAATCGCACTATAGGTGAGGTCCGGTAAATGTTTTCACGCCGTAGAGTTTTACTACGGGCGCCATCCACGTGGCTAACACCTTTTCGTAAACTCTAAGATGTCACATTATGTATAATGATTTAATTGACAGGTTATATTGCCGCCAAGGAAAATAGTACTTTTACTACACATGTTAATTAACGGACTCCTACTTCCAAATTGGGACACGCGGCGACCACTTCCGCTCTCCAATTTTTGAACAATACTCTTTCAATGCATAAAACCTTGAATTTTCATTTGCTTTGTCACTTTCGTATTTTGCTAACATAAGCATACTGTATCATAACATCTCATCGGACGCCATCTTTGAGTTTGAGAATTGGTACGTCATTAATCATGTCTGTCAACATGAATGCCGATATCCACCGTCGTCTGCGAGATGCCGAAAGATTCTTCCGTCGAGCCTGTGAGCAGGTCTTTGTCTTAAACCGACAGGTGGAAGAAGCAACTCGTCGTTTTCACGACGCTGACGCCTGCGGTAACAAAGTCCGACGTTACACTGTTCGTCTGCAACTGTCCGTACTGGAGGGAGTGAGGAATATGTACTACGAATATGCAGCAAAGAAAGCAGCTGATATTGTAGATCTTCAACGCTACATTCTTGACGCCGACGATGACCTCGAAAACATGTATGCCGACGATGATAGCGATTCGGAAACGTCTGAGCTTATGTTCGGATACAATTCAGCCAGTTCCGATGAGTCCGGTGCAGCAGACGAGACTTGTTGTTGACAGATGACGTCAGCACATTTTACGACATCTCATGTCAAAAACCGGCACTTTTCAGCGCCAACCAAAATTTCATGAAAGAAAAGTCCTTTTAAAATTGTCAGTCCCCTTACCCAACATGCCTCTCGGACCAATTCTACATTAATTTCTACAGTTTATAAAGATTTCTGTGATTCAACAAATTATGTATCAAAGTCGGATAAACTTTCAAATAACATACAAAAATTATTTTAACATTTTAATTGAAACTCTTTATCTCTCCTAGAGGATTTTATCAAATAACATTTTTTTATCCTTTCAGGCCCCAATGACGGGGGACCCCATTTATTAATCAATCGACATATGATATATATGATATATAATTACATATTTCAATTAATATTTCATCTACGTATTGTAAAATAAACGGTTTTTTGGATTCATATAAAGTATTTATTTTAGCAATAAAATGTATTGTAAATGCCTGTGTCCTAGGGTTAAATAAATATATTAAAACCTCAAAGCGAAATTATTCGGGTGTTTTTGTGGTTAGTCTTGGTTGTTGTTGTTGTTTTTCAAATTACTTACTTTTTGTAATTTTCGCGTTTAATACTTCCGATTTTACCTAAGCTTTTCAATATACTGTAGTCAAAGAGAAACAGCCTCTTTAATTTCTTTTCTTTACCTTTGCACGTGAACCATTAAAACCCAATAACTGCATTTTAAAATTATTTCAAATAAGATAGCCGCTGGTTTTTCTTTAAACAGATTTTAATGTGGAAGGTTTTATACTTTTTCAGGTAATACATTTAAATTTAAGTGATCGGTGATACCTAAATTCCAGAAACGACACTTAAGTCATATTTATATGGAACTAAATAATGATGGAAACTAAAAAAAAATGTATGGACGCAAAAATGTACAATATGATCTGGTCTTTAAGAAGATTTTGCGGTAACGTATAAAATTCCTCAAATTGCTAAAATCGAGATTTTTCTATATTGAGAACAACATAATCAAAATCATTGTGTAACAAGATTTTTTACGTCAAGATTTAAGCTGAATATTTCGGCATCGGGCTCTTAACTAAAATACGAACAGTGGTTGTTGTCGGCTATGTTAATTTTATGCCGGAACGTTTTTGTCACAAGAATGGAATTGTTTATCTTTATTTTAAAATTAATTTTATTTCTTAAAACACTTTGGTTGCAGAAAAATATAATTTATTGTCCGCTGCATTAATTTGGTATGCGAACAGACGGTTCAGATTTTCAAGCACAATAATAATTTTGCTCAAATTCACCAAGATATCTTATCTTCTGTTTTATATGATTTGAACTGAAACATAACATTTGCATTTTAGATTTTAAACAGCCCCATTCGTCATGGATACTTTAAAATATTCAGAAGCCGTAATCGGATAAATAAAATGTTTTTCAATATAAAAACAGGTGTGTGAAGAGAGGGGTAGTTCTACTGAAAAGTACCTTTCCACAAAGATCTCTTATTTCTTATCAGCGGTCAATGTTTGACCTCCAGGCAAATTACTTCATAGCATCTGAATCGTGGTAACTGATAATATTGTCTTTTCTCGGAATCTGGGACTACTAACGTTACTATATATTATTACAAAATTTAACATCTACATCAAAGATTTTTTCGAAGGAACAAATGTACTTTCTCCTTAAACACTACTTGTCACGTAAACGCGTCTGGAAAGATCTGGAATGTCAGTTAAAGCCTCAACGGAAGGCTTTAGTGGGTTGAAAGAGCAATTACAATAACAACAAATATTTATTTGGAAATCGGTAAACATATTGCCTTTGGAAAGTTACATTTTTGTAGAAATAACGACAAAGATATCGTTGGAACATGACATAATATTTATAACAACAAAATAGTCATCAATATTGTTTCATTAAGATATTTAACAAAACGTGTCATAAAAGATGAAAAAAATAACAATAGTTATTTATCTTATGCTAATTTATTTCTTAATGTTATTGACGTGCTTATTTTTGCTTTTCTCAACTCTAAAGCCTTTTCGATATTTTTTTTAGTTTTGAAAAGATTGCTTTTACTTTGTGATCTCATTAATCTATTAAATTTATCAATTGTTGGTCATATATACATATTCGTATAATATAGGACATATTAACCAAAAGTGGTATTCGTTTTCTATCATATTTAAATTACATCATTTACTAATTCAGTTTTCTGTTGTTGTTTAAAACCAAGTACAAGTGTATATAACATTTTTTTCTTTTTTATACATTTGAGATGAAAGCTAACATTTGCATTTCAGATTCAAAATAGCTTTATATGTCAAGGATACTTAAAAAGATAAAAGTTTCGATTTTGAAACAAGGGTGTGTGAAGAGGGGTAGTTCTACTGAACAGTATCTTTCCATCTTTACTTCTCAACAGCGGTCAATGTTTGACTTCATACCATCCAAATCGTGGTAACTGGTAATAAAGTCTTTTCTTGGAATAAGGGGACTTCTAACGAGGAAATTGTTTATTCGGTATTCCTATGCCATTTCAGCCAATTAAATGCTTGAATGATGTGAGACTGGGCTCCAGTTAAAGATTTATGGTCTTGGGCATATGAATACCCCAGTTAGCAGTCCTCAGATTCCAAGAAAAGACATTATTACCAGTTACCACGATTCAGCTGCTTTCAAGCAATTTGCCTTGCGGTCAAACATCGACAGTTCGCCTTTTAGCCAATCAGATGCTTGAGATTTGAGACTGGTCTCCAGCTTACGTCTTATGATCTCGGGGCCTAGTATCTTTATAGGGCAAGGCATGGAAAATGTGTCTGCAGATTTACCCCTGTATATCATATTTTCTAAATTCGTCAACGTTTTTTTAAAGTAAACGTTATAATATATTAATTAAAAAAGTTAACATCTACATCGGAGATTTTTATTTAAAAGGACAAAAATAATTTCTCTTTTGTCACTACTTGTCAATTAAAGGCGTCTGAAAAGTCAGTTAAAGCCTCGACGGAAGGTTTAAGTGCTTTGAAAGAACAAGGTGCTCAAACAAAGTACGACGTTACACAGTTCGTCTGCAACTGTCCGTACTGGAGGGAGACATTGTAGAACTTCAACGCTACATCCTTCACGCCGACGAAGACACAGACAACATGGACGCCGACGACGATAGCGATTCGGAAACATCGGAGCTTATGTTTGGATACAATTCCGATGAGTCCGGTGCAGCAGACGAGTCATTCTGTTGACAGAATCTGATGACGTCAGCACATTTTACGACATCTTCATGTCACAAACTGGCACTTTTCAGCGCCAACCAACATTTCATGAAAGAAAGGTCTTTTAAAATTGTCAATCTCTCTAACCCACTTGCCTCTCTGACCTGAAACTCCGATAGGATTTTTAACGGATAACATTATCTCCCCTTTCTTCCGTTTCAGCCCCCATCCCATTGTAACGGCTGACCCCATTCTTAATTCATCGACATATAATATACATATAATTTACATGTGTATTTCAGTTTATTTTTCACACAAAAAATCGTAAGTCGTCGAAAATATTTTTATACCAGTATGACAATTATTGTAAAATGGAGTTTCCTCCTATTCAATATAAAAAAATCAATTTGGTTTCAATCGAATATATGCCGGAAATAAAGTTATCATTTTACACGAAGAATTCAATTGCGAGCTTTCAGGGCATCGTTTATGTAGTTTTATGTTAGATATAGTTTTGTTGACGATTTTAAAAGCCGTATTTTACCTAATGTCAATAAAATACGAGAAAAATAAGAGATTTCGTTAGGTGTAAAGTACAGTATGCGGTACGATCGGCTACCATCCCAATGCCGATTACTGTTTTGTTTCTATATGAAGTATCAGTCGAAGATGCAAGTAGGGTACAAGGTCTTAACATGACAATCTTATGAAAGACTTTCTTTCATGATATTTTGGTTGGCGCTGAAAAGTGTCGGTTTGTGACATGAAGATGTCGTAAAATATGCTGACGTCATCTGTCAACAACAAGTCTCGTCTGCTGCACCGGACTCATCGGAACTGGCTGAATTGTATCCGAACAAAAGCTCCGACGTTTCCGAATCGCTATCGTTATCCGCGTACATGTTGTCCGCGTCATCGTCGGCGTCAAGAATGTAGCGTTGAAGATCTACAATGTCAGCTGCTTTCTTGGCCGCATATTCGTAGTACATATTCCTCACTCCCTCCAGTACGGACAGTTGCAGACGAACAGTGTAACGTCGGACTTTGTTACCGCAGGCGTCAGCGTCGTGAAAACGACGAGTTGCTTCTTCCACTTGTCGGTTTAAGACAAAGACCTGCTCACAGGCTCGACGGAAGAATCTTTCGGCATCTCGCAGACGACGGTTGATATTAGAATTCATGTTGACAGACATGATTTATGACGTGCTAAAACTCATAAATGACGTTTAAAGAAATTTTATGATTATGCTGATGTAAGCAGATTACAAAAGTGACAAATCAAATCATATTTCTAGGTTTTATGCATTGAAAGAGTATTGTTCAATAATCGCAGTGCGAACGTTGTCGCGCGTGCCAATTTGGAAGTAGAAGTCAATTTATTATCATTTGTGCTAGTTTACTCGGCTGCAATTTAACCTTTCAATTAAATCATTATACACATATGACATGTAAGAGTTTGGGAAAAGGTGTTAACCAAGTGGATAGCTGTACACGGCGAGAGTATAACTTTGTGCAGAATTTGTTAAGGCGTGAAAACATTTACCGGAACAATTATACCTATTTTATTAAGAAAACCATAAAAACGAATTGGTAAATGCTGTAGATCTAATTAAAATATAATAGAAATCGAATACCACTTATTGTTAATATGCCCATATTAGAAACATATATGTAGGAAGATATCCTTGGCCCAGAATTGATAAATTTAATAGATCCGAAAGTAAAAGCAATATTTTCAAAAAAAAATACTGGAAAAGATTTAGATTTGAGTAAATAAAAAAGCAGGTCATTAACATAAAGAAATAATTAAGCAAAAAATAAAGTAGTGGTATTTTTTCATATCTGAGTTAGTGTTTCTTGTTTTTGATTTTCAAGATTCTATTTACTTGTTGTTGTTCTTTAATAATCACACATCGTACGTACGAGTAACATAACAACAATGTGCGAACGTTCAATAGTCTGCTGAATAAATTAAAAAATATACGTAGCAAAAACGTATTTGAAGAATTTTAACACGGCTCTAATGCGAAATTATTTTTTTTATAAACCGGGCATAAAAATAGTTACAACTGAAATGTCAAAATCAATAACTATTACGGAAAACCCATTTTTCTTCTCATGACTGATAAAGATACAAGGAATACCAAATGAACAATTCCTTCGTTAGTAGTCCCCCGATTCCAAGAAAAGACTTTTTTACCAGTTACCACGTTTTCAATCACATAAAGTAATTTGCCTTGCGGTCAAACACTGACCGCTACTGAGACACAAAAGAGTTCTCGACGGAAAGATACTTTTTCAGTGGAACCGCCTCTCCCCACCCTCAGTTTCAAAATAAACATTTGATTCTGCGTCAGAATTTCTGAATAATGATGTGTTTTTATTCTAAGTAATCATGACGAATGAAGCTCCTTTGCATCTAAAATCCAAAAATTATTTTTAGATCCATTTAAGAGTCTTTTCTGGGATTCCGACATTTCGAAAATATAATTATGTTTGTTATTGTAATATGTATTGCTTTTGTCGCTATTTAAACCGGCGATTTATATATTGGGATATATTAACGAAATAATATACGAGTAAAAAGGAAATTACTATATGATATGTATTAATTGATTAATAAATGGGGTCACCCGTCACAGGGGCCTGATATGAAAAAGACAAGAAAAATGTTATTCGATAAAATCATATAGGAGAGTCAAATACTGTCATTTTAACTATTAAAATAAATTGTCTATCCTATTTTATGGTTTATCAGACTTTGATACATAATATGCAGACGAGTGTACGACTACCACAGTAGACTGAGGAATTTTATAGACTGTGTAATTTATAAAGAATCGGTAGGAAAGGCAAGTGGGGTAGAGGGACGGACAATTTTAAAAGAAAAGTTCTTTCATGAAAGTTTGGTTGGCGCTGAAAAGTGCCGGTTTGTGACATGAAGATGTCATAAAATGTGCTGACGTCATCTGTCAACAGAATGTCTCGTCTGCTGCACCGGACTCATCGGAACTGGCTGAATTGTATTCGAACATAAGCTCCGATGTTTCCGAATCGCTATCATCGTTGGCGTACATGTTGTCCGCGTTGTTGTCGACGTCAAGGATGGATCGTTGTAGTTCTACAATGTCAGCTGCTTTCTTTGCTGCATATTCGTAGTACATGTTCCTAACTCCCTCCAGTACGGACAGTTGCAGACGAACAGTGTAACGTCGGACTTTGTTACCACAGGCGTCAGCGTCGTGAAAACGACGAGTTGCTTCTTCCACCTGTCGGTTTAAGACAAAGACCTGCTCACAGGCTCGTCGGAAGAATCTTCCGGCATCTCGAAGACGACGGGGGATATCGGCATTCATGTTGACAGACATGATTAATGACGAACTTAACCCCAAAGATGATGTTCGAACAGATATTATGAAAGAGTAGGCTGATGCAAGCAGAATTCCAATGTGACAAATCAAATACAAATTCGATGTTATATGCATTGAAAGAGTATTGTTTAATAATTGCAGAGCGGAAGTGGTCGCGTGTTCCAATTTGGAAGTAGAAGTCCATTAATTAGCATATGTAGTTAAAGTACTATTTCCTTATAATGCAATATACAACCTGTCAATTAAATAAGTATACACATGTGACATCTTAGAGTTTGGGAAAAGGTGTTAGCCAGGTGGCTAGCCATTAACTCTTCGAAATTTGTCAATGTGTGAAAATATTTACCGGAACAGTTGTACTTGTGTAAACAAAAAAAACAACATAATTTTTAAGTGCTGTACTTTAAATATGATAGAAAGCGAGTACCACTTTTTGATCAACAACAAAACAACTAAACTTTTATTTGCAAATCGGCAACCATATTGCCTTTGGCAAATAACACATTCAAAGAAATATCGTGAGAAAATGACATAGTAATAACTTTTTGATCAATTCCCCTATTATACGAATATAAGAAACATAGATATAGGAATATCCTTGGCCAAATTAAATAGATTAATGAAATCAGAATGAAAAATCAATCATTTCAAATTGACAGCTTTATCGAAAAAGCTTCAGTTGTGAAAAGTGAAATATCCGTAACTTAAAAAATGCTTTGTTATTTTTTCCTTTTTTTTAAACATGCATTGTTAACTTAAAGAAATAATATTGACTTTGTAGAAGCTTTCAAATGACAAGTAGTCATTTAGGAGTAAAAAACATTTGTAATTTTGAAAAAAAGAAATGTGCTATAGTTTTTTTTTATTTTGTAATTAAATATTGTAATGTTTACACGATTTTTTCTTTACGAAATTACTATTTATTAATATTATTTATATCATGTTACGTTGATATATTGAACATATTTTGGTTCATCCCACAGACACCTGCTTGGAAGAAATTATTGAAAATCGTTTGAAATTAACTTTGAACATGAGATGGAATCACAGTTTGTGTCCTTTTGTTTTGATTTTCAAGATTCTATAAATTTTTGTTATCACGTACAAGTGACATACCGATGATGTGCGGACGTTCAGAATGTTTCGCAAAACTAAACGTTTAAAATATACGTAGCAAAAACTATTTGAATAATTTGAACCGGCTCTTATGCCATTTTTTTGTCATAAACCGGGCATAAAAATTGTAACAATTAAAATGTCAATAATATAACCGAAGACACATGCCATGCCCGTTAAAGATACAAGGAATACCTAATGAACAATTCCCTAGTTAGTAGTCCCCAGATTCCAAGAAAAGACTTTATTACCAGTTACCACGATTCAGATGCTATCAACTAATTTGCCTTGCGGTCAAACATTGTCCGTTACTGAGAAATAAGAGTTTTCGACTGAAAGACACCTTTTTCAATGGAACCGCATCTTCCCACACCCAGTTTCAAAATTAACATTTGATTATGCGTCAGAATTTCGGAATAACGTTGTTTTTTTTATTCAAAGTAATCATGGCGAATAAAGCTCCTTTGCATCTAAAATCCAAATGTTATTTTTAGATCCATGTAAGAGTCTTTTCTGGCATTCGACATTTTTAAAATATAATTATTTTTGTTATTGTAATAGGTATTGCTTTTGTCGCTATATCAACCGGCGATTTCTTATTTAAATATCTTGTGATACATGTATATTAAGGAAATAAAAAGTAATTTACTATATAATATATATTAATTGATAAATAAATGGGGTCACCCGTCACAGGGGCTTGAAATGAAAAAGACAAGAAAACTGTTATTCGATAAAATCATATAGGAGAGTCAAATACTATCATTTTAACTATTATAATAAATTGTCTATCCTATTTTATGGTTTATCAGACTTTGATACATAATATGCAGACGAGTGTACGACTTCCACAGTAGACTGAGGAATTTTATAGACTGTGTAATTTAAAAAAGCGGTAGGAAAGGCAAGTGGGGTAGAGGGACGGACAATTTTAAAAGAAAAGTTCTTTCATGAAAGTTTGGTTGGCGCTAAAAAGTGCCGGTTTGTGAGATAAAAATGTCATAAAATGTGCTGTAGTCATCTGTCAACAGAATGTCTCGTCTGCTTCACCGGACTCATCGGAACTGGCTGAATTGTATTCGAACATAAGCTCCGACGTTTCCGAATCGCTATCGTCGTCGGCTTACATGTTGTCCGCGTTGTTGTCGACGTCAAGGATGGATCGTTGTAGTTATACAATGTCAGCTGCTTTCTTTGCTGCATATTCGTAGTACATATTCCTCACTCCCTCCAGTACGGACAGTTGCAGACGAACAGTGTAACGTCGGACTTTGTTACCACATGCGTCAGCGTCGTGAAAACGACGAGTTGCTTCTTCCACCTGTCGGTTTAAGACAAAGACCTGCTCACAGGCTCGTCGGAAGAATCTTTCGGCATCTCGCAGACGACGGTGGATATGGGCATTCATGTTGACAAACATGATTAATGACGTTCCAAGTCTCAAACTCAAAGATGGCGTTCGATGAGTTGTTATGATACAGAATGCTTATGGTAGCAAAATACAAAAGTGACAAAGCAAATTTCAAGGTTTTATGCATTGAAAGAGTATTGTTCAAAAATTGGGGTGCGGAAGTGGTCGCGTGTTCCAATTGGAAGTAGAAGTCCGTTAATTAGCATGCGTAGTTAAAGTCCTATTTTCCTTGGCGGCAATATAACCTGTCAATTAAATCATTATACATAATGTCACATCTTAGAGTTTACGAAAAGGTGTTAGCCACGTGGATGGCGCCCGAAGTAAAACTCTATGGAGTGAAAACATTTACCGGACCTCTCCTACCAGTGTTAGTTTTAACACCTTTCTCTTTTCAAAAACACTAAAGCCTTCCGTTGAGGTTTCAATTGACTTTCAAGACGATTTCATTTGACAAGAAGTGATTAAGAAATAATATTATTGTCCTTACGAAAAAGAAATATCTCCGATGTAGATGGAAAAGCCGGAAAAACTCTTAAATTCTGTAATCATATATTTTTTAACGTTTACATTTAAAAAACGTTTACGAAATTTAGAAAAATATGTTTACAGTGGTTAACCCGTAAACACATTTTCCATACCATGCCCAATAAAGATACTAGGAATACCTAATGAACCTCGTAAGTTGTCCCCTGATTCCATTTTTACCTGAAAATATGTTTTTGATTCTGTTTATTTTCATTTCGTTCATGAATAGTAAAGGTACTATTTATACGTTATTTTAAAATTGATTATTGACATTTCCCCTGAGTATTCTGAGAAACACTGCCATTTTCGTGATCATGTTCTATATTTTAAGTTTTGTTGCCCATTATTTTATATCGATGGTGTTAATTCTTAATCTTTTATTATTTCCATCTTTTCTAATACTCTTTTTATAATGTTTTTTATTATTCTTAACTGAGAATGTGTGCTGATATTTTAATGTGTTATTTTATATGTTTTTTATATGTTTTTATGATAATGTTATGTACAACGCCAACTGAATATGTGTACATAAAATTAGGCGTTTAATTAAATAAAAAGTTTAAAGTTTCATAGTAAAATGTAATGTTTATATGATTCCTCACAAAACATCTTTCTTTTTATGTATTTGAATTACAAAAAAAAGATTTATTCGTCATGATTACTTTAAAAACTGATTCAGAAATTCAAAAGCCAAATCCAAAGGCCCTGGAGTGCAATGTCAATTTTAAAACAGGGATGTAATGTATCTGATTTGATATAATTGGAACTGACAAATGATGATAAACTCCGCCTTCCATACAATGCCTCTATAATACCATGTTGTTAAATATTTTGGATAAAATAGATTAAGTAACGAGCCACGAAGGTTGTTGTTCTATTCACTGCCTTTTAAAACATTACATTTGGCGACGGGGTAAGGGGAAGGGGCGATTCCGCAGAAAAAAAGTTTCTTTCGATCCAGAACTCTAATTTCTCAGCAGCGGTCAATGTTTGACCGCAAGGCATTTTTTTATTATGATGTGAATCGTGGTAACTGGTAATAAAGTCTTTTCTTGGAATCAGGGGACTACTAACGAAGGAATTGTTCATTAGGTGTTCCTTGTATCTTTATCGGGCATAGCATGGAAATGTGTCTTTGGTAATTTTTATTGTTTTTGACATTTTAGTTGTTACTATTTTTAATCCCTGTTTATTAAAAACACGAATTGTTTTCGCATTAGAGCCATGTTCAAATTATTCAAATACGTTTTGCTACCTATATTTTTAAATTGATCGAGCAGACTTTTGAACGTTCGCACATTGTCGGTATGTTACTCGTACGTACGATGTGTGATTAAAAAAACAACAACAACAAATGAATATAATCTTGAAAATCAAAAATAAGAAAGCAGGTCTTTGTCTTAAACCGACAGGTGGAAGAATCAACTCGTCGTTTTCACGACGCTGACGCCTGCGGTAACAAAGTCCGACGTTACACTGTTCGTCTGCACCTGTCCGTACTGGAGGGAGTGAGGAATATGTACTACGAATATGCAGCAAAGAAAGCAGCTGACATTGTAGATCTCCAACGCTACATCCTTGACGTCGACAACAACGCCGACGATGAAGCGGAGGACATGTATGCCGACGACGATAGAGATTCGGAAAAGTGGGAGCTCATGTTCGGATACAATTCAGCCAGTTCCGATGAGTCCGGTGCAGCAGACGAGACATTCTGTTGACAGTTGACCTCAGCACATTTTACGACATCTTCATGTCACCAACCGGCACTTTTCAGCGCCAACCAAGATTTCATGAAAGAAAAGTCCTTTTAAATTGTCAGTACTTCTTCCCCACTTGCCCCCCCCCCCCCCCCCCCCCGACCGATTCTTCATTAGGTTTACAGTGATAGTCTATAAAATATCCAAAGATTTCTGTGATTCAACAAACTTTATCTCAAAGTCTGATAAGCATTCAAATAGGATACACAAATTATCGTAACTTCTAAAATTAATGTCTTCTATAGGATTTATCGAATAACATTTTATTTTTTTATATCAGGCCCCTATGACGAGGGGCTCCATTTATAAATCAATTGATATATAATTATGATAAAGTATTACATATTTTAATTAATATTTTATAAACGAATTGTAGATCGACGGTTTCTTAGTTACAAAAAATATTTTTAATGGCCTTAATGCCTGAAACGACTTTTTTATTTATATGGAATAAACAAGAATGGAAACTAAAAAAATGATTGGCACAAAGTGTGCTATAGGATCTGGCCTTTTAGAAGTTGAGGAACGAATGAAATTGCTAAAGTCAAGATTTTGTTCTTTAAATAAGAACACATAATCACAATCATTGTGTAACTACACTCAACCAAAGTTCTAATTGGTCATCAATTGTATTTGTTTACAATGTATGCTAGTTTCGTTTCTTCCCTACGACAAGAGAGGTTTTGGAAAGAACTGTTTTGTCTGGAAATCAATTCTCTAATGTCATTTTAATCTTTATTGATTGTTTTCTTAACTGAATCCAATACCATTTACTTACACCGCAGGGTTAAAATTAGAACAGTCTTCAATTGAAAGGGAGGTAATTTTAAAATTGGATACTTTGAAGGGGATTTATTTAAACAAATTTGCTGTTGATTAGTAAGGTTTTTTGTTTTTCCTACTAATTAGGGGTCCTATTAAAACAAAACAAGAAATTAAGAGCAAATTTCTGTTTGCTTGACCTTTTTATGCAAGAAATGCAATTTCAGCAAAATTAAGGATAACTCTCGCCAAACTGCTCCAAAGTCAATTATTACAAGATTAAAGCTTAAGTCGACGACTGCTGTTGGCATATGATCATAAATAAAGAGTGAATTCAATGTATTTCTAATAAAAAATACGGTCAAAAAGTGACCAATTAGAACTTTGGATGAGTGTATTTTTAAGTCAAGCTAAAAGCTGAATATTTCCACATTTGTACAACAAATGGCTTATATTATCGGGTTCTTGATTAAAAAAGGAAAAGTGGTTGTTGTCGGATATGTTCATTTTATGCAGGAACGTTTTTGTCACAAGAATGGGACTGTTTATCTTTATTTTAAAATTGATTTTATTTCTTGAATTATTTTGGTTTCAGAAAAAATATATAATTTATTGTCCGCTGCATTAATTTGGTATGCGAACAGACCGTTCAGATTTTCAAGCACAGTAACAATTTTGCTCTTATTCACCAAAATATCATTATTCTTTTTTTCATATATTTGAATTGAAAGAAAACATTTGCATTTTAGATTCAAAATATCTTAATTTGTCAAGGATTCTAAAAAAACAGACGTCGAATTTGGAAAAATATATGTTCGATTTTGAAACACGGGTGTGTGAAGAGGGGCAGTTCTACTGAAAAAAGTATCTTTCCATCTTTACTTCTCAACAGCGGTCAATGTTTGACAGCAAAGCAAATTACTTCATAGCTTCTAAATCGTTGTAACTGGTTTTATTAAATGAACTATAAATAGACGCAACGCGATTGGTCACACCCCCAAAATAACCGAGTCAATAAATCTAGATATTGACCCGCTTTCGCTGATATTGACCTGTCTATAAATAGAATCCGAAAGTTTCCATCTTTTATATTATTTATAGTTCATGTAATAAACTATTATACTATTATTTATATATAACTATTTATAGTTCATGTAATAAAATAGTTATTTACTTATTAGCTGGGAAATATGCTGTTGATATTGACCGCAAAAATCGTTATTGACCTCGGCTATCGCCTCACAGCATATTTCCCAGCTAATAAGTAAATAATTGTATAATAATGTCTTTTCTTGGAATAAGGGGACTACTAACGAGCAAATGTTCAATAGGTATTCCTATGCAATTTCAGCCAATCAGATGCTTGAGATTTGAGACTGGGCTCCAGTCTAAGATTTATGATCTTGGGGATATGAATACTCTAGTTAGTTGACCCCAGATTCCAAGAAAAGACATTATTACCAGTTACCACGATTCAGCTGCTTTCAAGCAATTTGCCTTGCGGTCAAACATCGACAGTACGCCTTTTAGCCAATCAGATGCTTGAGATTTGAGACTGGTCTCCAGCTTACGTCTTATGATCTCGGGGCCTAGTATCTTTATAGGGCAAGGCATGGAAAATGTGTCTGCAGATTTACCCCTGTATATCATATTTTATAAATTCGTAAACTTTTTTTAAAGTAAACGTTAGAATATATTAATTAAAAAAGTTAACATCTACATCGGAGATTTTATTTAAAAGGACAAAAATAATTTCTCTTTTGTCACTACTTGTCAATTAAAGGCGTCTGAAAAGTCAGTTAAAGCCTTGACGGAAGGTTTAAGTGCTTTGAAAGAACAAGGTGCTCAAACAATAACATTGGTACAAGTTTTCCGGTAAATGTTTTCACGCCTTAACAAAATCTGCAAAGAGTTATTCTCCTTCGTTTATAGCTAGCCACGTGGCTAACACCTTTCAAACTCTAAGATGTCATATGTGTTTATTGATTTAATTGACAGGCTGTATATTACAGCATAAGGAAATAGTACTTTAACTACACATGCTAATAAATGGACTACTACTTCCGAATTGGCACACGCGACCACTTCCGCACTGCAATTATTGAACAATACTCTTTCAATGCATAAAACCTCGAATTTGTTAATAATTTGTCAATTTTGTATTCTGCTAACATCAGCAAACTGTATCATAACATCTCATCGAACGTCATCTTTGAGTTCCAGACATAATACGTCATTAATCATGTCTGTCAACATAAATGCCGAAATCCTCTGTCGTCTGCGAGATGCCGAAAGATTCTTCCGTCGAGCCTGTGAGCAGGTCTTTGTCTTAAACCGACAGGTGGAAGAAGCAACTCGTCGTTTTCACGACGCTGACGCCTGCGGTAACAAAGTCCGACGTTACACTGTTCGTCTGCAACTGTCCGTACTGGAGGGAGTGAGGAACATGTACTACGAATATGCAGCAAAGAAAGCAGCTGACATTGTAGAACTTCAACGCTACATCCTTCACGCCGACGATGACACAGACAACATGGACGCCGACGACCATAGCGATTCGGAAACATCGGAGCTTATGTTTGGATACAATTCCGATGAGTCCGGTGCAGCAGACGAGACATTCTGTTGACAGAATCTGATGACGTCAGCACATTTTACGACATCTTCATGTCACAAACCGGCACTTTTCAGCGCCAACCAAAATTTCATGAAAGAAAGGTCTTTTAAAATTGTCAGTCTCTCTAACCCACTTGCCTCTCTGACCTGAAACTCCTACAGGATTTTTAACGGATAACATTATCTCCCCTTTCTTTCGTTTCAGCCCCCATCCCATCGTAACGGCTGACCCCATTCTTGATTCATCGACATATAATATACATGTGTATTTCAGTTTATATTTCACCAAAAAAAATCGTAAATCGTCGGAAATATTTTTATACCAGACAAACAATTATTGTAAAATGGAGTTTCCTCCTATTCAATATAAAAAGAATCAATTTTGGTTTCAAGCGAATATATGCCGGAAATAAATTTATCATTTTACATGAAGAATTCAATTGCGAGCTTTCAGGGCATCGTTTATGTAGTTTTATGTTAGATATAAAACACATGATATCCTTATATTTTACAAAATCAGCTTTGATATTAGTTTCCGTTTTGTCATATCAGATATTTTCCTTTAAAGATACCGAGTTACTGATACTGGGGTATAAAAAGCGAAAAAAAAACTCAAACAAAATACAAAGCAAAAATGTGTAGGTTTTAATTAATTGAAATTATTTACTTCACTTTAGTTAGCAAGAAAATGTCCATTAAACGACAATTTTCTCATTTATTGAACGAAATAGATCTGCATCAGTGCGCAGCCGTAAGCACGTAGTGTGATTACTTCCGTAATTTGGTCCAGTAAGCGATTCGTCTCGCGTCGCGGGCGGAAAAAATGAGTGCGTTAGCGAAAACGAATCTCCCGCTTGCTGGATCAAATAACTTGGTTCGGTCGAATTTAATTTGTTAAATTTTTAAATTCTGAACTATAACCTATACTAATAGCCCCTTTAATATATACCTTCTTCATAAAATGTACAAAGTATTCCAAGCTGATACAAATCATCGCTTCATTTACGTCGAATAATAAATAAATCAAGAATGAAACTCGCAATTGAGTGCACGTCGCCATGCGTATGAATAACATTGTTTGTATAGACGTCACAGACTGAAAAGCATTCAGTGCAACTTCGACCGGTTATATAAGTTTTTTTTCTGTAAAAATTTTCAATTTATTGTTGTTTAGATCGAAGATCGAATGATTACAACCAATTTCCGAGACAGTTCAGGTCATGTACGTAGCCATTGTTATTTTAGCGTGGTACATTGAACCATAAAGCGACTGTTTTTATTTTAAATCGAAGATCGAATGAAATGTTCAATTTCCGGGACAGGCCCTCGGAACGCCGCTATTGTGATTTATGCCCCCATCCCCGCACCCATTCAGGATAGGCAGGCCGGATGGTTTTGCTCAGTCTTTCTTGGAAAGAAACAAATGAGATGTTGAAAAAAAAACACGACATTATTTGTCAACAAAAGTTATTTTAATTGTATATAAGTAAGCGTCAAATGAAGAAGCATAATGTGAAAAAGGTTATAGAACTTAGTAAGATATTGACAAGATTATCAAATCCCGAGGCCCTTTGTCCCTTCCGTATGTTTAAACTTGACGTTAAAAAATTGTTACAAAATGATTGTGATAATCGGTTCTCATTTATAGACAAAAATAACATAAGATAAGTTACTACAAAAACTTCTTAAAGGCCAGATTCTATTTCACATTTGATGCCCACACATTTGATTAAGTTTACATAATAAAATGGTCGTTTCTGGCATTCAGACATTTTAAAAATATATGTTTATTTTTGTATTAAATAAGGTATTTTTAAAAATAATTTTCTGATACAAAAGAATACACTTTCAAGAAATCGAACTATTAATAACACAACATATGTTTTTCTGCTGTGGTATTAGTTAATTTCGCGGGTATCAAATTCCGCACTTCGATTACGCGCACTTTCCATAGCGCGAAATACGCGAAAATTAATCCCCGCAAAATGTAATGATGTCACAGTTTAAGATTTAAAAAACATCAAATGGATTTCATCTCTTTATTATGCATGATCCCATTTCAAATAAATAATGATAACAAATGCAAGCTTTTATATACAAATGACAATGAATGCACCCTCAATCTGGGTTAGAATAATATTCTAAACCAGCCTCAATTCAAAGGTTGGGGCGGCTGGTTATCGTCGGAGCGGGGACGTGGCGGGGGCAGAGGGCGGAGAGAGATACCAGCAATAAATTCCAAGAAGTTGGAAGTTTGAAACTGGGTACCAACGAGAGCACCAGGACCGGCGAGTAGACACGGTCAGATTTGGAAAAATAGATAAGCAGTTGAGCGGTTCTCTTTTCGAAAGATGTTCACATGGGTTTTTTTTTCCTTTCACCCTTTACATCATAGGATAGGGCTGTAATCCCATGGGCAAACAGTCTGGGCTCAGATCAGCCTGCAAGTCCATGCTGTTTGATTAGGATCTACAATGTTCGCTTTTAGATTCATTAGGTTGTTTACGATCAAGATGCGAACAATTTAGATCCCGACCAGACAGCATGCATATGCTGGCTGATTCGGATCTACAACGGTCGCCATCTACAATGGGATAAATGGCGCATCCACGTTGTAAAAGGTTTAAACAGAGTAGTGATGTTTATTTTTTAATGCCAACATATGCATGGACTACCAGCCGCCCCTACCTTCTTTTGCAAAAACAATTCGTACTTTACGCACAAACTACCATTTTAACCACAATACATTTATAAAACACTTAATATAACAAACTGAACGGTTTGAACATTTACACTACATCTACTTAATCCTTCCGTGATATTATCGCATTAAACTGAGCAACTTTCCTCATTTAAATACTTCGTGCGTAAAATGAACTACTTCCGATGACGCACATGTTGAATGAGTCATACTTTTTTCTCCAATATTCAATATATATAATCTGTTAAATTAGAGAACTCGACACGACACAGAAATAAGGACACGCACAACGGCACGCTAGGTCATCTTTAAATGATAAAGCCTCTCGATAATACTGGTGAAACATAATTTTACAGTAAGCTATAGATAACAAGACAGTCACGTGACAGAAAAGCTAATTAAAATATAGTTTATCAGCAAAAAGTTCTTAAAATATGATATTTGTGATAATCGCTCTTTTATTTTGATGCGTAATGATCGTTGGAAAAATATTTGATCACTTTTGTCTATCTTAACAGAGTATCACGTGACTATCTACTTATCTATAATTAGTTATACCTCTTATAAATATTTTTGAAACAAACAATAATAGTATACTTTCAATAAAAATAAGTGTTTGCTCACTATTCACTTCTTAAGCCGCCGTCATGATATATTCAAAAGTGCATAGTAATTTCGAATAGGCTGAAAAAAAACAGTGTGTGCGGTGAATATTTTTAGACAGTCAATATTTTTAGATGCAAACATAATAATATATAATTGTTAGCATAGCAAAACCATCATATTATACATATAAACCGAGTAAAAATAATCACTTCTTCCACAAATAGTAAGTTTTTAGTAGCATTTAGTTTTGTGAATTAAATTTTGTATTAGTTGATCAGTGTTTATAAATCTTAATCATACATGTAAACTGACGCAAACATAAATTGAAACATTATTTTACGACATTTTACGACAACAAAAGAAACACGGAGGTCACAAATGGATGTGCGTTTAATCAGGTATCATCTGTTGAAGTAATTTATGTATAGATAGGTTATAACGAGCATTTACAAAATTAAATCGGTCTAAAGAGGCGCGGCCGCGCGACATTTTAATTTTGTAAAAGCTCATTATTTTATACTAACCGACTTAGTGGTCGAAATAATGTATCTTTGTTAGTGTTTCTTAACGAGCATTTACAAAATTAAATCGGTCTAGAGAAGCACAGCCGCGCGTCCTATTTTATTTTGTTTTTGCTCGTTAATATACCCTAAACGACTTAGTGGTCGAACATGTATCAAGGAAATTAGTTCACTTACTGGGTAAATCTTTTACTGATGCGTAAATACTGATTAACAGACACAAATCTCCAAACACTATGAACATAACTGCAATGAAAAGACATAATCTCAACCCCTGAACATAACTACTGTGTGCGTGTTGAATTCTCAATAAATGTTTGAGGGGCGGATTAAGATTTTCAGAAAAGACGTTTCGTTTGAAGGCAGTCTAAGGCTAAAAACATGGTATTTTCCAAATTTTTGGCCAAAATCTCCATAAAAATTTAATATTGCCGCCCAAAAACGGAATTCAAGCAATCCACTGAACCCCCTCTTGATCCGCCCCTGATAAACTATTTCACCTGACAATGCCTACATTACATGATAAAACATAACAATCTGACAGACATGTATAAAGTTGCCTAGAGTCCCCAAAAAGTACATATAGCGATGAGATTTAAGGATCCATGTCCACTTAAGTAGCACAATATAATTCCGAAGGGCTAGGCACCGTTTTACAATATTTGGGGATAAACCACCTCAGTCTACAAACAGAGAATTTCCAAGTTGCATACATCTTGCATCCGTAAGTTCCTTTCATATGTTGTTATCGTTTGCGGTAAGAAAATTGCACCATTAAAGAAACCGCACGTGCGCTCATGCGCACGTGATCAAATAGCCCGGTACGATTGTTTTTCTCAGGTATGGGCAGCCAATGCCGGTAACTGCGGTAGCTTGCACTCGAAACACACCCCGGATGATGACGTACGTGCATCTCTTAACTTCTTGTCGACTGCTTGCATGAGGGTCAAGGCTGGGCCGACCTTCATTCCAAGGGTCCGTGTGAGATGTTGAGTGGTCAGATATGGTAAAAGACGACCGCTTATGCCCTGATCGTGAAATGTCTGTAAAAAGAAGGAAAAAGCCAATTACCAAGCGATTTAAAAAAATTGATTTTCTTGATAAAATTTGGCGTTATGTTAAATCTGGTTAAAACCTAGCGTATGATAAGAGATAAGAGTGGATTACTCGTGCGGTATTAACACCTCTCTAAGATTATCTAATCCTTGTAGGCAGTTATCACTGAAATAAGATTAATATGTGTTTTACATGTTATTCAAGTTTAAACTTGAAACTTTTTAAAAGCACAAATAAAACAAACCCTTATTCATAAATTCATATCGGCCCAGCCGCCGTAAATGAAATATATGACTTTTCTCTGAAATATGAAACGGTTTTATCAAAGTTACGTACAATTTAGATTCCCAGGCTGAGATTTTGAAGCTGTAAAGTGCCGTTTAGCGTCACTAAAATGCTACACTCAACTAATAACACCAACATCTTTGGGTTTTGTGTTCTTTTTGTCCTCATTGTTTCGTTAAAATTTAACCACCTTTTGACCCCATTGCAGTGTTAATTTGGGCCTATTCTTTAACCCCTTACTCCATATACGAGTATATGCCTTTATTGCATATGCGAACAGTGTAGATCAAGATTAGCAGGCACATTCGTGCCGTCTGATCAGGACCTGCACTGTTTGCTTTTTTATTTATGAGGTTAATACTGACCTAAAAGCAAACAGTGCAGACCCTGATCATATTCGTGTCGTCTGATCTGGATCTACACAGTTCGCCCATGTGATAAAATGCGTATAAAAATTATATATGGAGTAAACAGTAATTAAATTCATATACTTAGTCCTACCTTCGCATACTGGGCGCATCCTTCAAGATTCCTCAGGTAAGAGCAGACCTGGTCTACACTCCATTGTGTTACGTCACCGTCCCCACCTCTGCCACATCTACAGTATGGTGTGCGAGATTTTGGATTAGTATTTCGATGGTCTGGCCACGATGGGCGGTCTTTTCGAATAGATTCAGTCATATTTGGCGAATTGTTTGTATTATAGCACTTGTTTGTATTTTGTGTCTTTTTCATGGAAAAATCTAAAGGTGCGTCGAATGAATCTGGCGCTGAGTTGAGTTGCTTAGCAACACACGCAATATCAGTTCTTAGTTTTTTAACGGACAAATCTAAAGCACCGTCGTGTTCTTCTTTAACATGTTTTCTTTTCTTTGACTGTATGTCCAGGTTTCGCTCACAGCTGGAACCATGAGCATTCACCACACCCTGTCTAGCTTTAGAATTTTCAAAGTTCTGTAAATTGGGTTGGTCTATGTTTAAATTTACTTTTTCCGACATCCGGTCAGGTGACCATCCGGGTTTATTACATGTGCTATAGAGTTGCTGAGTCATGGCCAACAGAATTTGCTGAGTCATCATGGGGTATAATAATGCCGGTGAGGATGGTTCGAGTTGACCTTGAGCAATGAACCGCAGCATGTCGTGTCTACGATGCATCTCCTGCACGGCAGCAAACGCCGCGTCTCTTGTTTCAACCGGAAACGGAAGTGGTCTGAAACAACAAAAGACAAAGAAATAAAATCGGCAATCTTCCATAATTGGAAAAAAAACGGACAATACTAAAGCAGTCTGACTCAACTAAGCAATACAGAAAATAATTATTAAGCCTTAGAAATACCACCACAATGTTTTAAAGAAATGTGGTTTCTGTAAATTGTAGGATTTATGTGATAGAAGCAATGGACTTTCAAAGTAAGTTACGTTTGAATGTCTTATGTTTTGGGGTCGGAATCGTAACAAAAACGAAGACGAACAAATCGCCGGACGCGGCGACGAAACGCCGACAGACAAATCGCCGACGTGACGAAATGTCGGTAGACAATTCGCCGACGTGACAAATTGTTGACCAGACTAACACCGATGGAATGGGCGACAAACGTCGGAAAACGCCGACACAAATATTTTATATAATTGTTTTTGATGAAGATGATATAATTTGATTCAAATAATTATAAACGCTAATGCCATTATAATTGAGTCGGTGATATGTCGCGTCGGTGTTCAGTGTTTCGTTGTCGGCGTTTCGTTAGATCCTTGTAGACATTTTAAAATGCCTTTAAAATAATTATAATTATAAACGCATCGAATATTTAATTTCTTACACACGTTTTCAGTACAAAAACTAAATAAAAATCTTTTAAAAGTTGATTGTTACGTAGTACCTTACTTTTAATTTTGCGACTTTCGCAATTTGGTTAAGCAACGGCTGAACCCGGATTCTGAAGTTATTTAAACAATTTAAATGTCTGGCTAAGTGCAGTTACCCTCACATTGTCTAGAAAAAAATTGTATACGTTATTAAAGTTTAACCGGAAATAATATATAGTACACGTTATGTTGGATGTAAATACTACAGTATCGGTTTCAAGATTTTCAGAACGGGAAAAGTGGGGGGGGTCGTTTGGGGCAGTTTTGGAGTAGTTACATAATAATATCTAATTTCCAATGTTCTGATGAAATATTAATATTTCTGCCCAAAGAGCAACTCCCTCTGATTCCGCCAAAACTATTGTCTCATTACTGTACAAAACAAGGTAAAAATTAAACTCCTTGAAATGCAATATTGAATCGATGTATAATATTGCATTACAATAGTATTAGTTTAGAATACCCGCTATTACAGTAAGAAACGGTAACATAATTTAATTAGAATGCTAGATATTATGTTCGTCACGAACCTCATACCTTTCTTTCTTGCTTCGATAAAAGACCTTACTAATAATGGCTAGAATGCTATAGAATAATAGAATATTTGAAGAGACGAACACATAACTAACTAATCGACAATTCAATAAAATAGGCGACGTAGTTAGCAAAGAAAATTGTGACAGACATGCAAAGGGCGTAAATAATGTCCTACTTCGATCAATTCTTACACTACAATATCATTCGTAAGTAACACTCGTAAAATGGTCTTCAAGAAAATCAAAATCACATGACTACGTACCCATAAATTGATGACAATACTGCTAGAAAGTCTTGAAAAGACATTTCCGCTAAGCTGCGTCTGTCGAACATGGAATGGGTGTTATTTATAAATCCATATCCGGTCTGCTGCGGAGAATGCGCAGAAGAATGCGCCGTTTGAGATCTGTGGATTTCCTGGAAATGGTTGTGAAGGGTGTTTGTTTGTTTCAATGGCTTCTGAACTTTGTCATCCTCCTTATGCATATGGCCGCCAAGAGTGCCAGAAACAACAGGTGCCCCTTTTTGCAATTCGACATGGTTATCTTTAGGGGTAAGTTTTGGGACTTGTATAATTGGTTTCACTGATACTGTTTTTGGATGCTGCTTGAGTTGTTCTTTATACCTTTTTGCAGATTTGAGAGCATCTTGGAGCAACACTGATTGTAAGTTAGACGTCGACACGTTTTGTTTCACGCTGTCGCATAATGCGTCATTGATAATAGGTTGTGGAGCGTCATTATGAACATGTTGGACTTTTTCACGATTTATAGTTAATTTAAGACCGTTGCTAGGAGACGCTAATCGGGATTTAAAAGTTTCCATGAGTTCCTCATTGCTTGTTTCTGGTATGACTTCAGTTTTGTGGCCAGGTGGCGTTGGTGGAGGGGTAACAGTTGCATGAAACGCGGTATCCACACTAACGTCTAATTCCACTCGCTCGTCCTTGTGTGTGGTCGGTAATGATAACGGGTCTATGTCGGCCTCTTTCTGAAGTACTGGCATTTCCGGATACGATAATGGTTCTGTCACGTGACTGAAACTCGGCGCTGGTGTCAGGTCAGGTGTAATCCTCGGTGCTGTAAAAGAAAGGTATGTTTGTATATTTCCGTAAATAGTCGATGCCGTAAAAGAGAGTTATATTCGTATATTTCCGTAAATATTCGGTACTGTAAAAGAGAGGTATATTAGTATTTCCGTAAATACGGCACAACCGCATCATACACAGGACAACGTTAAGACCTCATTGGTGTTTTGGTCACGTAACTGATATTCGGAGTTTCGGAAGACATTATGGTTATTGTTTTGTCAAGCATTACTTTATGTTGCGATAAAACACGATTTATGGCTTATTTTTTAGAACAAAAGAAATAACTCAAACGTTTGCCGATATTTATTGTTTATTCCTTTGTTATAGATGTCAAAATAGCATACGGTTACCATATACTGAAAACAAACTTTTAACCGATGCTTTTATTTGATTTTTTTGATTTTTTTTAATTACAGCTTCATAAGATCTTATCGATCACGTGCGGGTGTTCCGATCACACCGTGGTATGATCCGCCATGCGCAGTATGATCGGTTCCGTAACCATTCGCGTAACAGTATGTTAAAATGCGTGTGGCAGTGTTACGCTCCGTTTGATCATAGTTTTCAGTTGTTGTTTTTTCTGCTTTACGTTATAAATTAAACGACGACTGTTCAACTTAAGGCTGAATTTCACATTTTATGAAAAAAGTATATACTAGTAATAAGAACATATATTATACCGCAATTTTAGAGGGACCTGAGTCATTTTTTGGCAAGACTCGTCTATAATGGAAGCTCATTACAGTTGTAACTTCATTGATTCCCATTATTCAATGGCAGAAATGTTGTACAATTGAAAATAACATTTCACTTTGAAATTTACTAAACAAACATTTCTTAACTCCTTTTAGTTGTTTTCCTTTTAGTCTAAGACATTGAAACAAAAAGCGAATATCAATTTACTTTGTATCTATGAAATTCCTGTTTTGGAGAAGACAGTTTCTAGTATATTATGCAAAATGGTCGGTAAAAGCAAGTCGGATTCGGTTTCGTGTCGGAGGGGTAACCACTCGTCAGAATTGCCCGCCAATCAATACGAAATTTACTGGATCGGGTGACAGCATGTAAAACCCTGCTAAGGGACGGATCCAGAGGGGATTCAGAGGAGTTGCTCAAACCCCATTTTGGGACAACAATATTTTATTTTCTTCGGGATTTTGCCCGGAAATTGTAAATTACCATTAAACTATCCTAACAATTCAAAACGAACTCTTGCAGCATAGCCTGTTTATTTTATTTTTTTAAACGGGAATGGCTTATGATATTCAATTACATAATAAGGTTTGCCAAAACTACGGATTTTAGCGACAATCCCCGGATTTTAGCACATCTTATGATCTCCGTATTTTTACAGAAATTCTCTGAATTTTTAATGATTTTGTAAAATAAAAATGTCACGTATTCAATCAATTATCTACAAACGTCTGGAAAAAGTTCTATTTATCGCAGATCATCAAAATCTCTTATGTGACGCGCTGGAGGTCCGCAGACAAAAAATATATAATAATCGACATTTTAAGCTACATCGTTTTATCGAAATTATAACTTTTTTTGAGAAATTTTCAAAACTAACGTGCTTTTTTTGTAAATTATAAATAAAATTAGGGTATATTTAGATCTAGCTATTTTTTGTTTGCTGTTCTAACCTTTTTTAACATAATAATGTAAAATAGATACATTTATAACATTGAGTTGTGCATAAGTTTTACAGTACTGCATTTTGCCGTTAGCGAGATGTGTTATTTTTCTTTTTTTAGAATCAATCGATGAAAGTGCAATGACGACAAAAGAAAGCCCTTAAATTTGGTCCAATGAGTATGAAAAAAAGCCTTCTTTATTTGACTCTTTTAGTAGTTAGTAAGTTTTGCAAATTGCCTCTATCCTTCTCCCATTTCATTTAAGTGATGCCATTACACATTTCGATAAAAATCGGAAAACAGTTCCTTGACGGAGCAACGTGAAAATGGTCTATTAATATGTTTACCGCTAAATGCATAACAAGCAATGCCGTCTGCTTATTGCGCAGAATTATGTCATATTTTATTGAGCAAATACAGCATAAACTCACATTTCATTTATATTTAGCGGGGGTTAACATGTAACCAATGTTAATGTGAACTCTTAATTGGGAAATAAACGGGGTTACCAATTAGGGGCTTGAAAATACAATGTCGTCTACTCATTTCGCAGAATTCGAGAGACACGACCTATCTCGTATATCTGCCGGTCGTTCGCTCATTCTTTAATGTATAATGTAAACATCTTCTCACATATTCTCAGATGTTTGTATAAGTTATCTATTCAACCGCAATTACACGTGTAATTAAGTTAAACATTGTTGTGTTTCACCACCAATAGCAATAAAATAATACGCAGAAGAAGCGGTAACAATGATATTTATTCAATACAAAAAAAAGTTGGACTAGAGAAATTTACTGTCAGACAGAGCCATTTAATTATCGGTAACAAAAGTTTGTTGACATGCCAGAATTAGTGCGCACTTTTCCTAGAAGACTATTTTGCAATGTTTTATCAGTAATGGCGGACAAGAACGCCAGTAAGAAACTGCAGCCGATAAGTGGCGATAATATGGGAGTGTCGCAAGGTCGTTGTTCTCCGGCGTCACAGTTTGTGCCACACTGTAACACTGCACAGTTATCGCTACTGCACACAGCCTTTTCCCCAAAAAATTATCTTCGCCGTGAGTCATCGTTAGTATCACTCTACACCATTATTCAGACTGTACACAATCCACTATTCTACAATACTATGTTTGCAGTCGGTCAGAGCTGTGCCACAGTACACCATTATCGCCACTGCACACAACCACTTTCTTGTAGTATGACATCGCACATGCCACAATGCACTATTATCGCAAATGCACAGCACCAATTACTTAAAATACTATTTTTTTCGGCGTTAGCTGTCTAAGCTCACTTTTGACCTAGTTTTTCGACCAATGAAATGTTGTAAATAATACTCGTATTCTATTATTATGCAGCGGGAAAATGAAATAAATTATTTCGATTGGTAGCTATTTACACCAGAGAGGCATCTAGCAGGGTGGAGAGGTATCTAGTGGAATTTTTATTAATATGCAGCGGGAAAATCAAATATATTATTTCGATTGGTTGTCAGTGGGTATTGTTTATGATACCTTAACGATTTTTATATTTTGTGTAAGTATTTACCTGACACTTTCATGTTCGAGCATTTTCGTTTTTAAAAGCGATAATTGGAGAAAAAACATATTTACAATTTAAATAACCAGTTAAGTCAATATTGATGGCTTACATACAATTTTATATGGACTATTCTTGTGTGTCAGGTACATTGTAAACACTTGCGTTCAATACTAAGTGTAAAACGAAAGAGTGCAGATATTTCTAGTTCTTACTGGTTCCTTTCTAGTTCCTTTGATACTGATTGTTAATTTCAAGTCCGAAAGTCAAGTACTCTGTAGTGTAGTGGCTAACTCTCTCGCCTCGCAAGTGGAGGCCCCGGGTTCAATACTCAGGAGGGACACTTTTTTTAAAGTTAATTTACGTAAAAGTTGGTAGATTTTGCTCTTGTAACAATCTGTTATTATTTATATTTATTAAATTTCAAGGACATTTATTCATATTGAGTTCTAACTCTACAAGAGGTATTTTATTGAAACTGAATAAATGTAGATTAAGACTTAATGTAAGACATTGCTTCTTTAATCGACTTATTATCACCGTATGAAATTGTTGCAACAGCTTCAACATTTTTTTAAAGACTCTTTCAATGAATTTATGAGTTGAAATCTTTCGGTCGCTTAATCTCTAGGTCATACAGGGAGGGTTCGTCAACAGCTATAACAAGTAAAATAAAATATTATAACTAAACTGTGTCTGCTTCGTCTCTCTATATTTCTTTCTTTCTTATATACATGTATTTATAAATCTTTTCCATCAACGCCGTTTATCTTTTTTTAAGATATTTCTTGTTTACATTGTACTTGGTTCGCCGAAAGTCATGGTCCGTTAGACGCTACAACCTTATATCGCTGCTGCGCAAAATCACCAAACTCATAATTCTAATAAAGCCGTTTTTGCGGCGAACATAATATTGTTTATAAGTGGTTTCGTGCAGTGGCGATAACGGTATAGCGTGGCAGTAATTGTAACCTGCAGCGAACGTAATATTGTTGATAAGTGGTTGTGTGCAATGGCGATAACGGTGAAGCGTGGCACTATCTCTAACCTGCGGCAAAAAAATATTGTTAATAAGTGGTTGTGTGCGTGGCACTAACTGTTACCTGCGGCGAACATAATAATTTGGAAAAGTGGTTCCATGCAGTGGCGATAACGGTATAGCGTGGCACTAACTGTTATCTGCGGCGAACACACTATTGTATATAAGTGGTTGTGTGCAATGGCGATAACAGTGTAGCATGGCACTAACTTTAACCTGCAGCGAACGTTATATTGTTGATAAGTGTTTGTGTGCAATGGCGATAACGGTATAGCATGGCACTAACTGTGACCTGCGGCGAACATAATAATGTGGAAAAGTGGTTTCATGCAGTGGCGATAACGGTATAGCATGGCACTAACTGTGACCTGCGGCGAACATATTTATTGTTATCTGCGACGAACACACTATTGTATATAAGTGGTTGTGTGCAATGGCGATAACAGTGTAGCATGGCACTAACTTTAACCTGCAGCGAACGTTATATTGTTGATAAGTGTTTGTGTGCAATGGCGATAACGGTATAGCATGGCACTAACTGTGACCTGCGGCGAACATAATAATGTGGAAAAGTGGTTTCATGCAATGGCGATAACGTTGTAGAGTGGCACTAACTGTTACCTGCGGCGAACATAATAAAGTGGAAAAGTGGTTCCATGCAGTGGCGATAACGGTATAGCGTGGCACTAACTTTTATCTGCGGCGAACATAATATTGTAGATAAGTGGTTGTGTGCAATGGTGATAACGGTGTAGCGTGGCACTAACTCTAACCTGCGGCGAACATATTTATTGTTGATAAGTGGTTGTGTGCAATGGCGATAACGTTGTAGCGTGGCACTAACTGTTACCTGCGGCGAACATAATAATGTGGAAAAGTGGTTCCATGCAGTGGCGATAACGGTATAGCGTGGCACTAACTGTTATCTGCGGCGAACATAATATTGTAGATAAGTGGTTGTGTGCAATGGCGATAACGGTGTAACATGGCACTAACTCTAACCTTCGGCGAACATATTTATTGTTGATAAGTGGTTATGTGCAATGGCGATAACGGTGTAGCGTGGCACTAACTGTTACCTGCGGCGAACATATTTATTGTTGATAAGTAGTTGTGTGCAATGGCGATAACGGTGTAGCATGGCACTAACTCTAACCTGCGGCGAACATAATATTCTGGACAAGTGGCTGTGCGCTGTGGTGATAACGCTGTAGCTTGGCACTAACTGTTACCTACGGCGAACATAATATTGTGGATAAGTGGTTCCGTGCAGTGGCGATAACGATGTAGCGTGGCATAAACTGTGACCTTCTGCGAACATAATATTGTTGATAAGTGGATGTGTGTCGTGGCGGTAACGTTAACACGGCAATAACAGTTACCTGCGGCGAACATAATATTGTGGATAAGTGGTTGCGTGCAGTTACAATAACAATGTAGCGTGGAACTAACTGTTACATGCGGCGAACATAACATTGTAGATAAGTGCTTGTTTGCAATGGCGATAACGGTATAGCGTGGCACTAATTGTTACCTGCGGCGAACATAATATTGTAGATGAGTGGTTGTGTGCAATGGCGATAACGGTGTAGCGTAGCAGTAACTGTTACCTGCGACGAACATAATATTGTGGATACGTGGTTGTGTGCTTGTGCGATAGTATTATAGCGTGGCACTAGCTGTTAATTACGGCGAACATAGTATTGTGAATGAGTGGTTGTTGTCCAGTGGCGATAACGGGGTAGCGTGGCTCTAACTGTTACCTGCAGCGAACATAATATTGAGGATAAATGATTGTGCGCAGTAGCGATAACGGTGTAGCGTGGCTCTAATTGTTACCTGCGGCGAACATAATATTGAGGATAAATGATTGTGCGCAGCGGCGATAACGGGGTAGCGTGGCTCTAACTGTTACCTGCGGCGAACATAATATTGAGGATAAATGATTGGGCGCAGCGGAGATAACGGGGTGGCGTGGCTCTAACTGTTACCTGCGGCGAACATAATATTGTGGATAAATGATTGTGCGCAGCGGCGATAACGGGGTAGCGTGGCTCTAACTGTTACCTGCGGCGAACATAATATTGTGGATAAGTGATTGTGCGCAGTGGCATAACGGTGTAGTGTGACATTGGCGGTGTAATACGGCGATCATAATGTTGTTGAAGTTTTTAAACCGTTACCGCATATAGTGACTAATCCTGCATCCGCGATCTGTGTCAGGCAATGACTCTGTGGGTGGAATTTTTAATTAAGAAAACACGCTTTTCCTTTACGAGTATAGAAATTCAGTTATAATCTGAATTAGTCACCTGTAGTTTTGGTCAGCCTTAGCGATGTTACAAATTCTTCGAGTCTTCTCTCCTCCTCTGTTCTGGTGTCCACCATAAGCTGCGAGACTGTGTCACCCTCTTCGTCTTTACTGTTAAAGAAAACAAGATCGCTATGATTAAATAAGATTGAAGATCAGTCTCAAATCTCCAGCACCTCATTAGCTGAAATGGAGAATTGACTTCAGCCAATCATATGCTTGGGGTTTGAGACTGGTCTCATTGTAAGTTTTATAATCTTTTGGCCCTGTAGACCTCGTTTCAATTAAACAAACATACATGTGAAGTGTAAATATTTAATCGTACGTTGCATAATATTACTGGATTTATCATTGGATTTACTTTTCTACAAGTCCTCTATAGTTTATGTTATAAACGTATAAACGTGATAATAAAGAGTGTAAATTATTTATAAATTATATAACTGACTTCCCTTTTGGAAGATTTTACGTACATTGTAATTGTGACTTTATATTTTCGTCATGATTCATGACCAGGCACCTTTAACATGATGCTATGAGTTTATATTTATTTCTGCTTCGTGAAAATGATACTCTAATAATATGCAATTAAAATACAATGTCACGCTCAACATGAAATTGTCTTTTATTATATCGTGCTGTCGGCTCACGAAGCAACTGCAGAGTTCAGGTTGTTTTATTTATTTTGAGTTTGTCTCGGTAATGACAATACCGTTAATACGACATGGCACATATCATACACCATAAACTAGTATTTTAAAATAAATAATCGGCGTAGGAATACGTGAAAATTGGCAGATCTCTATAGAAAGTTATAGGACATGTGTCGAAGGGCGGTTCGTCAGTAACGGAAGTTGTTTGTTTGTTTTAATTTTTTCTTCGTATCAACGTAAACCGCTCGAAAATTGGAGAGAATTAGCGTCGCCTGTTATGTACAAACCGGATACCGGTATTCAAACCAGGATATTTAAACAACAATTATCAGAAACATTACTTCCTATTAAATGATGTTACTTTCAGATGACGTGTGATTTTATTGTTGGTATAATTGTAAATAAATGAGTCAGATGTAGTTTTGAAACGTTTAAAAATCTTTTATTACTAAGGAGAATGTTTTATCAGAACTTATCGTCATTTATAACAACAAACAACAACAACAGCAACAGCATCATTCACAATAATGTATAGTAACAAACAGGGGTCGATTAATGATATATGTGTTTGATTCGTATCTGTGGTAGCAGATGTTTGTTTGTTACGATAAAATAATGCAATAATTAAAATCACCTTGTAAATACGGCTGTATACCAAAATTAACTATCTCTTTTCAGTAACAGAGAAATAAGAGAGGGAGTGAGTTAGAGCGGGGGAAAGAGAGTGGGGAAGGAGATAGGTGGTGCTGGTGGGTGTGTGGAAGGCGGGGTCAAGAAAGAGAGAGAGAGAGAGAGAGAGAGAGAGAGAGAGAGAGAGAGAGAGAGAGAGAGAGAGAGAGAGAGAGAGAGAGAGAGAAGGGAGGGATGAAGGTGCTGGATGGCAGCTTAATCGGTGCATTTAATAATAAATGTTGTCTGCTCATCTGTTTTGTCTGACGTGACCATCCCAAAGACACGTTTCATGTGAAAAGAAATTAAGGTTTTGATGCTCTAAACTGAGGAATCTTGAATTTCGGTATCTTTCATGATTCTTTTAGTGAAGAAACCGGTAAATTGTTTGGTGGGAACTCGACAGAGCCTCAGTCCCGCAAAAAAAACAAACAGTTCGCCCTCGGTGACAGACTTTTCCATCATGCAAGGTACTTATAATCACGAGTTTATACCTTTGGGCTTTCTTGTCATCGCCATTAGTTAAACACGATGAATCAACATCCCACATAGATTTTGACGACTGATTGCATTTCGTTTTCGTTTTGAACGCTTCTTCCTTTTGTCTATTCTTTTGTCTCAACTTTTTCGGTTTCCGACCTCGTCTTGGTTTAGTTTCCTGTAAAATAAGATGTTTTAAAAATACATCAAGATCATACGCTCTAACAATTAACACATGAAATTATCTCTTAAGTCTTGCGTGTAAATTTCACACGCTTTTAAACGTTGTACTTAGCAAAATATTTTCCTCTTTCTTTGTTCGGATATTTTATCAATCACCCAGATACGCTTATCCCGTAGAATAATTGGAGAAGATAATTTCCGCTATCGCAAATGAATTGTAGTTTATCAGCGAACGCGTGCCTATGTCGGAAAATTGCCGCTCAAACTATTATCGAATGTGTACATGACTGAAAGATCTAACACTCACCCCGGAGACATGTCTTGCACAATATTTTCAGCACACAAGAGTGTTTAGCGCTCCGACTTTGTAGGCCTAAATCCCTATTTTTCGCGTTTAGCCTGAATCTTTTATAAATGTTTGCCTCAAATAATAGACGCCGAAAACTAAATGATGCGTATACGTTTGGGTCGAAATTTACATTTTTCCAACGTCGGGGGCAATAAAATATTCGTTACAGGTATTAGCGTGGAAACAAACAAGAAAGTCGTTGCCTAAAGAAACATGAAATTAGGATAATAAAACTGTTTTAACAATACGTTGTTTTCCTGTGACATACACTGCAATTTAGTGAGTTATTTAGTTGGCTTTATTTCAATTGACGACTGATGCAATGAATTTAACATAAAGAACGGACAGAATGACGAACTGGGCTGATGATTAAAAAACTATGATTTGAAACCAGTCTCAAAATTAATCAAGCATCTGATTAGCTGAAATGGCAACCTGTCGCCTTTTCAGTCAATCAGATGCTTAAGATTTGAAACTGGTTTTAATCTTAAACCCAGAACGAAAGGAAACAACGCAAATTTTCAAAATTTCAAAATTGTGTCGTTATAAACAAAACAACGTCGATCGTAAAAAGAATTTTCTTAAGGTTTTGTCATGAAACCGTCGGTCAATTTACGATGATTTTGATGAAGGCGGAAAGCGTGACTCATTTAGAATAAGACGATCGAGAAAATAAGCGGCTGTTTGGGCCTTTGGTTAAGATTGTCACGCGATACGCGTTGCGTGCTGTAACTCACTACGCCCCGTATATGAATACCGATTTCAGAAAAAAAAACGAGATATCCGATCGATCCACCGATGAAAAGCTCCTATTTAAGATCTGGTTCAATAACAATGAACTTAATGTAGTGACTTTGATATATTACGCGCGTCTATGATTTCTTGTTAAATGTTTTTCGTGCCGCAACCCTTTTCTTTACGCAGACTTCACAAAGGTAAATAACTAATTTTACAGAAGCGTGGGTTTTTATTTTATTGTTTTACAAACGGTATATATGATATCATTTATTTAACAACTTTTTGTACAACGCTTCAATTACTTCACTCTGTTGGAGATTACAGGCAGACGGCCGACGCCGAGTGTCAAAAGCACAATGTTCAATATCTTTTATTCGATGCTGCTCATTTCAGATTTTTATCCAAC
Organism: Corbicula japonica; assembly: GCA_038501625.1. Classification (NCBI taxonomy): domain Eukaryota; kingdom Metazoa; phylum Mollusca; class Bivalvia; order Venerida; family Cyrenidae; genus Corbicula; species Corbicula japonica. Next base: position 638,774 of record JAZAYU010000048.1, read on the forward strand.
TGTTGAGGCACGTTTTCAAAATATTTCATAACTCAACTCTCCAAAAATACTCTTTATTAGAAAAACGATTTAATGCCCAGTTCCACCGATACGGCATGTGTTTATAATCAAACAGATTACAGCTTAATCATGAATACATGTGAATACGATCTTTCTTCTTAGGATAATTCTTCTATTTCACACGATTTTAGTAGAGACGTGCAAAATATTTAGCTTTAAACTAAACTCCAGTATAATAATTATTGTGTTACACTTGCAGATAAAATCGCTCTTGGAAACATACAGATAAAGTCCGTGTCGGAAATATATCACTATAACACTCTTTACATGCCAGTTTGACACACATGTTGGGGTAGAAGGGATGAGGGGTGGGGCCCCTCACAATGACCGTATACCGGTATACCGGCTGCGAGCCATACCTGACTTTGCTGAGGTATTACATAAATCCCACTCTTCTCAAATTCGGAAACCAAAATATTTAATACATGCCCAAAAAAATTAGGAAATCCGTACGTATTTTAAACTGTTTTTTGGACTTATCGAAAAATAACAAAGAAATCAAATTATGTTATTGTTTATTTATGTGCTTAAAAATAGTATCACAATAGCACGTAGAGTATAACTGCGTATATAATGTTATGTTTGTAATATAACTGCGTATATATTTGTGATATTGGTCAGAAATAAGGTCATTTTTATAAACATTAGTTTTGAAATTTTTGAATCAGGATTTGCCTGACATTTGGACTAATATAAATACATGTAGTTAATTTGAAACGGGACCGGCTTCGAAATTAACATGCAATCGAAACCGGACCATTTCTTAATGGAATCATTTATACCAACGTTTCCTACGTAACCGATACAATTTAGCGTATCGAATTTCAGCAATATAATTTTCGTAGCGTGATGAAATATAATAAGTAAAGCCATTAAAAGCTCAATAAACGCACGTGCCTTGTCGCAAATTGATCGAAATATCGCTTTGCGTTAAAGAAGAAAATATCAACAGTGTACAATTGATTTATTGGATTTTATCTTATATTACAAAAGCTGTTACAAGTATTCCCGAGTCTCAAATTAATTCGATCAGATAATTTTCATTTTTTAAAGAATTGTATGCACGTATGTACTTTTACTTCTATTGTCGTCTGCCCGGCGGTTTACATGTATATTGGTAGTACAGGCCGCGAAAACATGACGTAAATACTAGGTTTTTTTTCACAAGGTGTTTTTAGCATGATATATACACACTATTTTATCAAACGTGATTATTATGTGTAACGGGATATTGCGCAAAAATTAATATAAACTTTTTACGACATCTGATACAATTAATGCCGTATTTCGAGTACGTGACTTTGTAAATGTAATCAGCATCGCTTTCTTTTTTCTTCTAAAGCTGAAAAGCTGTTCTACAATGAATGGTATAACTGGCGGAAAATAATTATGAAACTCCTCGGTCGTGACTAGTGAATAAATATTCCAGCCAGCGAGAAATATACGACTGTATTTTATATCTATCCTATCGTTAGCACGCACGATAGCTGTAACCTATCTAGGCTTGCGATCATGTACACTAAATACTTAACCGACAAAATAAAACGGGGAAAAAGGAAATCAATACAAATAAACTTAATTATACTGCTTGAGACGTGGCAATATTATGATGAGCTTAGAGTCGGGCGAAACACAACTTAAGTAACAAATTATTTTCCTTGATCATGCATTCAGCCGTATAAATGAAAATCGGCATACAGGCGTGTGATAAAAATTAATGCAACTTTTATAACATCTTAGCAATTTGACAATAAAAACATGTTAAGCGGATTAGATTATTTATCATAGGACTTACGGCTGGCTTCGTATCCGGTGTAATCGCCTTTTCAACTTTTGAGATATTTCCGTCACTGTTATCTGTAATGTCGGTCTTTTCGCCGTAGGGTGTGTTCTCAACAAGCGTCGGCGACGGCGCTTCTCCCGCCGGCATCTTCTTGTCTGCCTTTAGATTTCCTGGTAAAATGTTTTGTACTGTAATAAGTCCCTTGGATATTAACATTTTCAGACTTCTCCCTTTGTGCCGTATAGACCTTTTCCAGTCCTTGGCGGTCTCCCGGCCGCTCACTGTCTGAAATTCATTTGGTGTATACCAAGAGTCCGAAAACAGAATACAAGCCCCTTTACTACCTAGGCGTAATTTGGTCAAATAGAGTTGGGCGTCGTTATTTCCACACGTAATATCTATGCATGTTTCGCCATTCACCTCCGTCGGATATATCAGCACATCGTCCGTCGTTTCATCTCCACTGGTACATTTATTCGATTGTTTTTTAGTTTTATTGTTCACCATTTTCATTTTTGGTTTGAGCTTCACGTCCTGGTCGACTTCCTTCGCCCCCAATATGTTCGATTCATTTTCCGCCACACTGCTGGTAAGTATACCATTTTCCGTAATTTGCACTTTTCCGCCAAGGTCAACGTCTCCACTCTCTGCGTCTTCCGATAAATGCAGAGCCGTGCTGTTTAAATGCGCATCCTTTTTCAACATTATCTCGACTATTTCACCATTTATCTTAAGTTTTCTATCCATGCATGCTAAACGCCTCTTTGCTTTGTTCTTATTTCGTCTTTTCGCCATTTCCGTAACTGCGTCTATACTTGATAAAATCCGATTATTGAATGTCACGCGGATTCGATTTCACACCGCCGTAAAACTGAGTATCTTTACACTGGCAAACAAAGGACGTCCGCTTTCCGTCTTTCGTGATAACGGTCGCACTGATACGAAAATTAACATTCAAACTGTGATACTTGCTTATTACAGTCAACTAAGCATTGCCGACAATTATTGTTGTGTGCTTTTGTTTAATGTCCGCAATTACAAGCATTAATGAATCCATTCAGAGCCGTTGAAACTTCAAAGTTTTATTCCCGATAAGCTTCAAAGAGTGAATCAGTGAACAGCACTAGCGAATATAAGATAAATATATTTACATAACACATGCATCAATGACGGTCTAAAGAAAACAGTAGGAACTGAAAGAGCTTAAATGAGAAATTAACTTTCTCCGTCAGTTATTTTTTATACAAGTACATGATCGCCTTCCTTGCCTCATCACGTCACTGATATAAACACGTTCAATCACTCAAAACTAACATAAAAATCCTGCAGGCGTAAAGCGATATATATTTGCACGATTTATTTGAAAACCAGCAAACTCCGTAACTAAATCCGTAGGGCACAAACGCTCGGCGATTGCTCTATAAAACGATATCCCAAACTAACTATCGTCAATAACGCCCGCCGTTCTTTCTAACGATTTAAATGCGTCAATGGAGTTCTCGCTTAGAATTTCTAATGTATAATAACATGTTTGTTTAGAGTTGCTGCACAATCTTATATCGACAAATAATATCCTATCCACGCTATCTAGTGTTCTATCCACGCGAAACGACGGAAGTGGATATAATCATATAATTACATGACATCATTTAGTCAAGCAAACATTTATGCCTTAGGGATACAGTAAAGATCGATAATTCCCGTATCAAAGTTTCGATTATTGTATATATTTAATTGATTTGCCCCGTCATCCAAAGAATGTTGCGGCGAAACTTTTCCAATATTGCGATTTTTTATCAACATTTTGCGGATGTACTTAATACTTTGTTTAAACAATGACCCCTACTAAATTTAATCCTTATCAACTTTGTTTATCGACGACAATTTTACACAAAAAAGTACACTGGCGTAACCCTACACTCGCTCTTAAGTTCATTTAACTTTCATACACTTAAACATGCATGCAAGTATTTATGAAATGTAATAACAATAATACGACAAAACATAATCAAACATCTTTTTTCTGGTATACGCCGTGATTTCTATTACATTCTGATTTGCATAAATAGCATTAAACACACTTTATAGCAACATGACGGACAAAGAAAAGCTGTACGAATTATTTATGAAACTTGTCAATTATATTTACCGATTCGCGAAACGCTCCGTGAAAGATAAGGAATCCCCAATAAATTGCGTCTAAATTGCGAGCTATGACGTGTATTTGCCAATTCTTTGTATCCAGCATCAATATAAACTATGTTATGAATTGACGTAGTATGCATAAGAAAATAGCTGATAACAAAAGCGTCATCTTAGCCGCAAAGTTCTAAACTGCGAAAGCTAGGCGCCACTCGGCTGAATGCTTGTAAAGTATAAGGGTAGGTACTGACTACGCCCGACTACTGAGTACTAGGTAGGTAAGGGGAACGGAACTGACTACGCCTGACCACACCTAGGAAGAAACGTCTTGAACTAATAAGTTTATTTTAAAAATTTATTATTATTATTATTATTATTATTATTATTATTATTATTATTATTATTATTATTATTATTATCTGTAGTGGTAGTAGAATTAGAACTACGACGACGGCGACGAGATTTCAACTTCTACTACTAAACTACTGCTGCTCAAACTACTACTTCTACTGCTGCTGCTTCAACGACGCCGATCGACTTATTCGACTAAGACTATTATCACTACTTCTACTTCTGCGGAGGCGACGACATCGAAGACGAAACTGCTGTTACTACTACTTCTACTACCACTACTACTACCACCATCACTACTTCTAACACCACTAAATCAAAAACAACAACAAGAACTACTACTACTACTACTAAAAATGGTGATGATGAATATTACTAACACTACTATGAATTAATACTTCTACAACACATTTCCTACTATTAGAACTACGACGACGATGACGATATTTTTTCTACTACCACTACGACAAATTTTAATAAGACCACGGCTGCGCCGCCGCCGACGACCTCTACAACAACGACAACAACAAAAACAATTACTACTACTACTACTACTACTACTACTACTACTACTACTACTACTACTACTACTACTACTACTACCACTACCACTTCTATTACTACTACTACTACTACTTCTTAACTACTACTACTACTGCAGCAGCTGCTGCTGCTACTAAAACGACTTATATGAGTACTACTCACTACGACGTTGGCGGCTATGATTACTACGACTTATTCGACAACGACGCCTATTCATTCTACGACGATTATTTCTACCATCGTACAACAACAACAATAACGTCGACCATACTAACACTACTTCCACGACGATGATCACGACGGCGACAACTACTATTACTTCCCCGAGTAAGACTACGACGACGATGAAAACAACATCATCATCATCAACAACAACAACAACAATAATAATAATAATAACAATTTTATTTCACGGGATGTTATGATGTATGAATGCGCTATTAAAGTTTGAAAAATGGCAATGGTCTATTGTATGGCGTACGAAAAGGCTCAAAAGATATCCCATATCGATGCACTTGTTCTTTTATGACTCCAACGTTTTATGTTATACGTCCGTCGAATAAATATGAAGGTGTACGATAAAATAAGGGTGAACCAATGTTTAGATAATAAAGTTCTATATTTGCGGTGCACCAATAAAATTCCAAGATGGCTGAAATCACGCTTATATGCCACCCTCGCCCCATTCCAAAATGGCTGTCATCACGCTTATATGCCATTCTCGTTCGCAGATGGCAGTCAGCACGTTTATATGCCACCCTCGCCCCGTTCCAAAATGGCTGTCATCACGCTTATTGGCCATTCTCGTTCGCAGATGGCTGTCATCACGCTTATATGCCATCCTCGTTCCCAGATGGATGTCATCACGCTTATATGCCATCTTCGTTCCCAGATGGCTGTCATCAGGATTATATGCCATCCTCGTTCCAAGATGGGTGTCATCACGCATATATGCCATCCTCGTCCAGTTTCCAGATGGCTGTCATAACGCTTATATGCCATCCTCGTCCAGCTCCTAGATGGCAGACATAACGCTTATATGCCATCCTCGTTCCCAGATGGGTGTCATCACGCTTATATGCCATCCTTGCCCAGTTCCCAGATGGGTGTCATCACGCTTATATGCCCTCCTCGCCCAGTTCCCAGATGGCTGTCATAATGCTTATATGCCATCCTTGCCAAGTTCCCAGATGGTTGTAATCTCGCTTATATGCCATTCTCGTCCCAGATGGCTGTCATCACGCGTATATGCCACCCTCGCCCTTCCAAGATGGCTGTCATCATGCTTTTATGCCACACTCGCCCCAGATGACTGTTATCACGAGTGTGTGCCATTCTCGTTCCCAGATCGCTGTCATCAAGCTAATATGCCATCGTCGTAGTCGTTCCCGGATGGCCGTCATGACGCGTATATGCCATTCTCACTCCCAGATGGCGGTCAACACGCTTATATGCCATCCTTGTCCCCAGATCGCTGTCATCAAGGTTATATGCAATCGTCGTAGTCGTTCCCGGATGACTGTCATGACGCGAATATGCCATTCTCGTTCCCAGATGGCGGTAATCACGCTTATATGCCATCCTTATTCACAGATCGCTGTCATCACGCTTTTATGTCATCATTGTTCAAAGATCGCTGTCATCACGCTTATATGGCATCCTTGTTCAAAGATCGCTGTCATCACGCATATATGCTATCGTTGTATTCGTTCCCGGATGCCTTTCATTATGCGTGTATCCCATTCTCGTTCCCTGATGACTGTCATCACGCGTATATGTCATCCTTGTTTCCAGATGGCTATCATGACGCGTATATGTCATCACCCTTATATGCCATTCCGTTCGGATTTCAATCCTCGTTGACAGATGGCTGTCATGAAACTTACTGGCCATTCTCGTTCCCAGATTGCTGTCATGACACTTACTCACCATCTTACCATCTTCGTTCCCAGATGGCTGTCATGTCGCTTACTGACCATCTTCGTTCCCAGATTGCTGTCATGTCGCTGACCGACCATCCTCGTTCCCAGATGGCTGTCATGACGCTAACTGCCCATCTTCGTTCCCAGATTGCTGTCATGTCGCTTACCAGCCATCCACGTTTCCAGATGGCTGTCATGACTCTTACCGGCCATCCTCGCTCCCAGATGGCTTTCATGACTCTTAATGGCCTTCTCGTTCCCAGATGGCTGTCATGACGGTTACCGGCCATTCTCGTTCCCAGAAGGCTGTCATGACGGTTACCGGCCATTCTCGTTCCCAGGGGGGCTGTCATGACGGTTACCGGCCATTCTCGTTCCCAGATGGCTGTCATGACGGTTACCGGCCATTCCCATTCCCAGGTGGCTGTCATGACGGTTACCGGCCATTCTCGTTCCCAGATGGCTGTCAAGACGGTTACCGGCCATTCTCGTTCCCAGATAACTGTCATGACGGTTACAGGCCATTCTCGTTCCCAGATGGCTGTCATGACGGTAACCGGCCATTCTCGTTCCCAGATGGCTGTCATGACGGTTATCGGCCATTCTCGTTCCCAGGTGGCTGTCATGACGGTTACCGGCCATTCTCGTTCCCAGATCGCTGTCATGACGGTTACCGGCCATTCTCGTTCCCAGATGGCTGTAATGACGGTTACAGGCCAGCCTCTTTCCCAGATGGCTGTCATGACGGTTACCGGCCATCCTCGTTCCCAGGTGGCTGTCATGACGGTTACCGGCCATTCTCGTTCCCAGATAGCTGTCATGACGGTTACCGGCCATTCTTTTTCCCAGATGGCTGTCATGACGATTTCCGGCCATTCTCGTTCCCAGATGGCTGTCATGACGGTTACCGGCCATTCTCGTTCCCAGATGGCTGTCTTGACGGTTACCGGCCATTCTCGTTCCCAGATGGCTGTCATGACAGTTACCGGCCATTCTCGTTCCCAGATGGCTGTCATGACGGTTACCGACCATTCTCGTTCCCAGATGGCTGTCATGACGGTTACCGGCCATTCTAGTTCCAAGGTGGCTGTCATGACGGTTACCGGCCTTTCTTGTTCCAAGATGGCTGTCTTGACGGTTACCGGCCAGCCTCTTTCCCAGATGGCTGTCATGACGGTTACCGGCCAGCCTCTTTCCCAGATGGCTGTCATGACGGTTACCGGCCATTCTCGTTCCCAGATGGCTGTCAGGACAGTTACCGGCCATTCTCGTTCCCAGATGGCTGTCATGACGGTAACCGGCCATTCTCGTTCCCAGATGGCTGTCATGACGGTTACCGGCCAGCCTCTTTCCCAGATGGCTGTCTTGACACTTGCCATCCTTATTCCACAAAGCTTTCAAGCCCCATTCTTGCCAACATATTAACTCAAAGGATGAAATAACATATTTTTATATCATTGATCTTTACCAGAAAGCACGCCATTCACCTCGTATTAGTCGGCGAACTGTGAAATGCGTTAAAAATCGTTTGCGTGAAAATTGGTCACGCGAACTTGGCCTCGGAGAGCTGACATAATGACAACCTTACATCCTCGGTACCCATCCGGTGTCATTATGCCACCTTACCGTCCTTGGTCCGCAAGTGCTGTCAAACTTAACAAACTTGCTCCAGATGCTTAAATATCTGACGTCTTATAGAATGTTTACATTTTTGCCCGAGGTATAGGGTATCCAGTGCCCAAGGTTATAAAGCTGAGCATGGAAACCAGTCTCAAATCTCAAGCATCTGATTGGCTGAAATGGCGACTGGTCGCCATTTCAGCCAATCAGATGCTTGATATTTGAGACTGGTTTCCATACTCAGCTTTATAACCTTCAACCCTGTTTGGAGAGTATGAGCTAAAATGCATAAAATATTTTATTTAAATTGTAAACTTCACCAGCCAGTAACAAAACATATAAAACAAATAAGTTAGGGAGATAAATCCATAATACCCAAACAGTGTGCCGCGTACCTATGCTTTTGCTTTCAAATTTTTATTTGATATCAAACACGAAGTCAGTTACTTGTTAAACAGTTATAAAAACCGTTTGTTATACAACATACGTCTATTTTCCTTTCATCTGTGCCCAAGGTTATAATGCTGAGCATGGAAACCAGTCTCAAATCTCAAGCATCTGATTGGCTGAAATGGCGACTGGTTTCCAATCTCAGTTTTATAACCTTCAGCCCTGATCTTCACCTAGCATGGTTAAGTGTTTTTCTATGATAACGTACTCATGTGTCATAACCTCTGGCGGAGTGATCGTGGTTTAAAAAGTAGAGCGTCGGACCGGAGATGTCCCTAACCGTTACGCGTTCGAATCCCACCCAGATGAGATTCTTCTGCAATTTCCCCAACCCACATGCGGCTCGAATACTGGTTAAACAGAAGAAACCGCCACCGAGCTTGATTACTGTGCTTGGTATCATTATATTTCGCGTGGGTTTAAATTTCGCGTATTTCGCACCAGTATAAATGCGCGACTTTAAACCCCAGCGAAAGATACCACGTCAGAATATGTCTTCATTGCAAAATACAGTTGCGCGTATTTAAGCCCGCACGAATATATCAGTTGGTTTTTTACGCGCGAAAATTCGTCCCGAGAAATTAAATGTTACTGCAGAAAAATAAGTTGAAAGAACTTGTTTTTCAATCAGTGTAAAATTAAAACCTGTAAACTAACTCTACCTTAACCAGGCCACAAGGAATTCTTGTAATCACCGGTATTTTTCAAATTAATATATACAGTTTATCATCTATCTGTTAATGCAACTGACCTTTCAGGGTGCATTCCGAACGTTCTTAGTTGTAACGATTCAATCGATCACTCGCGTATAGGCAGCTATACGCGCCTGCCTTTTTACAATCGAATTTGGAAATTGAATCCTGATTAAATACTTTGTTGCCTTTCTCCAATACATGTAGATCGATACATGACTAAAATTTATTTCTTAACAGCTAAATACCATCTGTAACTAGACTCCATGACGTCATATAGATTGCTTTAATCTGAACTGATACGTTAAACCAAAGTTTACAGATCGGGAGATTTATAGGCAGACATTAAACCATTTGCATAAGCCACGTAAAACACGCAAAGACGTCAAATTTGAGATGCAATATGCTCAAAATAAATATTTTTACCCTTGATATTAACAGTATGTTTAATATTTATTTTATGTTTTTCCAGGCGTTTTCTAAGTGAAATACAAATTTTATTTCCACTGTTTTAAAACTGTGGAGTACAATTTTTTATGTTTGTGGAACTACTTAAAAACAAATTTATTATCAGTTTGTTTGTTTGTTGTTATTCTTTTTATAGATTTTTAGAGTTTTTGCTAAGGAAACATATAATTGAAAAGAAAATAAATTTGTTATTGCGAAAAAGCGATTTATTTAAATGAATCGTGAACATAAAAAAAAGATCTACGGTTGAACAATAACAGCAACAAACCTGTTGATATAGTTTTTTGCCAACATGGCACAAAAGGAACGGCAGATTAAGTGCCCTTTTTGTAGTTTGATTAATTAAATAATAGATCCATAAATGTTTGTTATTTGTATTATAGGTAATATACTGTACTAAACATGTTTGTATTTTCTTCTAATTCTTTATTAAGAGCGATAAACTCCATAAGTGAGAAATTTGCATGAGGAAAAGCGGTTAAATGTTTAAAACAGTTAAAATACTAAAAAAGGTGAAATAGTCTATTTCATGTGCTATAGTTTAATCTCGAATGAACAGTTTTAAACATGCTATTTATTCAGTTTCTCCAACTTTTTATATGGATACTTCGAATCTATAAAATGGAATACTATGAACACGGTTAATAAAGAAACACAGTTGAATCAATCTGTTAAATTGAATTTAAATTTCTGAACATAATAGCAGTACAGTGATACCCCAGTATGAGACCACCTCTGAAACAGGGAGTAAGTGGTCTTAATAGTGGGAGGGTCTTTATTTTGGGGTGAATACATATGTGAAGGTGTAAAATAAGAAATTGAAAAAGTGATATTATCGCGATAGCCTTAATGAGGGGTTTCACTGTATATCTGTTTTAGCTATCAATGTTTAAACTTCCCAAGAAATTTCCAATAACCTATTTGTGTATGGAAAGCGAGTTTTAAAATCGTGACATTTTTTCACAGCATGACGACTGTTTTTCATACGATGATTAACCAAATGTAACATTCAGTCTAAAATTTCTGACATTATATAATGCATATTGAATATCATAGAATTTTCCGCTGTGTCGCGTTATTAATTATATATGAAAATCATGCGGGGGTTTGTGGCATCGAATAAACCTAAAGATGTTAAAACAAGAGCTGTCAGAGGAGACAGCATGCTCGACTATTCGAATCATTTGAAACAAATGCAATTTGAAGATTAAAACAATAACAACTATGGCCATACATTCATGTGCAGTCAGGAAAATATTAACAAATGAATGGTAAGGGAGAAATTCATTTCAAATAACAGAAATAATTCCTTAATGTACCATAAATATTAAACTGAATAGGAGAATAACTATGAAATATTTCTGAATTTGTTAGAAAACTTGTTAGTAATTTTTTTATTAGAGACATTTACTTTTAGTCAAATATCAATCACTTCAGTAATGTTACAGAAAAAGAACTGAAATGAAAATATAATAGAAGTTTGAAGTTGATACCTTAGGTATTTGCAAAGTTATCGATAAAGTGCACTTAAGTGAAAATATAAGTGAAAAAAGGAACAGTGGAAAAAGGGGCATAACTTGTAGAGTAATTGTATTACAGTTGTGGGTCTTGTTGGTAATGATGTAGATTTTTATGGTGAAAAAATATTCAAAGTTTCAATGAAATATCGAATAGTCGAGGTAAAAGCTAAATGCAAAAGGGGCATAAGTTACAGAAATATTTTCAATAGAGTTATGGATCTTGTTGATAATGATTTAGAAACTGATGGCAAACATATATTCCAAGTTTCAAAGTAATATCTCCTGTTGTTTCAAAAATATGGAACAAATGCATAAGTGAAAAAGGGGCATAACTTGAAAAATATTGGTAGCAGAGTTATGGGTGTTGTTGATAATGACCTTGATTTTGACGGTGAATATATTTTCCAGGTTTCAAGGCAATATCTCAAGTAGTTTTAAAGTTATGGGCAAAATGCATATTTTGCTTAACACAAAATATAAGAAAAAAGTGGCATAACTTGAAATATATTGACTGCAGAGTTACGGGTCTTGTTGGTAATGATGTAGAATTTGATGGTGAATATATATTCCAAGTTTCAAGTTGATATCTCAAGTAGTTTATAAGTTATGGACCAAAGTGCATAGTTTCCTTAACGCAAAATTTAAGTGTAAAAGGGGCATTACTTGAAAAATATTTGTAGCAGAGTTATGGGTGTTGTTGGTAATGATGTAGAATTTGATGATGAATATATATTCCAAGTTTCAAGTTGATATCACAAGTAGTTTTCAAGTTATGGACCAAAGTGCATTTTTTGTTTAACGCATTTGTTTAACGGACGCCGACGCCGATACGGGGTGAGTAGGATAGCTCCCCTATTCTTCGAATAGTCGAGCTAAAAATTGAAATGTTTCAGTTTGTAACAGGTTAACCGTTGAAATATCCAAACCGGTTAACTCTTTACTCCATATATACGGGTTTTATCACAATCATGTGCCACCAGTGTAGATCCAAATCAGCTGGCACACCTGTGTCATCTGATCTGGTTCGTCTCTGGCCGCAAATTGGTGAGAAATAACCCAATAAATCTAAGAGCGAACAGTGTACATCCTGATCAGTAAACAGTTTAACAAATTTGATATCATCATATTTCTTTTATTTAAATTACTCGCTGGAAGATATTTAACCAGCCCATATACATGTTCTGTGGTAGCAGGGCCGAATTTTCGCACAGAGGCTGTGATATTTTCGCGTGGACAAAAAGATTTATTATTGTTAAAAGATAAGCTATTTCGTCTAGCATTTCCCTGTAAGGAAATTTAGCGCTTTTTTTACCATAAGCGAAATACGCGAAAATTAAACCTCGCGAAATCTAATGATACTACAGTAGAATATATAAACAAGGTACATGAATTAGCGACTGTCTACTTATCAATAATAAGTTATATGAACGAATGTTAAATATCAAAATAGCAGTTTGGTTTACGACAGATGGGCTCATTGATCTAACTGCCTTACTCAACTCGATTGATATGCTACTTTAGTTACTGTTTAAAGTTGGCCATGTAACGCATGGCCCAAGATAATAAAACTAAGATTGGAGACCAGTCGAAAAGACCAGTTTAAAATCACAAGCATCTGATTGGCTGAAATGGCGACCGGTCGCCATTTCAGCCAATCAGATGCTTGAGATTTTAGACTGGTCTCCAGATTTAGTTTTATGATCTTGGGCACAGCTCTCTTATCTAGGTAATCCAGTGGCTCTTTATCGGCGTCACGTCTGTATCTTAACCATTTAAATCCACGAATTAGGGCTTTAATATCAAGTGCGACCAGAGTAGATGCAGCAGTGTCGAATGCAAGATTTCATAAAAAGGGGGTCCGTTAGGGGAAGTCGTATGGTAGATGATTATTTCCAACTTTCTGATCAAAATCCCCTTGAAAATTAAATATAGCTGCCCCAGAATGGGGTTGAGCACCACTACTTAACATTCTTTCCGCTCCATGTGCAGGTAAGTATATACGTCCGCGGACTCTGATCCGGAACTACAATGGTTTGAGCCCCCATGTGGCCACCGAACGTTCTAAGGCGGTGGTGTGTTTTTAAAATTGTCAACTTATTGTCAAAGGAAATAATTTATTGTCAAAATTGTCAAGTTATGAACTTGCTCGCATTTCCTCTTTACCTTTAGGAAGAGAGAGTTAATTAGTTTCTGACCACAAAGCGAACGGGGAAGATTCTGGTCAGACTGCAAGGACATGCAGACTTGTCTGGATCTACACATAGTCGCCCATATAATGTCAGCCGTACTCTATGGAATCTTTCTTAAAGGCTAAAATGCCTTTAATTTAAAGTTACGTTGCTCGTGAAAATATATTTGATAGTTTAACATTAGAATTATTTAGACATAAAAAGCGCAGTATAAATTTTTGTAAATACTTAGACAAAGCGTTTCAAGTACGGTTACATAAGCTTTAGGATTTATTTGTTCTTTATGACTGTTGTTTATGAATCTGCTGATCTTTAGTTGTTAATATTATTTTGTATTTTGTGTCAATGCTGAAAGAATCTATTACTTGTAGCTACAGTTAAAGATTTCCCGATTTTGCTGAATAAAAATTGAAACTGAAATGCGGCCAATAACGACCTTGATCAGCCGATTTATTCACAGTTGTGAAATAATTATATCACGAGAGTTTTATTTTCGCTAGTTACGTGTTTTTCTTATTAACGCATGTAAATGCCGAAGAAAAAATTAAATTCCGCTGTAAGGGAGACAAATCGATCTACCTTGTGAAATAAACCATACAACGCTTATCCTGCATTACTATTTGATAAATAGGAGTCGAAGTAGTGCAGTTTAAGATCTCATAACAACCTTATTAAACTACATGTATTTATGACATCATTTTGAAAATGCAAGTGTATTGTCAAGAAATAAGATCAGAATCAAATGTGAAATATCGTTAATTTATTAAGGCCTTCAACAGTCCTCATCGGAAAAAAATTATCTAAATCTCTCTTGGCCTAAAGCACAGAATGTTTTAATCCAGATCACAATCTGCCATTTACCAAGTAAACTGTTACTGGGATATGCTGAAGATCAGCATTTCATGCAGGTTTTCAGTGTCTTGCATTTAATATAATACATTTACTACAACACATTTTTCTATTACAACAAGACAGAGACAAATTTAGGACATCCCAATTTTATGGCCCAAATAAACTGGACCACTGTATATGGAGCAAACTCTCTATTTTATGGACCATTTAAAAATTCATAAATGATCATAAAAAACATCATCTTGCATCGAGATTAACAATCCCCCAATTATTTACAAACAAAACACCTTATTAGCAATTAAAGCGTTAAAATATAAACCCCCAAGGCTTTATATTTTAGATAGTGGTCCATAAAATTCGCTCTATGAATTGTGAGTTTGGTCCATGGACAATTGTCCATGGTCCAGTGTATATGGTCTACAGAATAGGGATATATAATAAAAGATTATTCAAAATCTTCACACCTTGTAAGATAAGAGAAAGAAATGACAATCTTTCTGAGTGACATGAGCAATTTATTACCGAGGAAACATGTCTATTAAATAACATGTAAAAACACACACAGTCTGAATCACAAGAAACATTTTCTAAAAAGACTTCTGATCATTAAATTAATGATTTTATCTACAGTATCACAATGTGCATAACATAGATAATCAAGCTTCTTCTAAGTCTAAAACAATGGTTTCTTCATAAAAAATATGGTCTGTTACAATTCATTTCTTTCCATGTTAACCCTTACTCCAAATATGCCATCAGATCTACACGTGTGGCTTCTTGGTAATAAATAATCTAATGGATTCAAAGCACACAGTGAAGATCCTGATCTAATGACACAAATGTGCTGGATCTAAAATGTCAGCCTACTGGATAACAGCAATATCCCATGGTGTCAAGGGTTTAGTCAGTGTTAATGTTAATTGTTGATAATCCGACTCTATGTAAATAAAATTAACTTGACTTGACTCCATGAAATAACAGCCATAGAGAACAGATGAGCTGGCTGTTTATGCTCTACACTGTCTGCCCATGGGATAACAACCATATCCCATGGAGTAAATGGTAAATAACATAATTGTACTTCCGTGCTCAGAACCTACAAGTAAACTGTGCAAAGTCACACAAGAAACATTGTGGAACTAACTATAGTCAAAATCCTTTCTTCTAAAATCTGAATTCTCTAAGGCAAACATTAACGTCTATTAAAAATGCAATTAAATGCATTAAAAAATATTTTATAAATACATATAAAAGTAAATGCATAGTGATGATATGAATTTAATCCACTTTGGTCCATCTACCATCGGGTTCCTTTTTGTAGTATCTACTTTTACCGTTGAAGACAGACTGTAAAGGTGAAGGGAAGTCTCGGATCTGCACAAGAGCCGCTCTCACGCCGGCTTCGAAATGTTTTGGTTCTTGCTCTGGGGAAGTGGATAAATGCTGCAATGAAACAGGAAGGCCCATGAAATCAGTGACACTGCAGTAAATGGATGCATCTTTGCTTAATGTTTCAAAACTGGGCATGGAAATCAGTCTCAGATCTCAAGTTTCCCATTGGTCACTTTTGAGCACAGTGCTCAATTTCAACCAAACAGATTTCTGAGATTTGAGATGTGTTTCCAGTCTTAATATTATAAGCTTAGAACCAGCCTCTTTATGCTGTGCTGACAGAGTTCAACTGAACTGCATTGTGGTTCATGTCGGATTGAATCCTTAATAACAAATCAATGCATGATCCTTAATATCTCTAAACTTAACACGAGACATTCAAAGACAGGTGATGCTCCCTGAATGGGTACTTTGTCACAAAAACAGTTAGTTGTATAACTATTGAGGTTAATTTTGAATATAGTGTAGTTCTATAAAATCAGACAATTTTAAAATCTAACTATAAATTACACAGTTATGGACCGGATATAATTTAGCTTCAAGGTCATGCTGTGACCTTGACCTTCAAAAAATAAAAATGCGAACAGTGCAGTGCTCTGATCCTGATCAGAGGGCATGCATATGCCAGCTGATCCAGATCTACACTGTTTACAAATGAAGTAAAGGGTTAAACCAGGTTATAGGGTGCATCAACCAAGGGGAAGTGACTGCTGTGAAGAAATGTTTGATGCAGAAGATATTAGCCCAAGATAATAAAACTAAAACTGGAGACCACTCTGAAATCTTGACTAGTCTCCATTTCAGCCAATCAGATGCTTGAGATTTCAGACTGGTTTCCAATCTCAGGTTAGACTGATACCTGTCTGATGATTGGGTCAGGTAACCTGCACAGAAGGTCAATCTCATCCATAGTACTGTAGTCAAAGGGGCCAATCATAAGCTGTTTTCTCTTGTTGTCATATATGTTTAAAACCTATAAGTATAAATGGAATAATAAAACAGTTTAACCCTTTCCTCCATAGACACACCTTTATTGCGTGGGCGAACAGTGTAGATCCAGATCAGCCGGCACATCCGTGCCGTCTGATCAGGATCTGCACTGTTCGATTTTTTATTCATTAGGTTATATCTGACCAAAATGCCACCAGTGCAGATCCTGATCAGATGGCATGGATGTGCTAGCTGATCTGGATCTACACTGGTCACACATGCGTAAAAATGATGTATATATGGAGGAAAGGGTTAAAATAGTATTCAGTCAGTAGGTCTGTATTGATTTGAGCTGTGTGTATTAACAATATCACTCAAAACAAACTTAAATACACTAAACAACAAAATTTCAGTCAAAAACTTGGTTTACAAAAAAGGAGTAATAACAAAAGTAAAGCAATAGTAAATTTATATATGGTATAAGAATATTGTAATAGCCGTAATTGCCTAACCACGGGTTGAGTGATACTCAACATTTACACCAATATATGTATTGTGCCCAATGCTGACAATGGTATTTTTCTAAAAGTGAAGTTTTGTCTGTTTTCTTGCAAACATTCCTTGTTTCAGACAGCAGATACCACACACATATACCTCTTCTGATCCTGTAAAATGTCTGGCAGATCGAAGGGGTTGATCGGGTCCTCTGTCCTGGAACTTGGCAGGAAACATTTCCCCTGTGGCCACTATCACAGCTGTAAACAAACAAAGTTTTGCTTATAAGGGAAGTCAAAAGGATCTCAGGAGTTATAGAAATCAAAGGACTGAGAGTGCTCTTATTGCACAATTGTGGATTGCTACAAGTCAAAGGACTGAGTGTGCTCATATCACACATTTCGTGGATCTCTAAAAATCAAAGGACTGAAAGTGCTAATACACACATTTTACGGATCTATAGAAATCAAGGGACTGAGAGTGCTTATATTGTGTGATGCATAGCTGTATAATATTATTATTTTGGGGGTTGTGTTCATGTACAAATGGTGGTAGTGAGTTACAAATTTGCACTGTCAAAACAGAAACATTCATCTTTTGCAAACACTCTAAATTCCATCATTTTTGATATGTCTTGAAAAAGTAATATCACTAGGATTGGTTTAGGCTGTCAGAACAGGGAGAAGTTATTTCAATTTTAGAGACAAGTCAACTTGGATTTTAGCTTTCTGTATGAAATTGAAACATAATAGGGATGAACAGGTATACCAACCTTGCCAAGCAATATACCCCTGCCTCTTCGAAGAAGGGCAGAAAAAACAACAGTTTGTCAAAAATAGACCCTTCATATTAATGTTGATAAATTTGAGGTACCATCTTATTAAGTTGTGAGAAAAACGGGGTTTGCGTCCAAAGAACCTACGATAAAAAAACCCCATAAGTTCACTTTTTTTCAGTTAAAGGTAAAAACAAATTGAGCTCACCTAAGCCATATATGATTGGAAACTGAATTCCCTTGTCACTTCTTGTGTTGATATCTAAAGACAATAATATATATAATATACATAATAAATTTAAATACTTAGAGCCCATTTTTGGCTTGAAGAAATGATTTCAACAAGGCAAGTAACATGACTGCTGAGATTCTTCATAGGCAATGCATTTAAGTGACACTGATTAAATCCATGATATGTCAGCAGTGTATGTCATTTTCTTGCATTTTTTTCTACCTTTCACTTCACTTATCCAAGAATCAGGTGAGCAATGTGGCCATTTGTATCAATAGTAACAGAATAATTTACATATTATATGACTTCTCATTCTCAATAGTCCAAGAATGTCACATGTAACTTGTTGTACACAAAGGGTGTAAAAAAAATTTTTTCACCCATGCAAGAAAACTATAGAAGTATCTGCTACCATTGACAACCTGTTTTGTTTTTTCCAGAAATTCCCTCATCAGTCATTAATAAAATACCAAACAGATAATAATACTGCAAAGAAATTACATTGAATTGTCCTACTTTTTTTCTGGCATCCTACATTTCGTTATAGTCTACTGTTTTGTTATGAGACAAAACTTTTAAAATATACATGTATAAAACTGAGCCGGTCAACCGATTACTTAAGTTTTTGCAGGTATAAAGAACAACAGTGTAGAGATTTTTTAATGTTGAAAATAACAAGATCACTCCAAATTTATCAAGAAAAATGTTAGCCAGTCATTGAAGCTTTAAACTAGTGACATCACACACATTTATAATAATGATGTCACTGAACTTATTCAAATTTGAAATCAGAAGTTCACAGTCATGGTCATTACCTGTGATGCATGCTGTAGTGAGATGAACATCTGCAGGTGTTTTATTAAAAGCATCTGAAAAGAAAATAAAAACAAGAGGGCCATGATGGCCCTATATCGCTCACCTGAGTACAAAAGTACTCTCAGCTTCTGGTTTCAGACAAGAAGATTTTTAAAGTTTTGCCTATACAAGTCTATGTAAAATTAAGTGACCCCTGGGGCGGGGCCAATTTTGACCCCAGGAAAATAATATGAACAAAGTTTGTAGAGTTCCATTAGAGGATGCTAAATGCCAAATATCTAAGCTCTAGGCCTTGTGGTTTCAGACAAGAAGATTTTTAAAGTTTTTCATATATAAATCTATATAAAATGAAGTGACCCCTGCGGCAGGGCCAATTTTGACCCCAGGGAAATCATTTGAACAATCTTTGTATAGTTCCACTAGAGAGTGCTAAATGCCAAATATCTAAACTCTAGGCCTTGTGGTTTCAGACAAGAAGATTTTTAAAGTTTTTCCTATATAAGTCTATGCAAAATAAAGTGACCCCTGGGGTGGGGCCAATTTTGACCCCAGGGAAATCATTTGAACAATCTTTGTAGAGTTCCACTAGAGGGTGCTAAATGCCAAATATCTAAGCTCTAGGCCTTGTGGTTTCAGACAAGAAGATTTTTAAAGTTTTTCCTAAATAAGTCTATGTAAAATGAAGTGACCCCTGGGGCGGGGCCAATTTTGACCCCAGGGAAATAATTTGAACAATCCTTGTAGAGTTCCACTAGAGGGTGCTAAATGCCAAATATCTAAGCTCTAGGCCTTGTGGTTTCAGACAAGAAGATTTTTAAAGTTTTTCCTATATAAGTCTATACATAATGAAGTGACCCCTGGGGCGGGGCCAATTTTGACCCCAGGGGAATAATTTGAACAATCTTTGTAGAGTTCCACTAGAGGATGCTAAATGCCAAATATCTCAGCTCTAGGCCTTGTGGTTTCAGACAAGAAGATTTTTAAAGTTTTTCCTATATAAGTCTATGTAAAATGAAGTGACCCCTGGGGCGGGGCCAATTTTGACCCAAAGGGAAACAATTTGAACAAACTTTGTAGAGTTCCACTAGAGGATGCAAAATGCCAAATATCTAAGCTCTAGGCCTTGTGGTTTCAGACAAGAAGATTTTAAAAGTTTTTCCTATACAAGTCTTTATAAAATGAAGTGACCCCTGGGGCGGGGCCGATTTAGACTCCTGGGAAATAATTTGAACAATCTTTGTAGAGTTCCACTAGAGGATGCTAAATGCCAAATATCTAAGCTCTAGGCCTTGTGGTTTCAGACAAGAAGATTTTTAAAGTTTTTCCTATATAAGTCTATGTAAAATGAAGTGACCCCTGGGGCGGGGCCAATTTTGACCCCAGGGAAATCATTTGAACAATCTTTGTAGAGTTCCACTAGAGGGTGCTAAATGCCAAATATCTAAGCTCTAGGCCTTGTGGTTTCAGACAAGAAGATTTTTAAAGTTTTTCCTATATAAGTCTATACAAAATGAAGTGACCCCTGGGGCGGGGCCAATTTTGACCCCAGGGAAATAATTTGAACAATCTTTGTAGAGTTCCACTAGAGGATGCTAAATGCCAAATATCTAAGCTCTAGGCCTTGTGGTTTCAGACAAGAAGATTTTTAAAGTTTTTCCTATATAAGTCTATATAAAATGAAGTGACCCCTGGGGCGGGGCCAATTTTGACCCCAGGGAAATAATTTGAACAATCTTTGTAGAGTTCCACTAGAGGATGCTAAATGCCAAATATCTAAGCTCTAGGCCTTGTGGTTTCAGACAAGAAGATTTTTAAAGTTTTTCCTATATAAGTCTATGTAAAATGAAGTGACCCCTGGGGCGGGGCCAATTTTGACCCCAGGGAAATAATTTGAACAATCTTTGTAGAGCTCCACTAGAGGATGCTAAATGCCAAATATCTAAGCTCTAGGCCTTGTGGTTTCAGACAAGAAGATTTTTAAAGTTTTTCCTTTCATTTGCCATGGCAACCAGAGTTCTGCATGGAATTGATTTCTTTGAACAACTTTGGAAGAGCTTCATGCAAGGAACATCCGTGGCAAGTTTCATCAAAATTGGCCAAGCCGTTTCAGAGAAGAAGTCGATTGAAGCAATTGTTGACGACGGACGACGCACGACGGATGACGGACATCAGGCGGTCACAAAAGCTCACCCTGTCACTTTGTGACAGGTGAGCTAAAAAGGTGAGAGATCTTAGTTAACACTGGTTTTATCATGTGTGCGACATGTGTAGATCCAGATCAGCCAGCAGATCCATGCCAAATAATCTGGACTTACACCAGAGGCATCTTTGTCAGATATAACTACATGAATCAAAAGCAAACAGGGCAAATCCTGATCAGATTTGCTGGGTGATGTGGATCTACACTGTTTGCCAATGGGATATCAGCCATCAAACCTTGTGTTCTCAACAAGCCTCATTCTTGATGCTGAAATGAATGCAAGTTTCTTTTCCAAAATTTCCTGTCAGTTTTTTAAGATTTCACAAATCAAAACAAAACTATTCCATTACTTTTTTTGCAAACATATCGGTCAATACAACTGAGAACGGTTGCTAAAAAATAAGAGTAGGCCATACAATACAGTTATTTTTTAACCATTTCCTCCATATATATGCATTTTTATGCATGTGCGACCAGTGTAGATCCAGATCAGCCAGCACATCCGTGCCATCTGATCAGGATCTTCACTGGTCGCATTTTGGTCAGAAATTACCTAATGAATCGAAAAGCAAACTGTTAAGATCCTGATCAAATGGCACGGATGTGCCGGCTGATCTGGATCTTAGCTGTTCACCCACGCAATAAAGGCGTATCTCTGGAGGAAAGGGTTAATCTTTGATTTTTTGCATAATATGACAGAGCAAAAGCCTCTTAAACTTGATAATACAGTGATTCCACAACTCAGCAAGGGTGCTGTTCATGGTAGATGTCAATAACTTGTAAAAGTAATGCATTAAATAAGCAAAAGTTGGCCAAATTGGGCAATGATTTAGCATTTGATTGATTAAATTAGCATTAGATACCCAAACTGGGTATTAAATAAGCATTAGCATTACTCATTGATGCACTAAATTGGCATTAGTTAACCAAATAAGGCATTAAATTAGCATTAGCACTACTTATTTTTTTCAAATTTTAAGTAATGCATAAAGTAAGCATCATATTGAATGTTTAAGAATAAACATCAGCATTATTTTAGAATAACAAGGCCCAAACTAGAAAGTCATTGCCTAATGTCTGACAGTCAATGACAAAAATATCATGATAATGATACATTACTTGAGGGATATAAAGTTTTCCTCCATATATACCTACACATTTTTACGCATGTGCGACCAGTGTAGATCCAGATCAGCTGGCACATCTGTGCCATCTGATCAGGATCTGCATTGGTCGCATTTAGGTCAGAAATAACCTAAGGAATCATAAAGCAAACAGTGCAGATCCTGATCAGATGTGCACAGATGTGCCGGCTGATCTTGATCTACACTGGTTGCATATGCATAAAAATGTGTATATATAGAGGAAGGGGTTAAATAGGAAACTTATCAATCAATCTATAAAAACTATGTGAGTATCTGGATACTAATTTCATATCCAATTAGTCATAAAAGTATGTTAAAATCATCGCAAAATGAAATACTTTAATTATTGCTTCTACCCAAATTGTTTGCATCTCATTATCAGTCAATTCAACCAGTAAATTGATTGTCATAAAACTGCC
The DNA here is from genome assembly GCA_038501625.1 of Corbicula japonica. Taxonomy (NCBI): domain Eukaryota; kingdom Metazoa; phylum Mollusca; class Bivalvia; order Venerida; family Cyrenidae; genus Corbicula; species Corbicula japonica. Next base: position 661,770 of record JAZAYU010000048.1, read on the forward strand.
ACAAAAAGCCATGCGGTGTTTGTTTAAACAGATTAGAAGTGCGAACAATTTAGGACTAAGGTGAAATGCATACTTTTAATAAAACTAAAAAATGCTAAGCCATGCAGGTGTTATATTTTTTTAAAGCTAAAGATTTATGGATAACTCATTAAGCTTTCCAGCTAAGGATCTATAGATAACTCATTAAGCTGAAAGCTTATTTGCAATGGGGGTCCATGCTAATCTAAAGAAAGATACAATTACGAAAGGAAACATAATACCCTTATAAGAATATATATAATTTCTTTTGAAGGATGACTTTTCCCTTTTCAGACAGTTATGATAAGGCACGACTTTCAAATCAAAGATGCAAAATCAACCTTTTACTCCACAGATACATCTTTATTGTGTGGGCAAATCGTGTAGATCAAGATCAGCTAGCACATCTGTGCTGTCTGACCAGGATTGACACTGTTGGCTTTTAGACTCATAAGGTTTCTGACTAATATATGCAACCAGTGCAGATCTAGACCAGACAGCATGGATATGCCAGCTAATCTGGATCTACACTGGTCACACATGAGTTAAAACATGTTTATATTGAGTACAGGGTTACAAAAAATCAAAAGAATACAAGAGTTTAAAAATAACTGTTTTGACAGCAAAAAAACAAATTACCTAAAATTTTTACTGACAATTCTTCGGACATGTTTCTGTCATCTTTGAAGCCTCCAACAAGTGACAACTCTAGCCTGAAATATCAACAAAATGGCAGTATTTCTTTATGGTACTTTGGGAATGGCTTTCTTATTGGGAAATTTTGAATTAACCCTTTACTCCTTATATATGTGTTTTAACTTGATGTGACCAGCACATCCATGCCACCTGATTTTGATTTGCACTGGTCACATATTGGTAAAAAATAACCTAATGAATCTAACAGCAAACAGTGCAGATCCTGATCAGATGGCACAGATGATGTTTTATCAAGGACTGACAACAAACACTTATCTCCATATAATTCGATTACAACTGATTGAGTTAACGAGTGGACATCAGTGTGGACGCTGTTTGCCCGCCGCCCACCACGGGTATTCCCATAACACAACTTGTCTTCGACTGGTGAATAAAAATCAGATTTATCAAGGACTCTACCTGCCCCACTGTTTGCCGCCTGTTTCCTTGAGAACAGTGTCAACCAGCCTCTGTGTGGCGTCCTGTACACCAGAACCATCATAATGGGCCAGTCCAGTAACATGAGATGCTGAAATCAAGTTAGCTAGATATATATTTTCTGTACCATAGAACTCCATAGAAAATCCTTTAAAACTTAACAAGGATCTACACTGTTTGCTTTTCGATCAATTAGGTTATTTCTGACCAAGAACTGACCAGTGTAGATCCTGATCAGATGGCACAATTTAAAAGATTGGTTGGTTTTCTGTAGACAAACTTCAAAAGGAATAAAATTAATTCTTCACAGGCTGAGCAGTTAATGCAAAATTGAATGCATCTCATGGCAGAGAATTTATACATTTCTTTTTTTGAAAGAGCATATAGTGCAACTATACCTTTAGGCCTTTTATTAATAGATGTGACTTTAATGGCAAGCGCGGATCAGTGTAGATCCAGATTAGTCAGCTTATCCTTGCCATCTGATCAGGATCTATACTGTTAGCTTTTAGATGCATAAGGTTATTTCTGACCAAGAGGTGACCAGTGTATGTCCAAATCACATGGCATAGATTTGGATCTACAAATTTTTTTTCTTCTGATAATAGTAAAATTGATTGTTTTTATGCTGAGAAAGTCATGCAAGTGGCTTTAAACCAAAAAACTGAATGGGTGGCATATTCTCTAATACATCCTAGACAGATCAGTTGGTTCTATTATTTTATAGTAAAAAAATGGTGATACATCTACTAATTTGCCCATGGCTGATGAATGGAGAGTAACATAATGAATGAACTATAGGTTTCCGATAATGAGCCAAACAATAAAATATTACATAATTCTACAAGCATACCGGAATGTCGAAGAACAACAATATGACAGGTTGTGGCATCATCGGTCCCAATCACTTGGATCATTTCTGAAAAACACAAAATCTCAAATCTGTTACGGTGAAATGGCGGCATACAACTTTAAGGTGGTTAATCAGAATATATTGGTAAAAGTTTAGACACTACCAAACATTGAATAGTGCGCAGGTTTCATTTAATTTAAAACTTTGAATTTGTGATCTATTTTTTAACGAAATTTATAATCCTCTGATATGCTCTCCCAATATATACAAGGCTTGTACAGTTCCAGTTTTATTATTAATTCACTTTTAAATTAAGGTCACTCACTGTATATGCAATGAAGTATGCTAGACATGTGCATTTTATGCAAAAGAGAAGACACAGATAAACATGTTTTTTACAGCAAACTTTATCATAAGCGATGCTGTTTGCTGAATTTATAACATTGTTTCATGGGTTGCATGCATGATTATTGTAACTTCTTATTTATTGCAATGTAGTTATGACAGTCTTACAAACAACCCTCAGTTTCATAGATTGATATTAGCTTTTCCAATGATTTTCCCCAAACACAGCAAAGTGTACAGTTACCATCATCTGGTGAGACAACAGCCATCTCTCGCTGACCCACATACAGCAATCCATGCGGGGGTACAGCTTTCACTGGTTTGGATGTTAACACCGCTGCTCCTTCCTAAAGTTGTGCAGGTAAACACATAAAAGCTTAAATCACATAGTTTGAAAAACTGCAGCATACCTTTTCATGTGCTCAGTGCAGAAATATAAGAAATTAATTCTTTACTCCATATACAATGTACATGCATTTTATCACATGTGCTACCTGGTTACCAGTGTAGATCTGGATCAACCAGCACATCCAAGTCATCTGATCTGGATCTGCACTGTTGGCTTTTTGGTCAGAAATAGCCTATAGATCAGAAAGTAAACAGTTCAGATCCTGATCTGATGGCACGGGTGTGCCAGCTGATTTAGATCTACACTGTTGGCTCGAGCTTTAAAGGTGTATTTATTGGGGAAAGGGTTAATGAAATTTGATTCTTACAGGATGACAGAAGGAAAATGCAGGAATACAGCTCACTTATGATTGTCAAAGGTGTCAAAAGAAAAATATATATTTTAAGAAATTAGAAATGCAACTTCTTTAAAACACAAAATATATTTAATGTTTAAATTAGTTGAGTTTCTATTTTTTTAAGTATACATAAGCTTCTCCATTCAATGGAGAAAGAGCTTTTCTAAAATGTCCACTTCTTTTTAAATGTGGACTCAAATACAGTTGAATTGCGATAACTCGAAGTCCCAAGGGACTTATGATTTACCTCGAATTATCGCGAAATTTGAGTTATCGCGACTTTGACTTTTCTGTAATACCATTCGACTTTAAGAAACTAACGATGTGCAATTATTACGGTACCATACGGGAAGTACATAAAAAATGTTTACTGTCAAGTTTGCTCAATAAAACAAGATTATAATTTTTTAAATAATTTTATTAATCGGTTTTATTTTCGTGATTATATAAATAAGATCGATGAAGAAACAACATTTTCATAAATTTTAACAAATATCATTGTACGAACATGAAACATTACTCGGAATAGAAAATGTTGTTTTTCCATCAAGGTATCCTTCCAGTCACCAGGTCCTTCACTAGATTACTCGGAAAAAATCACATTAATAATTTTATTATTGTTCATTATGCCATGTGCGAACTGTTGTTTGCTCATTGATACATTAATGAAAAGTCGTTTTATAGAAATGAAAATTAACAACTCCAAATGTTTGTTTGACAATAATTTGAGGCAAATCACTCTAATTGTTTGCTTCACAAACATATCATTACAATGACGTGCCACTTACAACTCTTTTTGACATGTTGGCGATAAACAAAAGACTCCGAACATTCTCGTGTTAAGTGTGAAAAATCGTGTCAATACAAGTACTTCGAGTTATCGCGATCAATTTGTGCTTATTTCTTATTCAAGGGACTTATTCAAAAGTTCGAGATAACGAAAATTTCAAGTTATTGCGTTTCGAATTATCCCAACTTTTTCAGTTAAATATATAAGGAAAATTGACGGGGCCGGCGTCCTACTTCGAGTTAAACCGTCATTTTGAATTATCACGTTTCGAGTTATCGCAACTCCACTGTATATCATTTGAGGTCACCCTGACCTTGAACTTTGACCTGCTGACCTTGAAATCAATACCATTCATCTTCCCATTATGATCAACAAACCTACCAGGCTTGAGGACATTACAGGCCCCAGCATGCTCTAGTTATTGCTATTCTTTTTGCATTAAGTGTTACAATGACTTTAACCTTTCACCTGTTGACCTCAAAATCAATAGAGATCATCTAATTACATCATTCCCATACCTATATATTAAGCCATGTAAAGTTTCAGTGAAATAGGACCAACCAGTACCAGGATATGGCTTAAAGATGATCATTCGACATATGCTGAAAATGAAGTACCCAGTATTACATTCACTTTGGAAAAGCAATGGTCAAAACATTACTTTTGCACATTGTCTTATTATGGTATTCAACTAACTACTCTAAATAATTTATGTATACTAACCTTATATTTTGGATATCTTTGCAAAAATTCCCCAACTGATTTGGGACAAGGTCCCATAGGTTTGTCTTCAATATAAAGTGGCATGTTTGTCTAGTGAACCTGAAATACAAAATGCAGAACACTGATGGTCTTGTTTGCCTTACGGCAGTTGTGTATGATCCTTTAAACTACTTTCAGGGGCAGTCCAGCTTGTCTGGATATTATCAGTGATGGCGTCTATCGACTTGCTAAAGTAAAAGTACTGTATGAAACCTGAAGTACAGAGAAAGGAATTGTATGCGGACCTGCCGGACTTAAATCAAGGGCAGATATAGGATCGGAAAATGTTTGATGGGTTGCACTTAAGGGGTGATTTAGAATGGCCCATCAAATCAAAAATGCTCATCTAAATGTAAATTAAAACTCCATGAAGAACACCCCGAAATTAAGACCATTGCCCCAGGTTATAAAACTGAGCATGGAAACCAGTCTCAAATCTCAAGCATCTGATTGGCTGAAATGGCCACCAGTCGCCATTTCAGCCAATCAGATGCTTGAGATTTGAGACTGGTTTCCAATCTCAGTTTTATAACCTTCAGCCTATATTGATAATAAGACCACTATTTGAATGTCCCTGTTAACAGTTTTGCACTAATTTCTACTCGGTAATTAAAACCACCCCACTATTTTGACCAGTTTATCCAGTCCCAGAGGCAGTCTTAATGGAGACTGGAATAGCTGAAATTGAAAGAAAAGCAAGACTTAAAACAATTTACTGGTAGCTGGTTAATGGTAACAAACCAGGGCTTTTTTCCTTCTTTAGTAGGGCTGTTTATGGGCACCTTCCCCTCAGAAAATTTCTTTAAAATCCTGCAGTTTTCCCCAATAAGTGACTTTACATCAGGATTTTTCATTCCCCTTATGAGTAAAAATGATGCTATTTTCCACAAAATTATAGGGCATGGGCCCTTCCCCTGGCAGTAAAAAAAAGCCCTGCAAACACACTACATAATACATGTATACAACATGAATGAAAAAGTACAAGAAAGAAGTTTGATGCAAACTTGCTATTAAGATGCACTTTAGATTTATAGCTTTTTCATGATACTGAAATTTGTATTTCCTTAAAATCAATAGAAAGCTGTCAACTTTTATAATAACATAAGTTGGTGTAATTATGCATGAAACAGATTGAAGCAGAATACATTATATAAAAAGATGTATGAATAATATGCAAAATTAGGAATAAGATATTCTACAAAATACATTGTATGAGGTTAATTGCTAAAAAGTTACTGACAATTGACATCTGGAAGTAAAATGCATATATTAAAATATCTTCCTTATGTGAGTTGTATCTACAAAAAATAAGTAATCAAGGAATTCAAGGGCTTTTGAAAAAAAGATATCATCTAATCTCATCTCCAATCTACATGAACATGAAATTTATCTACAGAATTTTTGAAAAATCCTTGTTATTGGCATACAAATTACACAGGGATGCAAACACAGGGATTCCATTTCCCCTCGCAAAATTTCCAAAAAGCCTCACTTTGACCCTACAATTTTAGCTTAAGAGTCATTTTTCCCTTAAATTAGGGGTAATTTGGCTTTTTATTGGCAGAATCCCCTAAAATGATGAAAATGATCCTTCAGATTCAGCAGCTAGCAGAACCCCTTCAAACACTAAGATTTTTTAACATTGTACAGGGTTTCCAGTTGAGCAAGCTGCTGAATTCCAAGGGTCATTTTGATAATGTTTTGGGAGATTCTGCCAATAAATTGCCAAAATACCCCTAATTTAAATAAAAAATGACCCTTCAGCTAGAATCATAGGGGTAAAAATGAGGCTTTTTGGAAATTTCAAGGGTCAAAGGGTCATCTCCCAGGTCAAATTGAACCCTTGATTGTAGTATCATAAAGTTCTTAAAACTTACCTGGTAACAACAAAATTCCGTAATTCACTAAATATCATACTATCAAACAGACCCTATGGCAGAGTTAATAGCAAATCCATTAAAGGCACATAATCTGAATATTGAATGTATGTGAAAGACATGTCAATTATCAGAAACAGCACAACTACAGAAAAACATAGCTAAGAACATGGCATTGTTAGCTTTTATGGTCTTCATGTTCTGACAATAAATTGTGGTATCAAATATTTTGTGCAGGTTTAAATTTGCGCTAAGGTAAAAGTGGGAATTTAAATTCCAGCAAAATTACACCCTGTTATCACACATCTTAACTCTTTTCTCCATAGACACACCCTTATTGCGTGGGCAAACAGTGTAGATCCAGATCAGTCGGCACATCTGCGCCAGCTGATCTGGATCTACACTGGTCGCACATGCGCAAAAATGTGTACTTATGGAGGAAAGGGTTAATAGAAAATTTCAATTGCATAAATTTATCCCCTTAGAAATATATCACTTGTAACTTTTGCACGAAAATTCTTCTCCGCCAAATTTAATTGCATGTGACTTTTGCACCAAATTAAATTCCTGTCTAGCATAACATACATGTAGCCATGTGATCCAATTAATTTGTAAATGCTTATTAATAAACACTAACCAATTTAGTGGTTAAAATTATATTTAGTTAACCAATTCAGAATTGATTTATAGAAATAAATTTTCCAACAATCAAAAATTCTGCAATTCCATTGGAAAAAGTTCAATTTAAACCATTAATTATCAATAAGTAAACTTGGTTGTGCATAAAGCTGAAATATTTTTATTTTACTGTCAATATAGGCACCTTTATTTAATAGGTTAATTACATTTAATACAATATTAACTATTTTAGCCACATTTATGAGAATCAAAAATATTGATTAGCCACCTTTAAATGCTAATATAAAGGTATTGAACTTACCTAACAGATGAAAGAGTTTAATCTGTTTGCATTTATTGTCCACTATCTACCAATCTTCTCACTTGTAAATGAAATATTCTGCATCTAAACCCTGAAAAACACAATCTCAATAGTATGTCACTATTTAACTATGATAATTCGATTGTTTGAATGTACCAAAATAATATAACCCAATTACTCTACAAACTGTCAACAAAATAAATTAAACTCCAAATCAATAATGTATAAATCTATCCTGATATCTTAGGACTTAAATGTAAACAAAGTGGAAAGACTGAATAAGTACAAATGTTTAAAGCTGGTATTAGTTATTGTTTACATTTTGAAAATTATGGAACCTAATGCAAGCAATGCAAAGCAAAGTGCAGCAGCCAAAATATAAATTATAATTTATTAACAGTTTGCTCACAAAAATACATGGAAAACGTACACATATATCTACAGTCCAACTTATGCAAAAGACCATTTCCAAACAAAGACCACATATGAATAAAGATCATATTTTATTTGTCCCACAGACTGATTTAAACAACAAATGCACCAGTGAACAATGATCACATGCCTACGAAGACCACCTTTGGGTTTACCCTGAGTAAACTTATGCAAGTGCATAAAAAACAGCAAATTTCTGCTTATTTTCCCAACTGCTTCATAATAATATTTTAAGTAATTTCTTTTCAATTTTAGATAAAACAGAGTACTTTTGTCTAGAATGTAGGAATACAAAGTAAAAACTGTAACTTAAGTTACACAGTCAAATATTTTTTATTGAAATCCAGACATATCTGTGAACCTTGAATCCAGACATATCCGTGAACCTTTTAACCCTTTTCCTCCATATATACATATTTTTATGCATGTGCAACCAGTGTAGATCCAGATCAGCCAGCACATCTGTGCCATCTGATCAGGATCTGCACTGGGCACATCTTGGACAGAAATAACCTAATGAATCAAAAAGCAAATAGTTTAGATTCTGATCAGATGGCACAGATGTGCCAGCTGATCTGGATCTAAACTGTTTGCACATGCGTAAGAATGCGTTTATATGGAGGAAAGGGTTAACCCAGGTTAGGTAAGAGGTTAGCTTCTCAAAAGTGGGAGATCGGGATGAAAACGCGGGAGATTTAACTGTGCAGTGTTTTGTTGATTTACTGTGCAGTGTTTTGTTACAGTTGCTGAATGAGTATTTTACTTGATATAAATTTCTAGCTGACTGCAATTTTATTTGCTGTTCAGATGATCAGTCTTTGTATCTCTTATTTCTAAATTTAATAACTACAATTATTATCTTATTTATTATCTTAACCCTTTCCTCCATATATACGCATTTTTTATGCATGTGTGACCGGTGAAGATTCAGATCAGCCTGCACATCCATGCCGTCTGATCAGGATCTGCACTGGTCACATTTTGGTCAGAAATAACCTAACAACTCAAAAAGTGAACAGTTTAGATCCTGATCAGATGTGCCAGCTGATTTGGATCTACACTGTTAGCCCATGCAAAAGAGAGGAAAGGGTTAATATAGGGTTATATTATAGAATGGCACATGACTACAAATGGTAAAACACATACAAAAAGTAAGGAAAAAGTTCACGGGGAAGTGTTGTTGTTGTTATTTTCCCAGCATAATTAATGTGCTCCTACATGTGACCTAGCCTAACAACAGCTTTTCAAACATGTATGCATTGTTTTTCACAACATCATACTTTATGAGTACATTCAAACAACAATTTCCAAACATCTGATGAACATGCACTCTTTTATGGCAAAATTTTTTTGAAAACAAAATGTACCAAGACTAGTCATAACTATAAAGTGCTTTTATGAGCTCTTAACCATTTCCTCCCTATATACGCATTTTTACCCATGTGCAACCAGTGTAGATCCAGATCAGCCGGCACATACATGCCGTCTGATCAGGATCTGCACTGGTCGCATTCTGGTAGGAAATAACCAAACAAATCAAAAAGTGAACAGTTTAGATCCTGATCAGATGGCACGGATGTGCCGGCTGATCTGGATCTAAACTCTTCATCCTTGTAATAAAGGTGTTTTTTATGGAGGAAAGGGTTAATAAAGAAAAATATGTTTTTTTTTATATTCTAAGATATGCTTTTGATTGCAGGGTTTCGCTAGAAGTAGACAAAACTGTTTGTTGAAAGTAACACCTTCACACTAATGGTCAAATCAGCAGTATTTGTTTTCTATCGAGATTTGTAATTTGTGTGATTTCTTTTTCTTAACTCCATGTTTTCTTTAAATTCATAATGTTATATATGACCTAGAAGTTACCAGTATAAATCCAGATCAGATGGAACAGTTTTGCATGCTGACCTGGATCTACACTGGTCACACGTGAAAAAACCTGTATATAAATATGGAGTAAAAGAATAAAAACCATAAAATTCTCACAAAGCATAGACACTGCTACCATTTAAGTTGATTCAATTACCAAGTTTATAAATGAAATTGTGAAGCAATTTCGTGAATTGTTTCCGTTTCGGTAGAAACCGTTTCGCCGATTTCAGCATTTAGTTTTAAAGCGTCTAAGCAACGACACATTTACTAGTGTTCTCATTATTCTTGACCGAAAATGTAAGTTTGCTCCACTGTAAACTGATAAACTTATTATGATTTAGTTGTTTTTCAATAAGAACAGTTGAAACGAGCATAAGAACTGTTAAAATAATTATGAAATGAAAGTAGGCGTACTCGTAATCGCTAGACGCTCATTAGGACTAAAGATTTAGCGAAAATGACCGAACTGTTCCGCAAGAGGGTATAAATAGCAGTCTGTTCAGTAGAATGTGTCATTCTCTTGCTTGCTGTCAAGGTGTTCACGTCGGTGAATTAATTAGTTTTAGATTCAACATTGGTCTGCATTATAGGTCCAATATAGTACAGCTCTGTACTAGGGCATATTGACCGGGTTGTTTCGTTGGACGTATAGAACAGTATTGGTTGAGGCTAGGTTATATTAGATAGTGTCCTCAGACAATTGCTGGAAACACATGCGTCTGAGCCACTTGTAAGGTAGCTTCAGCATAAGTGTTGAGAATAGGGTTCAGATAGTGACCTCAGACAATTGCTGGAAACACATGCGTCTGAGCCACTTGTAGTTTAAGAGTAGGAGTTCAGGATAGGGTTTAGAATAGTGTCTTCAGACAATTGCTGGAAACACATGCGTCTGAGACACTATTGTTGAACAGGCTAGGTTAGATTTTAGTGTTGAAGGTTGTTTGTTTCAGGTTTTGTTCGAAAAGTGATTGTTCAAACCTTGTTGAGCATTGTTTTGAAACTTGAAGTTGCCCAGGTTTGTTTTTAAAGTTCCAAACATCATTGTGGTTCTTTGTTTGTATTGCTCAGCGTGTTTGCTGGGTTCAGGTTAGATTGTTTTGTTTTGAACTCTGATTGTGTTAGAACTTAGTTTTAAATCGGTCATTTTTGTCCAGGAGGTTTATTGCCCTGGGAATATTGTTATATGTTTAGCTGATTCTAATCCTGATTATTGTGTCTCACCAAATCATTTCAGAAATCATTGTAATCATTTTGAAGCAAAGTAGCTTAGAAAAATTCATTACATGTATATTGTTTAACCAAAATACATTGCTCAGCCATATATGTTGAAATCATTTTTTGAGAGAAAAATTATTATATATTTAAGCTGAGACAAATAGTCTGAGTGCCTTCCGCTCGAGGCACGTTACAAAATATAATGATTTTCCTCTGTACACATTTTATAAAATGTCAACAATTATACAGCATGATTGTATTCACTCCCACATTGTACATAGTCATAGTAAAGTGATACATTTTGTTAGCCGATCAAAAAAGCATTAAACAACTGCAACTTTGGAAGCAGACACATAACTCTGCAAGTATGATCCTCTAGTGAAAGATAACTATCATTTTATATATTTAAACCCTTTACTCCATATAACCACAACCATGTGTGCCACCAGTATAGATCCAGATCAGCTGGCACATCCGTGCCGTCTGATCAGGATCTGCACTGGTCGCACATTGGTCAGAAACCTAATGAATCAAAAAGCAAACAGTGCAGATCCTGATCAGATGGCACAGATGTGCCGGCAGATTTGTATCTACATTGTTCGCCCACGCAGTTAAGGTGTGTCTATGGAGGAAATGGTTAATAGAGGTTGATAATAATACAATAACTGTAAAATGGGACAATTGAAAAGTGGTCTTACTATCAAGGTTGTCTTAATGAGGGGTTACTGACCTTACCGTGTGTGTGGGTCAATCAAATATTGAAATAACCAATCAAAACTAGTTTTCATATTTATAAAGTAAATGCACATTGAGACCTGTTTGTTCTTTTGTTATAAGTGATCTGACTTCAAGGAATGGGTGAGGCCTGGTGCTAGATCAATTGTGGGTATATTTTCAGATGTAACAAAACTGGCCAGTATCATAGTATGTGCAGAAACAGATACAGTGTAGATAATGAACCAGCCCTAAAAGCGACATGCCCTTGTTATTGACACCCCCATATATCTTAGTCTCTAACCGACTATACAGTAGAAAATTAAAAAGAAAGTTGAGACAGTGTAACCAAAACAATAAATTTTTAGATAAATTAACTTGGATCTTAACAAGTTAAGTACTATTAGAACCTTATATTATTAGCAAATTATATCATTAACTTGGAAAAAATGGCACCCTTAAAAATCTTGTTACATTATTCTGAAATTTCAATGTTCTGTAAATGCCCTGTCACACTATAGCGCATTTCCACTGCATTGCTGCGGCCTTGTTAAATTTTCCAAACGCAGTGAGATTGCAAGAAAAATAGGATATTTTCCATGAATACGGAGATTTCATGGCATCCTTACTGCGACCAAGGTTGCTAAGGAGCACACTACCATGTTCCTAGGGAGTTCTTCTTGGCGATTGCTTGCGATCTAACGATGCTTCCACTGGATGCACTGAGCTTTCACAGCACTCTTATGGTGCTTCCACTGAGCTTTCACCTCAGCAGTGGCCTACAACCAAAATGGGGACATTTTGACTTGGGGGCTATTTGACTTGGGGGCTATTTGACTAGGTTCTGGTAAGGTAAGTGCAATATTTGTTGAGATGCTGATTTTTTAAAAACTGTGTTTACATTTGGGCTTTACTAAATAGGGTTTAGGTTATTCACCTTATGAGAACTTGGTATTTGATAGTAAATCAAGTTTGTTAAAAATTATTAGCAACACTTCCGTCAAAATACTACATGAGTAAAGGAATCCTGTTGTACTTAGACTAGGATATAATTATTGCATGTGACACTACTGTATACTGAAAAGTGAAATTCCCTATTCCTGTATTTCCATCCCCCTTACCAAATTTTCGTCAAATACTTTATAATAAGATAAAATAAATGTCCAATTAGCATGATGCTCAAAAGAGCATTCTTTGTTCTATGAAACGGAACATTATATCTGAAAATCAATGCTAAAATATGCATGTTCGGAAGTTTAGCAGACACACACCGCCGGTGAAATAAATGGCCGTCACATTCCTATAAACACGTCCTTTGTTGTAAGAACCTGTGCGAAGAATTTGTTTTTACTATTTCAAACTTGTTGTTGTGTTCAAACCATGCAGACAATCAAAAGTCAAAAATATTTTGATGCATTTTTATCAGTTTTGCAAGATTATCTAAATAAATGCTATTTAAGCACATACACCATGTTTTTGGATAAGTGATTCTTGGATAAATATGTTTTCTAATCATTTTTAAGCTCAATTTAAATAAATTTAATTTTTTAACTACTGCAACTTGAAAATATCATGATTACTCTCTTGTACCGTGCATAGGTCCATGCATCCTATTATTTATTGTTGTTTATTCAAGGGGGACGGGAATATAGGAAGGGACCGCAATATAGGAAAGTAAGAAAGTAAGCACAAATCATTGATGGAACTTCAAACACATGTGGACAAAGCCCTAAACGGAAGAACTGTCGTTTCCAAGATGTATGGTCGCATACACCAAGAAACAATGGCACTGTAAGTGTCTTAATATACCTCCTTGAACAGCCGGTAACGAAAGTAAACAACGGGCGGTGCACGTACAAATAAGACAACGTATGAGTAAAACCATAACCCGTACGGTACCGTACCGCCAAAACCTCTTTTCATATTTTGACATGTCCAATATACAAGCTGCTGATTTCAAGGTATACAGAATTTTTTCAAAACTTCAAGATAAACAAATCTGCTTCAAAATTTCATATGTAGATAAGAGATTTGTCATATCCCATCGAAAAATAATTATCGTATCTCTTTGCACATTCCTTTCGTTACAAGGTTTTACAAAATATAAACTATAGTATAGTCTATACCTCTTCTTTTGTTAATCACAAACAGTTGCATATAAATTTACTCTTTACCCTTGTCATGTTTTTGTGTTGTTGTTTTTTTTTTTCGTAAATTAGGAGCAATAGGCATAAGCCGCCTTGTTGATAAGAAGTTAGGGAGAAAATAACGCAACTTCTTTAAACAAGAAATACATTTCTCGTTTAAAGAAGTTGCTTTTCAAAACGTTTAAAGAAGTTGCTTTTCAAATTTCTACAAATACATATCATAAAGTAAAAGAAATTAAAAACGCAACTTCTTTAATTACGAAACATATTTTGTGTTTAAAGAAGTTGCGTTTCTAATTTCTTTAAGTATTGATACAGACAGCATGTGTGTCGTCATCCAACATAGTCGTTTATTTAGGTTGTGGGTAAAACCCTGACCAGACCCAGACCAGACTCCGGAAACTAACGATTAGGTACGGAAATCATCGCTCGTTTCCGGCAATACAATACAAAACAATGAAGACATGTGTGCTTAGATAAATTACACACGAAGGAAATTAACACGAATTTATTCCTGGTAATGCTCTGAACTGCCTCAACATATATAGTATCCATGAAAATAATTGAGGATTTTACGAAAACAGATTTTTTTTCTCGAAAACAGATAACTTTTTTTCTCGAAAACATCGATTATTTTTACGTTATTTTATGTGGTTAAGTTGTGGCACAAATATGCTTCTATAATTTTTAGATAACTGGGATCTTTCGTGAAATTGTTACGCTTTCATTAAAAGTTATCTGTTTTTCGTTTCACGAAATCTGATTTCGTGAAATCTTCCATTATTTTCATGCAAAAATATCTTTCGTGCAATTTTTAAAGTTTCGTGAAAAGTTATGTGTTTTCGTGAAATCCTCCATTATTTACATGAAAACTTTATCTTTATGTTGTGGCAGTTTAGAGCGCTAACAGAAATAAATTCATGTTAACATAACTTTTTTGTCGTGAAAATATGGATGTTTTCGCGAAAAAAAAACTTTTTTTTTGCAAAATCCTCCATTATTTTCACGTTATTTTATGTGGTTAAGTTGTGGCACAAATATGCTTCGTTTTATCATTTCACAATCTTAATTCTTTTTACTGTCAGAAATATGAAATAATAATTTTCAGAATTAACTTTAAAAATGTCTATTTCAAAAATCATAAAATGCCTGACAAAAGTATATATGAAAAAGCTTTGGTCAATCTTTTGTTTATTACATTTTTTGCCGACTACTTTCATCAATAGTTAAAAAATAATGATTTTGAAAAATTTATAACACAAGACAATACGTTTCATACTGTTTAAAGACAAGTCGGCCTAATTATCATATTACGCTGAATTAAATGCTGAGCGGTACGGGTGTGATCTTTTGTTGCAGAGCTTAAAAATGCACAATACAAACAACAATAATCTTGCTTTCTACTATTTGCATTTGTGACTTTTAAAGAATTCATAGAATTAAATTGCGTACCTAATCGATTATAAAATTAACACAATCCCAGACGTTAATGACAATATTTTATGCCTTTCAAGTTAATTTTGCGCTAACACCTTTTTAAACAAATCTCAAGTAGAATTTGATAAGAAAATCTTATGAGACCTCATATTAAAGAATGCTAAATCCTGAACAAATTTTAACACTTCCCGATCCCCCCCGCCCCCTCCCCCCACAAATTATTGTTTTAGACGATTGTAGGAAACGAGCGATGATTTCCGTACCTAATCGTTAGTTTCCGGGGTCTGGTCTGGGTCTGGGTATGGTCAGGGTTTTACCCACAAATTTTATTGGCGGTTGTCCTGTATTTACTGACTCCAATTCACCATCAACTTAGCCCAACTATTTGTGCGCAACAAGGCCTTTTCTATATATACGATGGTATGAAAAGTCAGTATGATAATGGGTCTGTTCTTGCAGTCGAATTATTAAGACAACCAACTCGACAATCTTGCATGCATATATATGTACGAAAACAAAAAACATGCATAGTTATACATGTACGAAAAAAAATGTTTTGCCACTGACCGTTCCAAGGCGGTATCCCCAAAGGTTCTCTTTTTCGTTTATTGTTTGTGGCGTCCTATTTGAATTGCCATATTTATATCAAACATTCTCTCTATCTCTCTCTCTCTCTCTCTCTCTCTCTCTCTCTCTCTCTCTCTCTCTCTCTCTCTCTCTCTCTCTCTCTCTCTCTCTTCCTCTCTTCTTTTTCGCTGCATGGGGCGGCTGTGTTTTGTGAGTGTGGCGATTGTATGAAGAATTGGGTTGTCATACGTAAAAGCTAGGTGCTCAATGACTCAAGTTCCTTTTAAATATACAAGTTAATACAAAATAAATATGGATTGTGTTCCGGACATGAGGGTGACTACAGGTACAGTCTATGAAACGGAAAAAGCTGCTGGAAGTGTCAGCTAAAAATGCTGATAGTGTCTTGAAACGAAATAACTACTTCGGTGGGCGGGCAGATCCAGGGTACAGTTAAATATATATCATCATATACTCCAATAGATAGTATCACCTGTCAAATGCATGACAGGTCATATCAAAAGTGTATCGCCTTTATGGTCATATTAAAAGTGTATTGATTTAATGTCGTTTTACCGAAATGATGAGTTTAAAGATTGAAGTAAATTTAATCAGTTTTATCTTTGTTGATCTTTCAGATCAAACACAATTGGGAATTAGATATGTCAGAGCTCAAAAACTCTTTTGCTCAGACTGATCACAAAATACATTCGTTGAATGCAGGAATCTTAAAGGAATGAAATTCTGCAAAGAAGATGGTAGTGTCTATGGCTGTCGGACACTTCGGCCCCTAACTATTTCGACCCCTTACCTTTTCGACCCCTGAGACATCTGAAAATAATAAACTAAATATTACAACATTACAAAGGGACCATGATATAACTTGTGGGATTAGGTTTGACGCATGATAAATGCGCAATAATTAAATTCTAGCGAAATTGCACCCTTTTATATTATGTTAAAAAAGAAATATACAATGTTCAAATATATCTCTAGCGCGAAAACTTGGCCCGCGAAACATAATGATACCACAACAATATTTTAAAGCCAGTTATTCACAATATAAACCTTATAAACTATTTCTACATTTATTGTATCATAAATGATTAAACATAAAATCCCTTTTATTAAATTGAATTTTATCAAATTTCTGTACGTCGTATACTGAAAAGTGTATGTTGAATAATGAAAATGTTAATTCATTTAGACATTAAAAAGGGCCTGTGTAAAAAGCAAATCCACATTATGATAAAAAAAACATTGGATCTAAAGGACAAAAAAGTTATCTACATAGAAGAAAAGACAAATAAAAATATGCAAAGACATAGAGTGAACTATTATTATAGTTCATTTTTAAAGTCTCTTAGTGCGACGATTTTAAATTATGCATTAGCTTATAATTATTAACTTTTTGTGACTTAAAATGTCAGATATATCTAACCTGTTGATTTACTTGGGGTTCGTATTCTTTTGTATCAATTATCACATTTTTAGACTTCCGTCTGGACAATAATATTAATTATTATATATCTAATAAATGTAACCAATCGACAATCTGCATTTGTACCACGTGACCGTCCAATATATTCCCGTACTGGATCCAAAAAATATTATATAGTTATTTGGTTTCTTGACAGGGAATGTGAGGATATATTGCCGGTCTGGGTGTCATATTACCCGAGCCGCAGGCGAAGGATAATATGATACCCAGACCGGCAATATATCCTCACATACCCTTTCAGGGAACCAAATAATTGTTTTATTATACTGCAAAGACTTTTTCAGACAAAAATAATTAGAAAACATCGATTTTTCATTTATTTCTCTTATTAAATGCCGGACGGCTTAATTCCCCTCTGAGAACCTCAATAATTACATGTCTGACGTCATTAATTTACCTGCATGACGTCACTTCTATAGAAATTGAATGGACTATCGATTTGATATTTATTTACGAAATCTGAGAATAATCTGATCGTTGTCAACGTTAAAAACATAACACAAATATTTTCTGTAACAATTTAGTAATCCCTCAGCATACCGCTTTATAATTTACAAGATCGGCTTCAAATAATGCATTTTTACGGAAATTCAAAACAAAATGGCGGACGACAACAAAAGGTGAGAGGCCAGAGAGTGAAATTAAGGCACGTGCGTTCATATCTACGGCCGATCCGTAAATACGGATATACATCAACGGCAAATTATCAAATCAAATTCAAGCAAATTTCTTTGCAGTATAATAAATATTAATTTCATATAGGACGGTTGGGTACATGTGCACTAAACAATCTGCATTTGTACCACGTGACCGTCCAATATATTTCCGTTTTGGATCCAAAAAATATTATTAATTTCATATTGGACGGTTGGGTACATGTGCACTAAAGATATATAATAATAATATTATTATACATTTAACTGTACAATACGGAATATATTTGGACTCGTACACAGCTTGAAAAGTCATATTGGACTCGCCTATCGGCTCGTCCAATATGACTTTTCAAGCTGTGTACTCGTCCAAATATATTCCCGTATTGTACAGTAAAATGTATAATAACCTATAATTGTCGTGTTTAAATGGTGATACCAACACACAAATAAACTTTCCTTCGATTAAATGCTTTAATCAAACGAATTTTGAAGAATCCTCTCTATGATTATAAAACACACAAAAATAAAGCAGGATAAATTTTTAATTTCATCGATAAGTTTTTAACTTATTTGTTTCCACATATCAAATAAGTTAAAATTTGATTGATTTTTTTCAAAATTTAGTGTTTCTACTTAGTTCAAGTTGTTACAAAATATATCAACAAATTAATATTTAAATATAAAATCTGCATTTAATAGTTCAAAAAATATATTTGAATATATAAAATAGTTTTTAAAAGTAGGGGTCGAAGTGTCCAACCAGGTGGGTCGAAGTGTCTTCAAACCAGGGGTCGAAATGGCAAGGGGTCGAAATGTCCCAGAAAATATGTAGGGGTCGAAATGGTAAGGGGTCGAGATGTCCTGATACCGTGTCTATACTAGTACTATACGCTATTGTTAATTAAACAAACATAAGTAGAAATGTGATGAAGCTTAACGGAAACGTACGGGAATCTTCTGTAAAAAAACAACGTTGATATTATTTGTCTGGTCTGGGTCTAGCCCCTGCTTCAGAACGTGTAACCCCTTGCTATTTCCCTTTCCGTGTCTGACTCCATTTGGCTTCGTTTGTATTTGTAAGTATGCGAAAAAAATCGGCTTTTTGACAAAATACTTCGGTGTTTTATAGTTTCCCAAAACTAAGGGCAAAAATAAATGCGAAAAGATTACGAATAAATAGCAACTTTTTCAAACGGACCCAAATAAAGTGTTTTATTTACAAATGTAACGAATTTTCGCGATGCTCTGATGAGGCGTACGCACACGTGAGCCCGTTTATTTTGTTTACGACCATTTGATACCATGACGTAAAGCATTCACAAATTGGAAGCCCTTAAATTTGGTATTGACCTATGTTTTGGTGGAATGTCGGTGACAAACGGATCTGGTACTTGTGGTAACCTGACGTTTCCCCCACCAGTATTTCCTCTACATGTTCCTGCCCCCCCCCCACACACACACACACTGCATGTCTTCTCTAACATATTTACCTCACCTGTCAGGTTGATTATAAATAGATTTATTATAGTAAAATATGCACATAATAGCAACAGCACATTGCATTATTAAAATATTTAAAACACACAAACCATGCCACACACAGTTCAACCATACCAAGGATTACACAATTAAAAAAAAGGAGAAAATATCCCTTATTTCCATTGTGACATTATTAGACTGGTAGGGCAAAGAGAAATGATCATAACAATACTGAAATTAATGGTATAACAGAAATTGAAGTTCAGTTAATATTGAAACATTTCAATAAAATTACAATTATAACTACTTGTGTGTTTTACACTACAATAATATTACTTATTTCAAGGAAAATAAATAATTATAATTTAATTATTTGTAAGTTTATTCACAAATCCTATAATGATGCTATGGCTGACAGATTTTTTTTGGTTTATATCCTGCTTTTCTTGTGTAATTTTCATGCCATTAGTTGATGGCAGCAAATGCACAAAAACCTGTATTTTGTCAATATTTTATTGCCATGTTTGTGATTGTTTGCTGCACATAATCAAGATTAATTGAATTTAATTTACAATTATTTTCCATTTTTGGAATTGTTGATTTATTACAATTAACAGGTCTAGGAAACAGCTGTTTTTATGGACACTGTCTGTAAATTTACAGACTGTCAGTTTATTTATAGATAAATACATCTGTAAATTTATGGACAAGGGTGGTTCCAAAAGGTGTCAAAAATTAGAATCTTGGCTATACACCACATCGGAATAAAAATGAATGAAAATCTACAAATAAATTACTATTTTTTATTGTAAATGAACATAGCTTTTTCAAAGAGATCATTATTATGTTAAAATGATTATGTGAAATGTTGTTAGGTCATTGATGACTATGTTGGAGAGGAAACAACAGTGTGAACAAACTTCAACCATTTCTGTTTATGTCCTATGCTATGCTCTTTTCTATCAGAATTAACAAAATGCTTTAGATTTGTGAATTTCTAAAATGTGTTAACTTTTGTATCAACCCTTTTACATAAATTTACAGATGCATTTATCTATAAATAAACTGACATTCTGTAAATTTACAGACAGTCCATAAAAACAGCCGTTTCCTAGACCTGATTAATTATTATAATTGGTTTTTGTGTCAATTAATAAATTATTAATTATTTTCAATTAGTTGAAAAAAATAATTATAATTAGTTAAAAATATAGTTGTAATTGGATCCAGGTCTGCTTACAAATGACTGGAAAACTATAACATAAAATACTTACACTGCATATCAATATCTTATAAAAATGGTTAAATGCTTAGCAAGTGTCTTGAAATTGAAAATGTTTTCGATATATATGGTCAGCATTATTAGAGAATATTGGAATAACTTGAAGGAAAATTATGTTGCTGAATGCAATGTAAAATTCAGAGGTGTAGAAATTTTCTTTGACCCACTCGCCCTGCAGGTCGAGTGAATGAGTAAGTGCACTCACCCTTACAGAAAGTACACTCGCCCTTGCATTTTAAATAAAATACTCTTTCTGTTGCAATTTTCGTTTTTCTTTTCGTTCTATCTCTTTCTTACTGTCTCGCTCGCTCTCTCGCTTTTCATCATCACCCGCACCTTGTGTAAAAAACCGTTATCTTCATTTGTTTCTACATAATTTTTGACATACAGCGGGAAAATACGTGCACTTGCAGCCCTGTTCTGATTTGGGAAACCCAATGAGGATAAAAATAAATTGCTGCTGTTACCTTTACATCAGAAACGTTCCGAATACACCGGAAATCGAATTGTATTTTGTAAACAAAGTGAAAATATTTCATTTTTCGAAGAAAACACATGTGCTTTGCTGAATAATTTACTCGCCCGGCCGGTCGAGTGTTTCAGACGCTTCGCTCGACCCGACGGATCATTTACTCGTCATGGCGAGCGGTCGAGTGGAATTCTACACCTATGAAATTGATGTATAATTTATGAAGAGATACATGTATATCTACATATATACATATTCAGTGAATGAGTTTTTAATTTGAGAAACATGTTAACATGTTTGCTTTGTTGTTTGTTTGTTTTCTTTTTCAATATTTTAATATTTTTCTGACAGTTGATGAAAATTAACATTGCAGGTTGATCACCGTAACTCTACGATCAGCTTCAAGATGTCCGGAGGCTTAGACGCACTTGCATTGAAGGAAGAAGATGTGACCAAATTTTTAGGGTGCTCCACGCACCTAGGTGCACAGAATGTAGACTTCCAGATGGAACAGTATGTGTACAAGAGAAAACCAGACGGTAGGAATACTTAAGTTTCTGTTTTGTTGGTGCTTTGGGAACAGTGTAATATTTAGTTACAGGCGAATGTCTTAGAAACTCAATTTGAATTGGAATTCCTTTTTTGTCACAAATGCAGTGGTCTGGTTTTCTTAGGGGATGTTTATGAAAACAGAATGGGGATTCTGGGCTCAAAACATATAAAATAGCAGCTGTTTCACTTGTGTAGCAGGGTCATAATATGGTCACTATTGCCGGGAGGGGGATGGGGTGGGGGGGTGCGATCTGCTCTGCTGATCTAAAGGGACAGCAGTTTTGCTTTTTTTCCCCCAGACACCCATTAAATAACTGCTTTATAACTTAATTTAGAACTTTATCCTGAAGGTAAAACATCAAAGAGATTTGATTAAAAACCAAATATAATCATTTTTGAGGTTTTTACAAAAACAAGTAGATTTCAGCTGTTTGGCACATTCATAATTTAGTTGTTGATAAACAAGTTTGATAAATGCAATGTCAACCATAATCTGTTTAGGTGTTTTCATCATCAACTTGAGAAAAACCTGGGAGAAGTTGCTGTTGGCTGCCCGAGCTATCGCTGCCATCGAGAACCCAGCTGACGTGTGTGTCATCTCCGCCAGACCATACGGTCAGCGTGCAGTGCTCAAGTTTGCTTCTGCCACAGGTGCCACACCCATTGCTGGCCGATTCACCCCAGGAACATTTACCAATCAGATCCAGGTAAGGACTTGGTTGATCTTTAGAAAACTTATGGAAATGACACAGAGATTCAATCTTTTAGATACATCACAGAGATTCAATGAAACTAACTAATCATGGGAAGAACGTTACAGTATAACTGAAGATTTAAGACCGCCCCTGTTTTCCAGTTTTCCTATGTCCCATTTTACATTTTTGCTCTATATTCCACACTAAAATACAGACTACCATGTATGTAGACCATTTTTGCCCAATCACAAAGATGGTCTTTATATAGTAGTAGAAAACAGGCTATTATGCTTTGAGATGATTTCAGGAAACTGAGCCGTAATATGCACCTTGTCAAGACAGTGTCACTTTTCTGACTCTTCTGTAGCTTTAAGGTTAAGATATCTGTTAAAGAAAAAAGATTTAATATTAGTAATTTCTCATGTCTAACTGTAGTCCATCACCACAGATTAATGACTAGACTAGTTTCATGACAACCAGTTTTACTGTTGTTGTGGTTAAATAGTGATTGCACAAACATTCAGAAATTTATGTTCTCCTTTATACTTAACTAAAAATAACTGGATTATGAATTTCTTGAACAGGCTGCTTTCCGTGAACCACGTCTGTTGGTGGTGACTGACCCAAGAACTGATCACCAGCCAGTCACTGAGGCCTCCTACGTAAACATCCCTGTGGTTGCACTGTGCAACACTGACTCCCCTCTCCGATATGTGGACATTGCTATCCCATGTAACAACAAGGTATGTTTAGCTTACATACTGTTTATAAAGTATAAAGATATTTATCCAGTTTGTGGCCACTCCTAAATATTTTGAAAATCATTTATAAAAATCCCAAAATAGAATATAATTGCAAAGAGTGCTGGAAAATGCAAGAATATATGTGAAAATTTAGTACTTTGAATCCCATTTTATATTTACTATTTTTTGGAGTTTCTTGATCAAATTTTAAAAGATGTGACTGGAAGAACTGATCTTTTCTCTTGTTAGAGACGAAATATAATCATTGTTTATTTTTTATAAAATTGGAAACACAATTGTTGTAGCCTGTTTATTTTACTTCTGAATTAAGTTCTCTAAAGATATTTAGGGTGTTTTGTTTTCAAAATTAATACTAGTATCAAATGTTTGTGTTGTGACAGGGTCCACAGTCCATTGGTTTGATGTGGTGGATGTTGGCACGCGAGGTACTTAGACTGCGAGGCACCATCAGTCGAGAAGTTCCCTGGGAGGTGATGGTCGATCTGTACTTTTACAGAGATCCTGAAGAGGTAATTAAGGGGCCTTTTAAGGGCACCACTGTGCTTTGAGTGTGCAGTGTTTAGCACTACCTTAACTTAAAAAACTTTGTAGCATATACTTTGCTTATATGCTTATAACTTTGAAACCATTGTATTTTTTTTTCACAAAATTTGGTATATATTCTGGGAATGGCTTAGAGGGAGACTTGGGACATTTAGTCTCCCAAATTGCTATACTTTTCACATTACTAAGCCAGGGGAGAAGTTTCTTATAGAATGCTGAAAACCACCCAAACTTCTCCTTTATATTAGAAAAAAACTCCTGTTTTAACATCATAAGTCGATCACCAATATTTTATACATTAGAAAAACTATTTCTTCCTACTAGAAAGATAACTCCTAATAACATCTTTTTAGATCAAAGCCCATTCAAAATATTTTAATACCTTTGAAATTTTGTCATGGCTCATAAAATACATTATCATCATCAAATCAGCTTATGTTGTAACAACAAGAATTAAAAATGCCCTGTTTATTACTAACTGAGGTAATAACTGACACATGCATTTTGCTCATTTAGGCTGAGAAAGAAGAACAGACTGTGACTGAGAAAGCAGCAGTAAAGGAACAGACCGACCAATGGGCACCGGAGGCTGTGCCACAGATGCAGCAACCAGAAGTAACCGACTGGGCTGCCGAAACCATGAATGTGCCACCAGCAATCGGAGGGCAGTTCTCCATGTCCGGTGGAGTACCCTCAACCACAGACGATTGGTCTGCTCCAACTGACGACTGGTCCAAGCAGGTCCCACAGGCAACCTCAGCTGCCCCACCATCAGCTCAATGGGGAGGAGACTCAGTTGAAAACTGGAACTAGACTTACTTGTCTGAACTCTTTAGACAGTCAATGAACCATCTATTTACAAAATGTAAATGAATGCACCTAAAAGAGAGAAAAAGTTGAAAACTGAATGATGTTGTTTGTTTTGATAAAACATAGGGCAAGGTTATCCCTGATGATTGTCCGGATTGCAGTATCCCAGAAAATGCCACTTTGCCTGTGAAAGATGATAAAAGCAAAATTTATATTTGGGAAAATAGCTTGGTCATATTGGGACTTGGGGAGTGTCTTAAAAAGTCCCAAACCTCTCCTGCCCATCATTTGAGGAAGAATGTTTCCACAATATGATTAATAATAAAAGAAGAAGTACATACAATTAGAAATGGGTTACCATTAAAAAAAACTAGAAATGTGTCCATAGGACACGGATGCCCACGCTATGCATTGTTTTCAGATACTAAAGTGCAATGATGGGAATAATAGCATTTCAAAGACAGTGATGTTCGAGTAATTATAAGAATATGCATAAACTTGATGATCAAGTAAATTATTTGTATTTGTGGCACTGTTGTCTTCTCATTACGGAAATGTCTGTGAAGAAGTTGGTGGTAATGCAATGCAATGTCATAGTGAACATTTGTGCCAAGTTATTTTGAAATCCCTTCATTCATAAAGAAGTTATAGCCCGAACAAGTAAATTCAAGTTTAAGTAACTGTGACCTTGACCTTGGACTTACAGGCATGGGTAATGTACGCAACACACCGCCTTGTCATGGTGAACATTTGTGCCAAGTTATTTTGAAAACCCTCCATTCAAAACAGTTATAGCCCGGACAAGGAAATTCTATTTTTAGTAACAGTGACCTTGACCTTGGACCTACAGGCATGGACATGGTACACGACTCACCACCTTGTCATGGTGAACATTTCTGCCAAGTTATTTTGAAATTACTCTATTCCTGACGTAGTTACAACCCTGACAAGAAAATTCTATTTTAGTAACCTTGACCTTGGACCTACAGGCATGGGCATGGTATGGGACACACCATCTTGTCATGATGAACATTTGTGTCCAGTTATTTTGAAATCTATCTATTCCTAACAAAGTTACAGCCTGGACAAGAGAATTCTATTTTTAGTAACAGTGACCTTGACCTATGGACATGGTGCACGATACACCGCCCTGTCATGGTGAACATTTGTGTTAAGTTATTTTGAAATCCCTCCATTCATAACAAGGTAACAGCCCGGACAAGAGAATTCTGTTTTTAGTAACAGTGACCTTGACCTTTGACCGACAGGCATGGGCATGGTACGCGACACATCGCCCTGTCATGGTAAACATTTGTGCCAAGTTATTTTGAAATCCCTCCATTCATAACAAAGTAACAGCCCGGACAAGAAAATTCTATTTTTAGTAACAGTGACCTTGACCTTCCACCTAAAGGCTTGGGCATGTACGTGACATACCGTCTTGATATGGTGAACAATTATACCAAGTTATTCAAAAATCCAGAGTGGACAAGATTTTGCAAGAAAATTCTATTTTTAGTAACAGTGACCTTGACCTTGGACCTACAGGCATGGGTATTGTCACGACACACCGCCTTGTTATGGTGAACATTTGTGCCAAGTTATTTTGAAATCCCTCCATTCCAAACAAAGTTAAGGGCAAAGTGTATATTTTTCTTAACACAAAATGTTAGTGAAAAAGGGGAATAATTTGAAAAATATTGGAAGCAGGGTTATGGGTCTTGTTGGTTATGATGTAGATTTTGATGGTGAAAATATATTTCAAGTTTCAAGGCATTATCTCAAGTAGTTTTAAAGTTATGGGCAAAATGCATATTTTGCTTAACACAAAATATAAGAAACAAGATATATTCCTATTAAAACTAATGTAAATGGAAGTATCAAAGGGCCATAACTTCTGAACGGAACATGTAAGAGCAAAACCCCACCTTTATGCACAACAACATATCAGGCCAAGCATTGTGGTAAAGTTTCATCAAATTCCCAGCAGAGGTGTAGGAGGAGTTGCGTTCACGAGATATACTCCTATTAAAACTAATGTAAATGGAAGTATCAAAGGGCCATAACTTCTGAACGGAACATGTAAGAGCGAAACCCCACCTTCATGCACAACAACATATCAGGCTAAGCATTGTGGTCAAGTTTCATTAAATTCCCACCAGTAGTGTAGGAGGAGTTGCGTTCACGAGATATACTCCTATTAAAACTAATGTAAATGGAAGTATCAAAGGGCCATAACTTCTGAACGGAACATGTAAGAGCGAAACCCCACCTTTATGCACAACAACATATCAGGCCAAGCATTGTGGTCAAGTTTCATTAAATTCCCACCAGTAGTGTAGGAGGAGTTGCGTTCACGAGATATACTCCTATTAAAACTAATGTAAATGGAAGTATCAAAGGGCCATAACTTCTGAACGGAACATGTAAGAGGGAAACCCCACCTTCATGCACAACAACATATCAGGCCAAGCATTGTGGTCAAGTTTCATAATATTCCCACCAGTAGTGTAGGAGGAGTTGCGTTCACGAGAATATCGGACGGACGGAGGGAAGGAGGGACGGACGGACAGGAGCAACTCTTAATGCCGTCGCCATTTCATGGCGGTGGCATAAAAATATTGAAAAAATAATGAATTGTCTTGACCCTTTCCTCCACAGATACACCTTTATTGTATGGGCCAACAGGTTAGATCTAGTTCAGCTAGCACATCCATGCTGTCTGACAAGGATCTAAACTGTTAGTTTTTTGATTCGTAAGGTTATTTCTGACCAAAATGCAACCAGTACAGATCCTGATTAGATGGCATGGATGTGCTGGCTGATCTGGATCTACACTGGTCGCACATGCACGAAAATGCGTATATATGGAGGAAAGGGTTAAAGCTTTAGTGTACACAAATAACTTACGAAGACCATCCTTCATTTGATGTATGGTAGAAAAAACTTTGGAAGTGCCTAATTTAGGCTGTTTTGTGCGCGAGAATAACAAAGTCTGGCCATATTTGTTGTGCCCATTTTAAAGATGGTCTGTATCAGCTGGAAGGTCAACAGGGTCCATGGTTGTCTCTTGAGTATTTGTCAAGTCTTAGAGCATTAGTTCAGTTTTTGGGCAGAATATTTTGGCCAAGATTTTTTACAGTTCATTTTGGAGTTACAGCCATTGCTGATCTTTGAATAGCTAGCCTATCAACTTGTCACCAAAGCTGGTTAAAAGGCTTATGAGCATACTATCAGGGCTTTTTGTACTGCCATGGGAAGGTTCCCATGGCCTATAATTTTGGGAAAAAAATAGTGTTATTTCTTCTGTAAAGGGGAATGAACATTCTGATGTTAAGTTACTTTTAAGGGAAAACTGCATGATTTTAAAAGAAATTTTCTAAGGTGATGGCGACTGTAAACAGCCCCTACTAAAGAAGGAAAAAAGCCCTGACAATATTATTTTAAAAAAAGTTTGATAACCTGATGGATTGCACGTTGCTGGAGTTGTGGTCCTTAAATTACAAAGTTTGGACTAAATTAGCACAGTTTGCTCTATAATTTGAAACACAACAGTCTAAACTAGGGATGGGACCAAACATTTTGAAGATTCGGTTTGACGAAGAATATTCAAATAAGGTTTTTGTATTCGGATCCTCTGGAATTTGTTAAAAATATATACATAATTTATGTTGTTTTTTTCCAAGACTCTTGCATTAAAATAACTGGACATGTCCGTAACATGATGTGTCTTTACCGGCCTGAAGACCACTTTCATGTAGGTAAATACAGCCCTTTCAAAACTACTCAAACTTTAATTTATATATTGTTCTCATAGTTGAGCAAAGGATCAATGTCCATTTGTCTGCCACATTATCACATCAATTTCGATGTAAACATGTGGACAGTTTCTGGACATACTATCTTGGATAAAAGCTGACTAAAATAAGATCACATCTCTAGTCTAAACCTAACATCTTGGCCAAGTGTGACACCTGGACAAACTGCATCAGCTTTGTTATAACAGAGTTGTTGACCTTCAGTTGTAATCGATTCAACAAATAAGCAATCTTGAATCCCATAGCACTATCCATCAAATTTGGTCAGAATGTGGATGGCATACTGGCGTCGCCAATTTTGATTGATTCAGTCTCTAATTATGGGTGCCATTGCCAAAATTTGGACAATGTCTGCCCCCTTTCCTTTGTTCAGTTATTCCCTTGAACATACTCTTAATGCAAGGGCATAAAATCATTCAGTTCCAGACCATGTCTTCTCTCTGACTGGTGTTTTATTCTTTATAATGATCCGATATCATACTATACAGTTACTGTAAGGGCCACAATTGTGAAAAAATTACTCTGTCAGAATGTGCTGATAATATTCAACCCTTCCAAAAATAGTTCATAGTTATTTTCCTTTTCAGTCCAATATTTATAATACATGTATAGTTCATTTAAGGAAGGGGCTGTTCCCTGCACAGTACGAAATACGATAACAAGAATTTTGAACAGAATTCTTGCCCTCACAGGAAACCAGTGAAGAGCTTTAAGAATTTCAGTAGTAGGATGACCATATGGGGCATTGGTAACTCTTGCAGCTTGGTTCTGAACTTTCTGAAGTTTATTGACCAGATAGGCAGGGATATCCGTAAAAAGACTATTGCAGAAGTCAATATGTGAATGAATAAGCCTGTGTACCATTATTTGTATATTTTTTAAATAGATGTTTGTGAATGTCTATTAGATTTCTAAGCTGGAAATAACCATTCTGACATTTCTTTCTATTATTAGTATCAAAATTAAGAGTGCTATCCATTTAAACATCCAGACCTCTTATATGATCAACACACTTTACTTCATTAGCTGTTGTAGAAAAAATGTCTCATTCTGTGTATTTCCAGCTTGAATTCTGAATTTTATGTGAAAAGTTTACTTCGGTGGCTGCTTAATACAGGTTTGACTAAACAATAATTCAAATGGCCATAACTTACTGAAAAAGTTATTGGGGAACCAATGGAAACTTTCTTGGATATTTTGACGATATGGGAATGGTGCTAAAATAAAGTACATGTAGCTTCTTCTTAGGGTGAAAACTCACACAAAATGCAGTTTAAGTGTATACATGTAGTACAAATTTCAATTTAAGTAGATATTTATACGGCTAGTGACCTCTGTAAACATCTGACACACTGCAATACTTTACAAGACACCCATCACAAAAAACAGCCGCTTTGTTGCTGTGGGTACCTTCTTGTGGTTGTTGAACGAAAAATTTCGTTTTCTAAAAACTTGAATGGTACATGTAGCAATGAAGCAATAAAAAGTGTGGCTTAAAGTATTAAGCAACCTGAAGACGTGATGAAAAATGAACAGCGTAGTGTCAATTAAACTTTCCCTCTACTTCTCAACGGAAATATCAGTCGCCGCACCAGGCATTAAATATTTTGGTTGCAAGCCAGAATCTAACTAAAATCAAAATTCGTAGAATCTATTATTTTTGTCACCCTAGCAACCACATTTTTGCCTGACATTCAAAAATTGTGTGCACATGTTTCATAATTGGAAATAATACTTTTTGCAATACTGTGTAATCTTTTCACCCAGTATCCAGAAATACATGTATACAATGTTTCATAAGCATAGCTCTCACTACTACTATATTGCCGTATGTTAAGTTGAAGTGCATTTTATTTTCATTTGTCACTAGCAAGGCAATTTTTGTCTAAAAGCAAAATTTAAAATAATGTGCACAATATTTGAACAAATACAGGACCATTTTTGACTGACATTCAAAAATGGTGTGCCCAATAACGTGTTTCATAATTAGAAATAATACTTTTGGCAAAACAGTGCAATCTTTTTGCCCAGTATCAAGAAATACATGTACAATGTTTCATAAGCGTACCTTTCAATACTACTTGAGGTATGTTAAGATTAAGTTGAATTGCATTTTATTTTCATCTTGTGTCCCTATTGAGGGCATTTTTGTCCAAAAGCAAAAATTATAATGGCGTGCATAACTTTTGACCAAATACAAGAGATATCATAGGATCCTGTTTTTTTTAGATTGATGGAATCCCAAACCAGTAGGTGACTGAACTTTTCCAATCACTTCTGGTCATTTTGGTGAACAAGTATACAAAGTTTCAAACCAATAGGTTTGCAAGCTGCAAGACATGTAAGTCCAACAATGGACATACAGTTGAACCTTCCTTAGCAGCCACCTGCATTCAGCAACCACCTGTCTTAAACAGCTGAATAAGTTCATGTCATAATTTGTGGATTTTACAACAAAGTCAATTCCAATATTTAATTTTTAATAAAACTTTAGAATTTAATTTTCTAAAAACATTTTAAATGTTTAAATCAAATGATGCAGAATTTAAAAAATACCATGTAGTGCGTTTAAAAATGTTTAAATTACAGGCTTATTTTTACTGAATACTATGTTATAATTTTGAACTGAAACAAAAAATCAATGTTTATTAACTTTGCCATGTGTTCAAAGACTAAAGTTTTTTGTTTAACAATTATTTTTTTCAAAAACAAACAACAACAAAATTGTTTATGTGTCTATAGCATCACATACGTGCAATCACAGTGTAAGTATTCCCTGATTACAGTTTAACTGGACTTTACCCATGACCTACTACCACTAAATGTTGTTTGAGCACCACCAAGCGACGGAAAGTCCGAGTCCAAGTTGTGCGAAGATATATGACTATTGTAATCCCTCCTCACCAGTACTTGTCCACATGTCGCGCAAGTAAGAAATCCAGACTGCGTCTTTGTCCACGCTCCTTTACCTTTCCCACCCTTCTCATTACCTTTCCTCTCATCATCTCTTTTTAAATTCTGCATGTACACCACCAACAGGTCTTGCTGCTTTTCAATGTCAGGTAACAAGGCCATCAGTTCGGGGAAGATTTCTTCGAAATTGTTTTTGCCTAGAATATCTTGACATTTCGAGTAATACTTACTGGCGTCTATTTCCGAACGTCGAAACTCTCCGGATACAACCTTGAAGTCGGCAAATTGCTTGGCGTCTTCTGTACACAAAGACTGAATGCTGCCAATCAGTAAACTATTCCTGTTTTGAAAATCCTCTGGTTGCAAGTAAGTGAAGTTCTGTAGAGTTGTAGGTAGTTGAAGAATCGGGTCTTGGGACTTGTATGTTGCTTTCTGTTCATCACCGATGTTGTTAGGAGTGAACCCTGGAGGTAGTTTGTGGTTTGATGTTGAAGCAAAGCCAGGAGGTGCTTTTGCTGCCACTTGTTTGGTTTCCTGCCTAAATCCCGGTGGTGGCTTCTTTGGTGGACTAGCTGAGCCTAGTGCCGGGAAATCCTCTGCTATAGAAAA
The DNA here is from genome assembly GCA_038501625.1 of Corbicula japonica. Lineage (NCBI taxonomy): Eukaryota > Metazoa > Mollusca > Bivalvia > Venerida > Cyrenidae > Corbicula > Corbicula japonica. The sequence goes on from JAZAYU010000048.1 coordinate 693,710, forward strand.
CTTTTCTAAGAAAAGATCTACAGGTTCTATAACCTCTGACTTGACCTCCTCATCTAAGATCACTGGTTTTGCCTCTTCTACCTTAAACTCTTTCTTTTCACTTCCCATATTTTTCTCAGTCTTTAATTCTTTCTTTTCATTTTCCATCTTTTTCTCAGATTTTAATACTTTCTTTTCATTTTCCTTCTTTTTCCCATTTTTTAACTCTTTCTGTTCATTTTCCATCTTTTTCTCAATTTTATCTTCCTTTTTCTTGGAAGCTGGTTTAGCTTCTCTTTCCTTTGGTTTACTTTCAGGTTCAGTTGTAGGCTTAGCATTGCACGAAGACATGAACATTTCGGCGATATCATCAAGAGATGCATTCGCTTTTAATCCAGTTCCGTTTACTTCCTGTTTAATTTCACTTACTTTATCTTTCTTTTTCTTCTTTTTAGATTTATTTTTCTCTGCTTTAGGAGAGTCGGGAACATTAACTGGACTGAATCTACCTATAATATTTTCAACACTTTCATTACTATCAGCACCTTTTTTAGAACCATTTTGTTTCTTAGACTGCTCGTTTGATTGAAACCACTGCGGTTTTTGGACCGACTGAGGAGGTCCTAAACTAGGAAAGTCATTAACGTTGTATGAATTCGCTGCTTGAACAACTGTTTTCTTATGTTTATGCGAATTTTGATTAGTTTTGTTAGTTTCTGATATCTTTGTTGTATTCCAAGTTCCTTTAAACACAGGCTGAGATTTACTCGCAGTAATTAATTCAGGGAAATCGTCTTCTACTGTTTTAGCACTATAAGCAGCGGCATAATTAGCAGCTGATGTTTTCAGAGTCTGCATATTGGTAGGACTATCCACTCTAGACCCAGATGGTTTCAGCATTGGAAAGTCATCAGGTTTCCCGTGCTGTACTGTCATGCTCTTAGACATTGCAAATTTATTTGCCAGAGAAGGTTTACTCTCTGCCACATTATTTACTGAAGCTGTAGATGCAGCTACAGAAGTAACCACTTGTTGGTTTGCACCTAAGGCAGGGAAGTTGTCCTCTGTTTGAATGAACTCGTCTTCTGAAGAACTGGATTCTGGCTTTGACTTGTAACGGTCCTTCTTCATGTCTTCATCTTTCATTGTGCTCAACGATGCTTGAATCGCTCTATCTATATCCTCCCTCTCACTGCAAAATTAAGTTATTCAGTTACAGTCAAACATGTTTTCAAAGCTTACTCAGCCTGAGTCAGGGAAAAAACATGATGTAAATTTTAAATTTGCGCTTAGCACTTAAGGAGTCACACCTTTTTAAGAGTTTTATTTGAACAAATATTTAATAGGAACATTTCCAGAGCTTTCTTTTTTCTTTTTGTAGAAAAATCTTTTGCAACTTTTATGAGTAGAACACAAATACAACAGTTTATGTAAAACTACCTTAAATCTGTATAATTCAATCTGATTTACTGCGAATTTATTAACAACTGTGGTCATGAAATCTGGCCACTTCTGTAAATCATTTTTTGTGGGTTCTAAAATTTCATGGTAAACATGAGACAAATACCATATCCCATGAAGTAATACAGTATAGTTGTTGAGCGATACAATGGCAGCATTACCTGTGGGAAGGACCAGTATATCTGCCACCTCTACCCCCTCGACCACCCTGGTTCCTGGCACCACTCTTCTGTCTGCCTTCATCATACCTTTCTCGCCCACCTGCAACAAAACATCTACATTTAGACATCATGGACATGAAACTTGCCTTCATACCAAGATCAGGGTAAGTTGCAAGATTTCCAGAAAAGGGGTTCATTCGAGGCAGTCTTATGGTATTTACATGATTATTTCAAACTTTGTGGCCACAATCCCATGAAAATTAAATATTGTTCGCCAATCAGGAGGTTCAAGCAACCCCATTAAACTCCCTCTGGATCCCGCCCCTGATTTTTTGAAAATTTCAGAGACAAGTAACAGACTCTCACGATAAAAATATATGTATATTCTGCCATTTCCAGGTGTGTAGGCAACAAGTCAGAAATCTGCACAAGCTGTTAACACTGTACTCCATATATACACCTTTATGATGTGAGGGAATAGTTTAGATCCAGATCAGGAGGCATATCCAAGCCATCTGCTCAGGATCTGCTCTGTTTGCTTTTTGAATGATTTGGTTACTTCTGACCAAAAAGTGAACAGTGCAGATCCATATCAGGTGGCATGGATCCAATGTCGAATGCATCTAAAAGCGAACATTACAAATTCTTATCAGACAGTACCGATTAGCTGGGGGATGTGCATCTTGTATCTACACTGTTTGCACATGTGATAAAACCCATTTATTATTATATATACCCATGAATGATTTTAGCTTAGTACACCATATATCTGTAAGATTAATACTATGAGTCAGATAAATAATTCTGCATATATGCAGTGAGGTTTTCTGATATATATTTATATAAATTTACTATCCCATTACTATTTTTATTTCTACTATTTAGTAAACTAAAGGCTAACTAAAATTTTGTTGTTTAGCATTTTAAATCTGTTTTGAGTGAGAAAGGTATATAATAAAAGGACAGTATGCAGTCTGTAGGTTCATATTATTTCTCATTGCCTATATAAAGCACACCATGCTCAACCTGAAGTTATGTGCGATGTTGTTTACAATTCAAACTCGAAAATTAAAACCTATAAACTGTATACTGATATAATATTCCATTTATATGTGAAGTAAAGGGTTATAAATACTAACCTCTTGCTGATCTACTATTTGGCCTTGGGACAAGGTTGATATCTATATTTAGAGTCCTCTCCTGGCGAGCCTGCTGTTTTGTCTGTGCCTTACTGTGCTGCTGGGCCTGGTGACTCTTCAGGTCGATGTCAGAGCGAAACACGTTTGTAAATCTGGCGTTCTCACACTCCCCCTCCTCGCACAGATAATGCTCCGTCAGAAAGTGATCTCGAAGGTTTCCGTAGTCACTGAAAAAAGTAATTCCACCAATATGAACTGATGTTTGTGGTTACCATTAAAAAGAACACTACAATTTATTACCTCCTAGTTCACAGTTGATGTGTATACACCAGACTTCCCGAAAGTTACCAGACCAAAGGAACTGTTGGGTAAAATTTGGGCCAGTCTGACATGATTCCTATGTTATCAGACCGAATGTCAGACAAAATTTTAACTGCTTCTTCCTTTTTAACATGTTTCGGTCAGACAGATTTTCACATCTTGTCTGACCGAATGTCTGACACTTTCTTCAACTTTCAGGAAGTCTGATATACATAAAATCCAATGATCTGAATGGATATCTGGATATCTGTTGACATCCGTAATAAAAATTTTACAAAGAGACTTGATTCTTATCAGTATGAACCATTACACACAAATTGTGGGGTGTAAGCAAATGTTTTAAGTGATACTAAAGGAAGAAGCAGAAAGAACCAGATAGAATCTTTTCTCTGTTACCACCTCAAAATATCCACTTATTTTGTAAAGAAATACATTGACCTTAAAGTGAAAGATCGAGATTTTATGGATAACAAAGCTAGGTACTAACAGGATTTAAATCTAGACAACTGATAATGAAAAGCTGAAAATTTTTTAAGAAAGGGCACAACTTACAAGACAGGTGAAAATAAAATAACAATGAAAGCCATTTTACTTAATTACACCTAAATGCATACAGTTAAACCCCTGATAAAGACCCCCCCAAAAAAGACCACCCTAATAATAAGACCACTGATTCAAGGTCCCTTTAACAGTTTTGCACTATTTTCTACACATTAATAAGACCATCAATTATTAATACCACTTCTGTCCCGTCCCAGAGGTGGTCTTAATACAGGGGTACTCTGTTATACTCAGTACTTACGCATAGAATTCCTGAGTCCCTAAACTTTCACAGAAGTGACAAAAGAAATGATCCTTGCGCAAGTGCTTGAAAAGTTCATCTTTGTCTAGGTACCGTTCTTCACAGAACTGACACAGAGGGTGACCCTTGTATGAGGTGTCATCTTTGTCGCCGATACGTCGATGAGTTGCATGATCTTGACGATTGTACACTTTCCTTTCACTGGTAAAGATCTGGAAGCAACAGGAAGCTTATCAGTGTTAGATTCATTTTATCAAACTCCTGGAAGCAGTTACCTCCCCATAGAGTTACTACTGCTACAATTACTAGGACCATTTCAAAAAGAATTTTTGTTATTTGTTATTCTTAATAAATTGTTGATTATAATATGCCATCAACTCGTATCCATCATAAATAATAAATTTTAGCAGACAAAACACAAGTTGCTTACAGGAAACCTGATAAAATATCATTTTCTGAAATTGGACTGATACTTGCAACTAAACTAGCTGGTCAATGGTTGTTGTAATTGACTTTGAATGGACCCATGACCAGTCACCTATCTCAATCAGCTGACCAGTTGCTACCAAGTCTCCATAATGACCAATCAACAGCTAGAAATTTAAGACTGGGAAGTCTGGGTCTCTAATCTGTTCATTTGAGATCAGTCTCAAAACTCTGGATTCTGAATGGTCCATTGGGAGATTTGTCTCAATTTTCAACTTTTTGAGACTAGTTATCAGTCTAAGTTTTAATATCTTGTGCCCACAGTTACTCATGGAGATCAAAACTCACCTTTAGCTCCAAGCACAGGTCGCAGAAGAACATTGTGTGAACTCTTCTCATATGGTCTCTAAGAGCTTTGAATGATTTCTCTGGATATCGGTCAGGACATAGCTTACATTTGTGTTCCAGCAGCTGCTCAAAGCGGTTGCGAACATCTTCATCTTCAAACTGAATCCTCAACTTTTTGTTGGTGATAAATTTTCTTACTGGCATCTCACTAAATTTTTCTGGATTTTTCATAAAGAAAACCTGAAATTTGTCAGAATGTAAATAATTATAAATAACACATATGTTGATACCGATATTGTAACACATTATCGATTTATAACTCGAATGTGCCGGTACTGATTGAATGCCGGAACTGAAAATTAATTGACTGGAATTTGGTAATTTTCTGAAAACGGACAAGGTCATTGCATGTGGATTTTCTGAAAATAACAGCAACTTTATTTTTGGTTTGATGTGCATTTAAGATGTAGTTTGGCGCTTGTGGGCAAATAAGTCTCCCAAGTCAATTCCTGGCCTTAAAGATTTTGAACTCAAACCAACTTTCATTTTCATCGAATCCCCCTCCCCGCCCTCCACACTAGAGCAGTCAGTTTGTCGAGGATTCTAAGTTACTGCATTCAAACAAGACCTTACCATACCCTCTAGCCATTGCCTTCAAAAAATTCTCTGTCAAATCTGATTCAATTGGCTTACCTCTGGCAGATCAGTCCTGCAGGTAGGGCAGTAGAATTGTTCACACAACGCTCTCATCCGCGTCGAGCATTTGAAACAAATGTGATGATCACACTTCCCAACGGCATATATTTCTATGTGTTCGTGGCAGACGAGACAGTGATCGTCAGAGGAATCCATTTTTCTAAGATAATTGTTAATTTCTAACTGTTTCACAACGAAAAATAGTTTAAATAGACAGTGGAGTTGGATTGTGCAACTTCTTTTTAAGCGGTGTGACTGTGCAATCCACGTTAACGTCATCAATCAAGTTGGCGTTAAGACCGGACCTGGACCAGACCAATTGAAATTACTCGAAATGGTCACTCATCTGTAACAGATGTGTATAAAACACATTAAAACATATTTACGTAATTTGATAATGGAATCATAAAAATATTAAGAAAATAAATTGTCGGAAATAGTACAACTTCGATTCATTTTGTGGCAGTTGTCACGATTCAATTGTATAATTATCGTTGAAATACACTAGTCAAAAGTTCTAAGTGCACACTTAATAAATGTTGATTTTCCGAACTATTTGATAGAATCTTTCAAAATATTATAAATTATAATGAAGGAGTATCAATATCCTATTAACCCACACAAACAAACTGGAATCTGCTTAGCGCAATTAAAAAATAAGAACATGTTCAGCTCACTGGGACACATATTGCAATTCTCAAGTGAATAATCATTGCATCCGCTATAAGTTGTGATCATTTTTTTCATTTTTTATCATCAAAATTTGATGTAAGTCTCAAGGAAATGTTGTGGTTTGTCATTTCATTGCACTTAAATAACTTCCTGTAGCTTCCTAATGGTCTGATGGGACGATGAGCCAACACGCTCTTCTCTATTTTATCCATAACGTGATAACGTGGATGTCAAGGAGAAAATTCTATTTTCCTCACATTGGTTTTCGCCAAAAGTTTTTTAGTGGTCTAGCGATTTGGGACGATGCAATTCTCTATGATCAGCCTTTTCAAAAGAAAAAAGTATTTATTTCGATAAAATTGACCGGTAATTCGGACAGTATTTTGTCCGAATAATCATGATTTTCGATTAATTCGGTTTTGAAGTTTAGTTGATTTCTTTTAATTTAAGTTTTAGAGTTTTGATAATTGGGCATTTATCAAACAAATGCAATTCTCAAATTTTCGTTTTGACGTTATTTTGCGTAAATATTTAATGACGTAAGAGAGTAACGTCAACGTTCAACGTAAGCAACGTTATCAATCTAGAAATTAATTTCATTTGAATTTTTTTCTTATTATGATAAAATATGCAAAAATGAGGCATTTATTTTTTATTTACGAATAACATCAGGATGTTTTGTAACAAATTAAAAGTAGTACCAGTTAAGAGCATTTTGACGGCACTTTCGTGGGTAACAGTCGTCAAACGTTCCACAATTATAAAACTTTGGTTTGTGTTTTTAGATTGTCCGGTGTCGATAAACATGTGGAAAACAAAATCGGATGTAAAAAGCTCAATTTCGATTGCCGCACGGGGATTAGACATAAATAGCGTATGCCGACGTAGATGGCGTAATACGTAAAACAAATGCACAGTTTTCAAATAATTTTTATTGTTTGATCATATTTAACATAATGTCAAACTTTTTTTGAATTATGATAATTTTACTTTGATATATTCAACATTGCAAAGTGTGCACTTAGAACTTTTGACGAGTGTAGATGAAAAGGGTACTTTGAAAGCCACCGAACACGACCAATATGAAAATATTGTAGGCTCGGTTTGATTGAGCCTGTTCATGGCCTTAATGGCCCATCAACACAAAATACTAGTGCCATTATGAAAAATTTCTTAAATTTTAAAAAGGACCAAATGATAAAGACATATCTGTTGTAATTAATTGAGTAACAACAAACAATTGATAGGCTAAATACCAATCCTGCGAACGACGGCATTTAACAAAGCTGCTGCGCCATATTTAATAGTTCGCAATTGCAAACTGAGTGGATCGAGCGGATAATTAGCTCAGTGGTTAGCGCGTCTGCCCCTGAGTCCAGGGATCGCTGGTTCGATCCCCCGCTTCTCCAACTAACAGTCTTTCGAAGAGACGTTAAACCGAGGTCCAGTGTAGAGGTGCTTTACACCGGGCACTTAAAAGAACCAGGGACGATTCTGGAATTGGAGAGTCCTGTGTATCTTGCACTATCCTCCAAAAACCTAAAATGACTAACACTCTTCTGGAGGCGTCGCTCATATGGGCTTCCGGTAGCGACGATAAATAAAACTAAATACACATACACATACAACTGAGTAGATCAATTAGTATTGATAGTTTTTACAAGTTTTAATTGTCGAAATATCAGATGGCAAGCAATTGGTTCTATTATTATTTCACATGTGAAAGCACATTTACATCAAAGAAAAAACAACAACAAACATTTAAATAAAAATTAAGGTTTTAGAACTGTAATATGCACTTTTGCAGATTGGGATTTTGTTTTTGTTTTTTATTTCCAAGTACATCCATTTAGACATCTAAACAAGAGTTTTAAAAAATATTTACCGTGCGTAACTCGGGAAATTCAGTATTTTAGAAGGGGACCCTCTGTTTCGAAAAATGGGCTTAAAATCAAACATACTAGAAGCTAAATTCATCTCTTTTTCTTACAAACCTTGTAAAATTTTGTAAAATAAAAGCTAATTGTTAAAGGAAATCATACCTGAACAGGAAAAAAACGAGCATTATGTTTATAATTTATTTCTAACACTTTATAAATTGACTTTTTTAAGTGCACCCCAGCTTCGGAAATGCACATTTTTCCGAGCTGCAAAAATTACGCAAGTTTTTATCTGTGATTTTTGTGCATGTTTAATGCAGTAAAATAATTATGATATACATAAAAATTATCTGCAATGTGTATAGAATCAAATAATAATAAAAAAAACAAAGCACTTCACCGTCTCGTTTTCATTTTATTGGCCTACAAAATAGGTACCTAAGGCCCAGACCAAACGGTTAAAAACCACAAAAACCAAAGGGCTTGGTTTACGAATGGTCATTTTTGATACCCCCTCAGATTTTTTGAAAAAAAAAACAAGAAATACGCAAGCAATCAGCTATGCTGGTTAAAATTTAACTTCAAAAAAAGTAATTTTGGCAACCGTAACCATAGCAACCAAAGCATTCTTTTATAGGGAAACAATCATCGTGCAAACAAAATTACTTTTATTGAAGACAAGTATCACAAAAATACTGTTCAAATATAGAAACAATAAAATAGCAACATTTTCCTTAATGAAAGTAGAGATTCCACGATCATTTTAGTTTCGTATCGTGATTCTGTTGCTGTATTATAAAAGAGTCAGTATTTTGTAATAATATCATTTCAATATTTCAGTTTTCATGGCTACTAAATGAAGATAAAGAATAATAACAATTATTTCTAAATTTTAAAACTATTGATTATACCATTTTCCCCAAAAAATTAACTCACAATAATTTTAAAAAAAGAAGAAAAAGGAAAAAGAGTTCCTCTCCCGAGGATTGAACCGGGCCCGTCAAAATAGAGACTTCTGATCGTAACCATTGCGCCACAGAGGATTAATCAAATGATCGTCAATTTCATATACTCTGTATTCATTGCTGAGTGTTGTTCGTCTACAGTCTTATTTTGAGTATTTGTTATGAAAATATTTATTTACATTACACCAATTTCATATCCGCATTATTTATTATTTGATTTAGTTATTAATGACGTCATAATCGCGGGAAACACCTAAAGAGTAGTCTCCAGTTACGAAAAATATTATCAACCGGAAACGTACGAATCGGCGTTCGGAAAACACGAATAAGGAACGGCATAAGTCGATGTTTGGCGGAAATATTACAGTTCTAAAACCTTAAGTGAATTCCCGACTGCGTCCGATGTATAGTATCAAGCATCAATTCTGGAACCGGTCGAGGACGGTTCGAGACATTTCAACCCTTCGACATTTCAATCCCTTTGCAATTTGTAAATTAAAATCAAAGACTTTTCCACCCCTCTGGCATTTCAACCCCCCAAATATGTAAGACATTTCAACCCCTCTAAATAACGAAGACATCTCAACCCCTAATAAATAAAGACATTTCAACCCCTCTGTCTTAACTATTAATAAATCAATAGACCATGAAAATTTGAAATTTATTATATACAATATTACATAACAATAATTATACAACAACAAAACAGGTAAGTAAATAGATTAATAATCGATTCTGTACACAAACAAATAATATATCTAATGTTCAAAAATATACATGTATAACAATATGTGTGAATAATATTCAGTATTTATAGATAGATAATATACACAGTAGACACGGTGTTAATTTCTCTAGTTCAGACATATTTCTATACACAGACATAAATCTATCCCATTATCTCGCCGATCTTCTTCAAAAATTCCTCGCACACAATTTCGTGATCATCATACTCATCCCATAAAGTCTCTTATTTCTTTGTCCATATCGTTATAAATCTCTCTTCTGTTCCTGCCGACACCCTCTCCCACTAGACGGGTGTGAATCGTCACAAGTTTAGCCTCTTGTAGTAGGAGACTCAACAGGACATACATTTGGAGATGCCCACGTCCCGCCTTCGAGTTCAGGCGTCGATGCCAGCCTAGAAATAGAAGGTAAATAGACGTTTATAATTAAGTTAATTGTATTATGATAATACGGTACTTAATATCATGTGACAAAACGACAAGTTATTATTATATGATCTAAAAAGTTACCTTCTGTGTCGTTATTTGTGCGGACACCCGTCCAGTACACTGACCACTCCTCTGGCGACCAAAGAGAAAATTCCAGCCACTGGTCACTGGCATACTCAAAAAGCTCTCGCAGGGGCTGGGAGCTGCCGTCCCCTCTGTCTCTAAGCTTCTGAAATGCACGTGGAATGTCACCCGTTGGCAGGAACGGGAGGGCAAGGAGCTTCCGGATGTGCTGATGTACACCTTCGCGTCGCTCATACGTGGCTTGCAGTCCGACGGCCTGTACCCGCCGATGTATGGCCTGTGCCCAGTGGAACCCACAGCCATGGAGCTTAATTTGACCTTGGAAAGAATAGAAAAAAGTTAAGTTAGCTTTATATATGAATCTTCATGTAAACTACAGTTAAGTTCTTGTCACACAATTGTAATAATATGGAAACTACAAATAATAATACTCAAACAAAGGATTAAAACGTAATATTATTTTCAGTTATGAATTACCTGCTTCAACGTCCATTGTGAACGCCTCTACCACTGGTGCCTCGTCGATTATTTCAAGGATTTTCCTCAGCACCTGTCAACGAGAAATAAATGTTAAGCATTATGGGGAAGTACAGTTCTGTATTTAACTTCGTGAATTAAAATAGCTATTTAATTAAAATATCATACATTTAATACAGACGTATTCATTTGTGTGCATGTTCATTTAACAAAGTTCCAATTTTTACTTACAGCCTCATAGTCTTGTTGTCGCCGGCGGGACATTAGAACGCATATCAGTGGCACCTGCTTTTTCGTATCACCATGTCTGATAAAGGCGTGGATCGACCATAGCTGCGTGAAGGGTCTATTCACTACTTTAAAGTTCCATCCAAGCACCACGTCCGGGACCTCTGGAGCAACTTCATCTGGTCTGCCGTGGCAAACATCATGTGGCGCTCGTCCCCTACGCGGATATCGCCCACCAGGAAGTCTTCGCCAAGATATTCCTTGTTGAACTAAAAATGGAACATATACATAACACAATATTTTATAAAATTCGCAAATATGCTCTATGGATTTTATGGATTTCATTATGTGCTGTATAGTTGTTTTAAATGAAAATATATTAATGCGTATCATAAGCATATATTTTTTCAAAGTCTCGAATACCTCAAAGTCTAGTGACGTTGGTTCCTGTGGCCTTTGCTTCTGCTTCGCCATATTCATCGTCCTCACCAGGGCACTAGATCGTGGCAGGTTGAAATCACCTGGTACGAAGGTTTCAGTCATCGTCGACGTCACGCTCTGCTATGTCTAAGTGACTAGTTGATAACAAACGATATAGATATATATATATCGTGAAATTGTTATATTACCATAACTTTTATAACGTTTGTAGACATTTTCAATATAAAAAAGGACCAACCAATATAAAAAAATAAGATATTTCATATGTCTTATCACTTCAGTTGCTTGTCATCACTGGTATATTACTTCTAATATTGCTGAACTGCTGCAAAACAACAACATATACATCATCCACCACCACCACCACCACCAACAACAACTACTACTTCATTATTTTAATGATGATGATGATGATGATCAAATAATAATAATAATAATAACGTTGATACTGTTTTTGCTGTTGTTAATGATGGGTAGTAGTAGTAGCAGCAGCAGCAGCAGCAGCAGCAGCAGCAGTAGTAGTAGTAGTAGTAGAGTAGTAGTAGTAGTAGTAGTAGTAGTAGTACTACTAGTAGTAGTAGTAGTAGTCACGATGGTGATAGTGGCGGCAGCAGCAGTAGTTGTTTGTGGCATCAGCAGCAGCAGCTGTTGTTGTTGTTGTTGTTCTTCCTCATCTTGTAGTCGTCGTCGTACTATTTTGGTCCATATTGGTTAAATCACCTTACAATAACCAATAAGTCTACTGAAAACTTATCAAAAACTTCCCCAAACCAATTTCGTCGTAGCAATATTAGTTCTAAGACTTCAGTATCTAAAATATTATACCGGAATTTTTACGGGTCCCGGGTTTATTGGATTCTTAGCAATAATATAAAAATTATACATTTTCTAACACTAATTTTCATGTTCATCCATTTCTTGATGACTTTCTAACCCTCAACTTTCAGTCAAATAAATGGCATTAATAAAATAAATATCTCATAAAATATTTATTTACAACACACAAATCGATGACGTTTCACCGAACTTCACATGATAAGAAAAATGTCTCTTCCATCACAACCGCAAGCTTATGGAGCTGGACTGGCAGGAGGGGCTTTTGACCCAGTGGCATTTATTAAAAGGCCACAAGTTATTCTCAGGATAGTCAGTTGGGTAAGTTTTGATGTGACCATGCTTGACAGTCTGAAATGCAGTCGGAAGTTTATAGATTGTTATCAACTGACTGTTACTCATTAATTTACTATGACAGTGACTAAGGTACTACTGTTTACACTGTTTGACAGTGCAGTAGCTAGCTCATATTATAACCAATTTATTACACAACATGTCATTTAAATTATTTACATTAATCAGTTAAACAAGTTCCTGGATTAAAACTAAAACTTGCTCCATTGTTTTGTCATTTGTAGAAAATCTTCCTGGTGAGTCTTCAGCTAACAAACTGCATCTTGAGGCTACAACAATAAGAAGTGTTTTAATAAATGTAATTCAGAGATGTGATAACATAACTGCATCTCAGTGATGGCTGTATCTCAGTGATGGCTGTACTGAAATCACAAATCAAAATCAATCAACATTCACATATGAATATTTTATGTTAATTTTTGGTAGATTTGAGTTCATAGATCTCTATATACTATATATGTACTAGGCTTATAAAGATAGACAGCTTAACAAAAACTGTGTATTTATGACCATTTATTGAAGCATTATTTAACTTTGATGCATTTAAATACTTAGTTTTGCTTATTTTTAATGACTTGAAACCTCTAAGCAGCATTGCATTAATGAAACAGTTCAGAGTCTCTTAACAGAATATTACAGTAGGTGAATTATTAATTTAATACAAGAACATTAATGTATATACAGTGGAGCTCCGCTATATCGCGATCCACTATATCGCGAAATCCAGTATAACGCGGTCGATCCATGGACCCGGTTTTTTCCCCATAAAATGATTCACGTCTTTTGTCTAAGTCTTCGGACGGAAAAAAAAATATTTAGAGATGAGAAGTTTTATTTAAAGAAAGATTGTCTAAACATTTAGATACATGTACATTAATTAACACGTCCGTAAACATAAGTGGAGAATAAGTCAACACCTGTCAGACGTTTCTTCCTTCGAAATTTCTGCTTACCTTTGTCAAACAATTAACTCCATAGTTGTTAAATAAACATCCTTTTGTTGTATAATCAACAAAAAATGCGATGGCTTCGCAAATAGGGGTGCTATAGATTAGTTGCAAACTGCCAATTTGGCGCAAGGCTGGTAATGCAGACACAAACACAACCTGATTACAAATTAGCAATAATTATACTAGATACGCTGTCAATTAAACAATCAGCTGATTTAGAAATGAAATCATCCTAGTTTGTTGATGGGTGAAATTCTTTTGTACAATAGCATCGATCAATTTTTGAGCGGTGGGCACCGTTTCAAGTTGACGTAGGCGTCTTTGATGTTAAATACACAAGCATCGCTGACATTTTAGATCAAAATGGTCAATAAACAGGCGTTGAACAGGTGTTCATAGCAGTTCTAAATTTGATGATTTTAGTCAATGTACATGTATCATTTCTCGGATATTTTATGGGCAAGTATTAGCACGATTAAAAATATACGCTGTTCACTTCATTTCTTACTCATAATAAAAATTATTAACATCAGACTTAAACATCGTAAATTAAAATGCATGGTCAGAAATTTACGTCGTTCATATTAGTCTGTGTTATTTAATGTGACGATGGTCTGCGTATTACTGGAAGAAGAAATGTTGTTTTCGGTGTCCCATTTTTAAGTGGTTGAAAAAAAATTATTTTGGCAAAATAATTTTGATGTCCGATGATTTAGACAAAATACAGATAAAAGGTAATGATAAAAAACTGTGTACATGGATTAAAATGCTTATCCAGGGTAACATTACATCCGCCATATAAGGACTTATCATTATGATCAGCGTAAGTTCCTTTGTCCCTCCAATATCGCGGATCCGATAATAAAGCGGTTTGAGGGTCTGGACCCCACGGACCGCGTTATATTGGATCTCCACCGTAGTTAATTGGCTTCAAATGTTGTCTATTTTCAAGGACAATATCTTAATTTGTTTTTAAGAGGGAAATCAATGAACTGCAGAATCTGTTGTGTATACATACCAGCACCAAACCTTGTGACATAATATACTCATGTGTATCTGGATGCAGATCAGCCTTTACATATTTTTGCAGTGTTTGATTTAATTTCAGAGTTTTAATTAACTTGAGGGAGTTGTAGATAAGAATTTGTGAATACAGAATTTAGAAATATCTAAAACCCTGTCACACTAGGCCAGCATTCTCAAGGCGATCACATGGCGTCCAAAAACAACAGGGTGAGCGCAGTACGAATTGCAAGCATTGCTGCAGCAACTAAGTGGCATTGCCAGAAAACGCGTAAGGATCGCCTGAAATGCTGACCAACGGTGTGTACTTTGAGCATGCACAAAACAAACGCCCTTGCTCGGTGTAGATCCAGATCCAGATCAGTGCCCAAGGTTATAAAGCTGAGTTTGGAAACCAGTCTCAAATCTCAAGCATCTGATTGGCTGAAATGGCGACTGGTCGCCATTTCAGCCAATCAGATGCTTGAGATTTGAGACTGGTTTCCATGCTCAGTTTTATAACCTTGGGCACAGTTGGTATTCATTGCCATCTGATCAGAATATCCATGGAGTAAATTGTAAATTGATATTAAATTGTTTATTGGAGTATGTGAGTGATGTGATACTTTGTCTACTTAATTGGTAAAAAAGTGTCAAGGTTTAATGTGCCACACTTGAGCACATGCTATTGGTTAGGCAAATGAAATGCTTATGACTGGGAAGTTTTTGTCACTGGGTATTTGTGTATTTGTCACTTGTCCGGTTAGCAGATATTGTCTACCGGTAAATTACTGATAAGCATTCAGTATTTGTAGTCCAACTCCGTCTTTCCAGGACTTCTGCCACCATCTTTTTCCTCTGACCAGCCCCCAAAATAAATGTTAAGTATAACTTGTGTATAATGTGTATTTTCAGGTATTTGCGATTATTGTTTTCGGATGTATATCAGCGGGTGGTTTCTATAACCACCATTGTCAGATGCGCGACAGTGGTGCGTGTGGATATGGAATCGGTATCGGGGTGTTAGCATTTTTACTCTGTATTGGATTTATTATCATAGATGTTCTCTTTGACAACATGAGCAGTGTTCAACACAGAAAATATGCTGTGCTGGCAGACCTCGTCATATCTGGTAAGTTTTTTGAGTACTAACCCTTTTTTTACTACATTATAATGTATATTTGTGCAACCGGTGTAGATCCAGATCAGCTGGCACATCCATGCCATCTTATCTTGATCTACAGTGGTTGCTTCTTGGTCAGAAATAATCCAAGAAATCTAATATTTTGTGAACCATGTTGATTCTGATCAGACAGCACATCCATGACTTCTTTTATGGATCTACACTGGTCGCTTCTTGGTCAGAAATAATGCAAGAAATCTAATAGCGAGCAGTGCAGGACCCTGATCAGATGGCACATATATGCAGTTTGATCTGGATCTAAGCTGTTCACCCATTTTGTAAAAGTCATTATCTTTAAAGTTGAATGATCAATATACAAACATTTATTAACCCTTTCCTCCATAGAAACACCTTAATTGCGTTGGCGAACAGTTTAGATGCAGTTCAGCCGGCACATCCGTGCAGTCAGATCAGGATCTACTGTTGGCTTTTTGATTCATTAGGTTATTTCTGACCGACATGCGACCAGTGCAGATCCTGATCAGACGGCACGGATGTGCCGGCTGATCTGGATCTACGCTGGTTGCACATGCTTAAAAATGTGTATATATGGAGGAACGGGTTAAGCATATATTTATATTGCTCATGGTATTGATTATCAGACTGTACAAAGTAATCCTTTAATTGGACAGCTTTTCTTCTGATTGCCCTGACTTGAATCAAGATTTGATTAATTTCTTTCCATTCAAGGACACAAGTCTATAATATTTAATAATACAGTTTAGATTTATAACATGAGTTGAGCTATCCTTATTATCTTGCGTACTTCCTAATGAAAAATATTTGCATTCATAACAAGTTTCCTTTGGGCTACTTGACCATTTTATTGAAGTTTGGTACAAAGGTTCACACCCATACTCAGCAAGGACTGAATGGGATTTGTGGCAATGTATTAATGGATAAGTTGATGAAATTACTAAGTTTAATTTTTTTAGTTTCCAAAATTTGATAAATACCTGAAAACTGTCTTAATAACTGCTAGGAATAACTGCAAAGGAAAACAAGGTACAGATGCAGAGGGCTAAATGGAGAATTTACAGCTGGTTGAAGGTGCAAGGACACCAAGTGCCAGTGAGCACAAATAAGTAAGGATAGTGCCAGTGAGCACAAATAAATAGAATGGTGCCAGTGAGCACAAATAAATAGGATAGTGCCAGTGAGCACAAATAAATAGGAAATAGTGCCAGTGAGCACAGATAAATAGGATAGTGCCAGTGAGCGCAGATAAATTAAAAGTATAAATCAATGTAGTGCCTGTGAGCACAGTTTGAGATAAATGATTAAACAGTTTAAATTATACAGGCATAGATTACAAAATTAATATGCTAATTAATAAACCCCTAAAACCATAATATCAGTCTGTGGCTTGACACGTATCAATAATTAATCTAATACCTGTTTATCTGTCAACTTAGAGTCAAGCTGATTATATCATAAATGTGCCTAAAAGGAAATTTCTTTGTTTCTTAATTTCAATAAATATAAGGTGATCAATTATTTAGTCTGCCAAGATATCAAATACCTGCATGCAATAAAATTGTCAAACAAATATGACAAACATAAGTCTATACCAAAAACATGTAGAAAATATAATTAATACTAAATCTATTCAACTTGCATTTCTTAAACTTTTAAGTTTCTATTTTCTTTTTTTCTTTCCATTATATTTTTCTATATTTATTAATTTTATTATTTACAAACAAGTGGGGTCCACTTTTAAACGGTGGTTTAATGTTTGGTTTATGACACAGACCACCCATATGTTGATCCATGTTTAAAGTTTAGTTAATCAAATATACCACCCATATGTTGATTCATGTTTAAAGTTTGGTTTATGACACAGACCACCCATATGTTGATTCATGTTTAAAGTTTGGTTTATGATATACATGTATACCACCCATTTGTTGATCCATGTATAATGTTTGGTTTATGACATAGACCACATATATGTTCATCCATGTTTAAAGTTTGGTTTATGACATACAGCACCCATGCATGATTCATGTTTTAAATTTGATTTATGATATATGAAATTTGTTTTATGACTTACAATACCCATGTGTTTATCTTTGTTTAAAGTTTGGTTTATGACATACATCACTCACAGTTTATCCCCCAAAGGGTGATTGAAAACTTGATATGTAAATAAATATATGTGTTTTTAGGAATAGGCTTATACTTAACACGTAATAAATGTGGTGTTGCCTTGTGGACATTTTTATAATAATCGTTCATATATTGGAGAAATGGGCCGAAATAGTGATCTCAAGTAAAAGCAAAAGAATTTTTATTTGTGGTGGTTTATCCCTATACTTCGTCGCTACAGTTTATATCCAAATATTTACACTTAAATTTTGTCCCATAGGATGAAGTCTTATTTATCTAACGAATCATAATTTCTAATGTTAAACAGTGTGACGTAATACTTTGAAAGGGGTGGCTACTGTGGAACTGTTCACAATTTATTTGACATTGCACAATGTTTTGACGAGTAGCTGCGAAAAAGCATGCCGTCATTCACTTTGTCGTCAACATGGCTGTTCCAACAGCAATTTTGAAAAAGCCGCAATATCACAAATTCTTCTAAATAATTTCTGTATTGATGAGAGTATGTATTTGTGTAAATATAAGAAGTAAATTAATGTTTGATAGTTTTTATTTGGGTATGAAAAACAGTTGGATTGTTTAAAGTATGCAAGAAGCCCTTCGGGCCTCACACACTTTAAACAACCCAACTGTTTACCATACCCAAATGAAAAATCATTCGATTCAATAATTAAAAGGAGAACAGTGTACAAACTGTAGATCTTTATCAGCCTACACTGTTCCATTCATGGTCAAAAACACTAATAAATCTTAAAAGTTGAAGATTGCGCAAATATCTCTGATTGTAGAGTGTTTCCACATTTTTGAGGTAGGGCCTGGGGCCTTTTAGACTGGGGAAATGAGTTGCATATAGATCAAGATCAGCTGGCGCATATGTGACATCTGATCAGGATCTACACTGTTTGCTTAGGTCATTAGGTTATTTCTGACCAAGAAACAAACCGTTTTGTTGCAGAATTGACAGCTGGGATGTGCCAGAAAATTGGGATCTACACTGGTTGTCTATAAGATAAAAATCAGATAAATATAATGGAGTAACGGGTTATATATATTATCAAATATACTTATGGAGTATATATATGGTCATATAATTATAATATTTTATATAGAGAAAAGGTCAAACAGTGTAGCTCCTGACCGAACTGCATGATGGTCACTTTTCTTACAGAAAAAAATAGGCCATGTCTATGGAGAAGAAGATTAAAGAAGAAATAAGGGCATAGTGTTTCCATAATGGTATTGTGTCTCCGGAGAAAGACTCTGGAGAAAGAACTTGAGGACATCTGGAAGAATTTTTTCTCCCAGTGAGCCATTTGCTGATATGTTCACATTTGCTGACTTCACTAAATCGTGGAAGCACTTAATCATTATTATGCCATTTTAAACCCTGCGCAGGCGAACAGTATAGACTCAGATCAGCTGGCACATCCATACACTTTAAGATTAATTAGGCTATATCTGACCAAGGTGCCACCAGCGCAGATCCAGATCAGAATCCAGATTGCACAGATGTGCTGTCTGATACGGATCTTAACTGGTCACTCATGAAATAAAAGGTGTATATATGGAGTAAAGAGAGTAAGAGACAATAAGTGCTTAGTGCTTCCATAATGGTATAGTTTTCCTGAAGAAAGACTCTGGAGGGAAAATTTGAGGACATCTGGAAGAATTTTTTCTCCCAGCGAGCCATTCCCTGATATGTTCACATTTGCTGACTTCACTAAATCCTGGAAGCACTTAATCATTATTATGCCATTTAAGCGATACACTTCTGTAGATAGAGATAGATCAATGAAAATAGCAGGACAAACTAAATCTCGTTCCTTCCTATATACAGACCTGGGTCGTCATTGATTTCCAATTGGCAGTTTACTGAGAAGTTTGATTCCAGTGGGCTCATTAAGAAAAAACACGATGCAAGCAAGCTTTTGGTTGAATGAGACCAATATTTTATGTTAGGCACATTATTATCGGAAAATCGTGCCTGCAGTGCTATTTTTTTACAATTTAGTTGTTAGTGCATTCTGATTATGTTCAGAATGAATTTATGATAATAATCTATAATTATTTTTTTATAACTAATCAATTGGTGATCTTGTTTCACACTTTGATTATACAATGTTATTTTTACAGTGAAAGTGCATAATATGAAATGTCATCTGCTTAACTTTATTACACAATTCCAAGGATTGACATAAAATTATCCTTTTTGACTAAGAAAATATAAAACAATGAAATAAAGACATCTAGGAAATGCCTTTTAACCACAAACCAATATAATTGTATGCTCACAAATACCAGTGTAAAAAACACAGGAGAGCTATATTTCTAAATAAAATGGCTGCACATAAAATATTTGAATTCTGTTCTCAGTACAGGAGTTATTTCCCCTAGATTTGAATTGGATTTTAAAATATGAAGTAGAAAAAGATATATTTGAAATTTCAGTGAATAATTTTGGCTAATTTTATTGCTGAAAATGGTCCAGGTTGAAAAAGAATGTTTAATTAATATGTTTTTTTTAATGATTTTCAGACATAATGATAATAAACTGTTTTTTTTTCAGACATAATAAACATATAAATAAAAAGAATAATGGTATATTACTGATATATCATTCATTATATTTTACTTTGGTTAAATTTTCATGTACTGTATTTCACGCTAGGGAATATGCCCGAAATCAAACCCAGGCGAAAATTAACAATATAATAATATAATCCAATAGGAGCAATACAATTGCGCGAATTTAGCTCCGCTTGAAAATGCCAAGTGTGCCATATGCCCGAAATTTAGTTGAATGAAATTAAAAGTGTTGCATTTTCAAAGAAATGGGGATACATAGTGAAATTAAATGATACCACAGTAGCTGGTGAGATCCTACCTCCCTCTCCATCCCCTCCCTCCCCTAACTCTTAGAACCCATAAAATTCCTTTAAAATTCCTTTGAATGCCCCTTCCCTTATGAATGCCCCAATGTTATTAGCTCACCTGAGCCATAGGCTCATGGTGAGCTATTGTGACCCGTCTTTGTCCGGCGTCTGTCGTCCGGCGTCCGTCGTCCGTCGTCCGTTGTCCGTCAACAATTTCCTTTAAACAACATCTCCTCTGAAACCACTTGATGGATTTTAACCAAATTTGTCCTGAAGCATCCTGGCACTGATGTCTACAAAAGTTGTTCAAATCATGACCACAGGGTCAAGGTCAAGGTCACTGCTGCTAAAAATAGAAATTCAGTCTTTGCTCAATTACTTGAGTTTGCTTAAGGTTATTGACTCCAAACTTGGTGTATGGGTAGCTTATATCAAACGGCAGCTTGGGGTTTCTACCCAGGTGTCTGTGATCAAGGTCAAGGTCACTTTTGCTAAAAATAGAAATTCAGTCTTTGCTCAATTACTTGAGTTTGCTTAAGCCTATTGACTCCAAACTTGGTGTGTGGGTAGCTTATATCAAAAGGCAGCTTGGGGTTGCTACCCAGGTGTCTGTGATCAAGGTCAAGGTCACAGTTGCTAAAAATAGAAATTCAGTCTTTGCTCAATTACTTGAGTTTGCTTAGGCCTATTGACTCCAAACTTAGTATATGGTTAGCTTATATCAAAAGGCAGCTTGGGGTTGCTTCCCAGATGTCTGTTATCAAGGTCAAGGTCACTGTTGCTAAAAATAGAAATTCAGTTTCTGCCTAATAACTTGAGTTTGCTTTGGCATATTGACTCCAAACTTGATGTATGGGTAGCTTATATCAAAAGGTAGCTTGGGGTTGCTACCCAGGTGTCTGTGATTAAGGTGAAGGTCACTGTTACTAAAAATAGAAATTCAGTTTCTACTTAATCACTTGAGTTTGCTTTGGCCTATTGACTCCAAACTTGGTATATGGATAGCTTAAATTAAGAGGCAACTTGGGAAAGCTACCTATGTGTCTGTGATCAAGGTCAAGGTCACTGTTGCTGAAAATAGAAATTCAGTTTCCACTTAATAACTTGAGTTTGCTTTGGTTTTTTGACTCCACACTTGGTGTATGAGTAGCTTATATCAAACGGCAGCTTGGGATTGCTACCCAGGTGTCTCTGATCAAGGATAAGGTCACAGTTGCTAAAAATATAAATTCAGTTTCCACTTAATAACTTGAGTTTGCTTTGGCATATTGACTCCAAACTTGGTATATGGGTAGCTTATAACAAGAGACAAATTAGGATTGCTACCCACTTGTCTGTGACCAAGGTCAAGGTCACTGTTGCTAAAAATAAAAAATCAGTTTCTGGTTAATAACTTGAGTTTCATACTCAGGTGAGCGATTCAGGGCCATCATGGCCATCTTGTTTTTAGGGAAAATTTCAGTAAATCCATATTTATTATTCAATATCCTTCAGAATCTACTATTAAAAGATATCATTAATATAAATAATATGCGCCCCCCCCCCCCTCCACTTTCAGAAAAACTAAACAGGGGTGTTTATTTAAAAGGAATTTTACAGTAAGTGGTTCAGAGTACATGAATATGCAATAATTGAACAATTTGTGTTTTTTCAGCTTTTCAGACGTTTCTGTGGTTTGTGGGCTTCTGCTATCTGACAGACCAGTGGCGACGACGCGATGAGAAGCAGTACGCTGTGGCTCCTCACGGACACGGGAAGGACAACATACAAGCATCAATAGCATTCTCCTTCTTCTCTATCTTTACATGGGTGAGTAATCCCCCCTTACTGGGACTTTTAGTTTTTGTGTTGCCCTTTCAAAGAAATGGCGATACATAGGGAATAGCTTAAGTCTAACCGTCGGTCTGTATGTTGGTCCATCAGTCTGTCATGAAAAATTAAATTTGGCTATAACTTTGCCATTTGTTAATATTTCTAAATAATACTTTCAAATTATATTGCTTATGACAACATGGTTGTGTTGATGCCGAATTGTTAAGATCAGGGTCACGTTTAACAGAGTTTTGCTCCTGTGTGTAATTGGATTTTTTTCATGATAACTCATACGCCATATAATAATACAGGTTTTATCACATGGGTGAAGATTGTAGATCCAGGTCAGCCAGCAATTCTGTGTCATCTGATCTGGATCTAAACTACTGGCATCTTGTATGAAATAAGCTAATTTGTCTACAACATCGAACGGTGTAGATTCTGAACAGACAGCACAGATCTGTATATATATAGAGTAATGGGTTAATGAGGGCCTATGTTAAATAAATAATAAATTTTATTGTGTGCCTCCGATAAAAAATGTATATATTCATATGAAAAATGTGTTTGCTGTTTCAGGCGGCTCTGGCTTTCTTTGCTTTCCGGAGATACCGTGAGGGAACTTCCGATACATTTACTTCCGGTTTTCCGGACCATCAACCCCAGAACCAATCATCTCCCTATTCGTCATTTCCCGGGAGCGATGCAAGTGATCCATACCAGCAGCCGCCATTCTCAAACCAGAAAAACAGCGATATACCGGATTATCAACCGCCAACCTATTAGCCCCCATCCCATTAGTCACACTTTATGACGATTGATGTTTGTTCATGTATTTAGAGTTTATGATAGAGATTACGTTTTTAGTTTTATGTTAGGGAGTTACTCTTAAAAAATTTTCTATGTGCGTCAAGTTCATTGAGCACTATAACTATCCAAGAACTAGAGAATTTATTTTGATTGATAATAGCTAGGTGAAATCTTCCTTCATATAAAGATTGTTGTGTCTTTGACCTTTGACCTGTTAAGATGTTGGTAGTACTTTGATGGTAGGGATAGCTTCATATGAGTAGATAATCGATCAAGGGCATAAGAATGACTCCTCATCAGGGGGCAAAAAGGTTCAAGCCCCAGTTTAGACGATTGTAGGGGTTTGGCACATAAATGTTATGAAAACCGGTACCCTGCATGCGAGTTAAGCAGTGTAGAGATTGTCAGACATCAGCACTTAACTAAATATATACACCTTTATCGTATGGGTGAACAGTGTAGATCCAGATCAGCCGGAACATTTGAGGCATCTGATCAGGATCTGCACTGTTTGTTTTTTGTCTGAATTGTGTTTTTTGTCTGAATTGATTAAAGGAATAAAAAATGTGAACAGTGTATATCCTGATCTGACAGCACGGATGTGCCAGCTGATCTGGATCTTCAATGTTTGCCCATGCCATAAAGGCTTCTGTATAAAGGAAGTGATTAACTGATGTAGACAGGCTTTAGAAATGTCTGCTGCAGATAGACATTAGATGTTAAATGTTCATATATGGGGCATGTCGCGGGAAACGGTGTCTTCGGACAGTCGACATCAATCCTTGCATTGATGTCATAAAGTTGAGCAGACAACAATGATTGTTATATCATTTAATGGTAAAAATAATATTTTAAAAAATTGTCAAAATTATGAACAAAATCACTTTTTGGTCATGATTATAAAGATCATATAAACTTCTTGACCAAATATAGTAAGAACTGAAATGTCAAAAAAATATGATTTGACACTTTTTCCTATGACATACCCCATACTTATGAGATTACTACTTCATGTTGCTAGATTCATTTAGACTAACTAATATTGTATCCAGATATTGTCTTGCACATAGTATCAATTGGTTTATTCAGTTTTGTATATGCAATATTAACTGTTGACTTATTAAATTAATGTAATGAACTTGTCTCACTTCCAATTGTAGCGAGACAATTTGATAGTGATGGTGTTGGAATATTTATCTTTACAGCCATCAAGCTTGGTTGTCTATGTTTTAAACATCGACAGAGACAGATCAAGCCAAAAACAAATATTTAACCCTTTCCTCCATATAAACACCTTTATTGCGAGGGCGAACAGTTTAGATCCAGATCAGCTGGCACATATGTGCCGTCTGATCAGGATCTAAACTGTTCGCTATTTGATTCATTAGGTTATTTCTGACCAAAGTGCGACCAGTGCAGATCCAGTTCAGACGGCACTGATGTGCCGGCTGATCTGGATCTACACTGGTGGCACACATGTAAAAATGCGTATATATGGAGGAAATGGTAAAACTCACCTTGGAATTTCTTTCTTGCAGCAAGTAAAATTTGGTCTGGGCGTGTCTACAGTTAAAACTGCTTAAAAATTATTGTACTGTGTACGTTGTTTTGACAAAAGACGCTGACCTGCACAAAAGTGATGTTTTGCTACATATTGCAGTAAAAAGGGGTTCTGTCATTCATTCTGATGTCCGTGTTGCTGTTCCAACAGCCATTCTAAGAAGCTGTGTAATCAAAACATTTTCTGTATATTTTGGTGAGAATTGAGAATATTTATTGGTGTAAATATAAGAATTTCATTATATGATATATTGCATTCATTGGGGTATAAAAAACATTTGGGTTTTTAAGTAAGCATGAAGCTCTTCACCTTTTGAATTCTTTACCAAACCCAAATGTTTTTCATACCCTGATGAATGCTCTACATTCTTGTTTAAATCCATAATTAATGGTTTATTCTTTATATTAACAATTCATATTTATTTGCTGTTTTGATTTATATTAAATATTTATTTTTCTTTCAGTGTGCTGATTGTGGTTTATTTTGAAACTTAAGATACATGTTTTGTTTAATTTTGAGCTTAAATTTATAGCATACTAAATAACCTTGAAATTGTAAAATAAAATTTGGACCAACCAATGCCTCATATTTTTTGCTTCATTGTCAGACAAAAAAGGATAATTATCTTGTATGAACAAACAATTAGATTGTTACTTAAAATAGATTATATTTTGGATACAAGCTTTCAAATTGCTTTAAAATTCAGAAAAAAATTCTGATTGAATTTCTAAAAACAAGAAGTGCAAAGTCAATGCAATTCCTAAAAGTCATTTAACCCCTTACTTCATATATACACACTTTTATGCTTGTCCTTTCTGATCAGGATCTGCACTGTTCGCTAATGTAATTTATTAGGTTATTTCTAAACAAAAAGCGAACAGTGCAGGTCCTGATCAGGTTGCCCATATGTGTCAGCTGATCTGAATCTACACAGTTTGCCCATGTCATAAAGGTGTATATATGAAGGAAAGGGCAAAATGAGTGGTGGAACCAGAATTATTTTCACTAAGGCACACCCTTTGCTGAGGGGATGTGTGCAAAAGCATGCTCATTACCCAAGATCATAAAACTAAATCTGGAGACCAGTCTCAAATCTCAAGTATCTGATTGGTTGAAATGGCAACAGGTCTCCAATCTTAGTTTTATGATATTGTGACCATATTTTTTTATCATATTTCTTTATTTTTGTTTTGTTTATTTTGCAATATTTCAATGAGGCAAGTTCATCAATATGCCTCAATGTAGAAATACTTTTACTGTGAACTTAAAACATTATTTGTATTAAAAAGGTAATGTTATATTAACATTTTCTTTATTTCTAATTATAAACTTTTACACAAGAATTGATTATGTCGCTGGACTCTATTCAAAATGTCTGCCTCTTGAAGCAGAAGACAGCTCGTAGGTTAATAAGTAATGATCAAGTTTCCAAAGTTCTGTCTTAGAGACGCTAAAATTATGTAAACTTTTCAAATGTTTATATTTCAATTTGTCCAGAAGACCCTTTAGGCATTTCTACCAGAACACATATACCTCCATATACGCATTTTAACACTGCGCGACCAGTGTAGATCAAGATCAACTGGCACATCCTTGCCATCTTATGTGGATCTTCACTGTTAAACCAAAAAGCAAACAGAGCAGATCCTGATCAGATGGCAAGGATGTGTTGGCTGATCTGGACCTGCTCTGTTCCCCCAAGCCATGAAGGTGTTTATTGTATATATGGAGCAAAGAGTTAAAAGATTAGATTTGTTTGTTTGTAAATTTCAGAAGTTCAAGTGTTTAAAAAAGTTAAATTCATGGTAATGAAGTAAGGAAAGGAAAATATATTGATATCCTTTCCACGACCATAACTTATTTAAAAGTGACAAAATTTTGACTTCCCAAAACCCGACCCTGTTTTACGGGAAGACGCCCAAAATGTATTTAAACGTATAAAAAAAAATTGCTTTTCAAAACCCGACCCTGTTTTTTCGTCGGAAACCCGTCGAATTATTTTTCATTTTTAAAAAAGTCCTTACTTTGGTGGCTATTTAAAAGAACACGGAATCATCGATCAGTATTTTAAAACTATTAGTCCTTTGAACGCATTGCATATTTTCTCTCAAATATAATTTAGTAAGAAATTGAATACATTTGACTTAGATAATCTGATAAGAAAATTAGTAATTTTAAAAAGTTCAATTTCAAGAAAAAAAATCTAATTACATGTGTTGCTGTTTCTTCATCTTTCATTGTCAAAATAAAAAAAGTGGCTCCAAAACAGTTATTCATTATTTTAAAAAAAATCCTATATCTATCTAGTAATAACTTAAAAATTACATTTTTTGCAATGGCATAAAAATTAATTACTGTTAATTAGATTAATTAATTAATGGAATTTTATGTTACAGTCTTCCTGCGATAAACCGAATTTTTCACCCATTATGTAAAAGAGCGTTGAAATTCGGGATTTTAACGCACTATTCTTGATATGCATTTTCCACCTTTTTTACAGAAGAAAGACCGTAACGTGTTTTACAGTTATTTATCGGGTTTCTTACCATGTTGAAAATTCCGAATTTCATTAAAAGGTAGAATACCTGTAACGGACAAGATGTATATGCTTTATTCAAACATACATTTATCAACAGGCAATAAAAAAAATTTACGCAGATTTCCGTTATGGGTTTAAAAATCGTGAAAAAAGCACACGTTTAAATATGTTTCGGGCGTCCTCCAGTAAAAAAATGTTGTCCGATCTTAATGGTTTGCCTGCTTTATGCTTAATATTTTTTGGGTGATTTTGGCATTGTTATATACTTCTGCCGCCAACATCTATCAAATTTCACATTTCATGCATTGGTATACAGTTGATCATTTTGATGGAAAACAGATTTGTGCCTATCTGGTATGAAAAGTAAAAATCCAAACTCGTCAGGCTTAAACAATTTGTTTCCAATGTCAATATTAACCCTTTACTTCATGAGATATGGTTGTTACCCATGTGCAAACAGTGTATCCCAATCAGCTGACATATCGAGCAGTCTGATTAGGATCAACACTGTTCACTTTTAGATATTTTGGGTTATTTCTGACCAAGAGGTGAACAATGTAGATCCAGATCAGATAGCATGTATTTGCTGGTTGATCTGGATCAACACTAGTCACACATTTGATTAAACCCGTATACATGGAGTTAAGGGTAAAAGAGATCACAGCAATTCCATTTTTACACGACATCTTCCAAGCATTAAATCTATATCTGTGATGGTACAACAGGAAGTTTACCTTTTCAAAGTCTGTATGGTTCTTTATATGTGCTGGATCCAAGGTTATAAAACTGAGATTTGAAACCAGTCTCAAATCTCAAGCATCTGATTGGCTTAAATGGTGACCAGATGCTTGAGATTTGAGACTGGTTTCCATGCTCAGTTTTATAACCTTCCGCCCTGATAACTGATATTGTTATTATGAATCTCAAGAGAATGCAGTACATTTTTCTGTTGCCATACATGTGTACTCCATGACGTCACTGTTCCACAAGTACTGAATGGTGTTGATGTGAATTAGTCATGCATTTCATTTAAGTTTTTGGGACAGTCATCTCTGCTTCCAGTCAGACTGTTTCATCGGCATTATCACAATTGCCAGTTTGTTTCCGTCGGGATCTATAATGTTTGCCCATGGCATAAGGTTTAATTAATGTGGCGGAAACTATTAATACTGATTTTGAGATGTTAACTAGAAATGTACAGTGTAAAACATAGGGAAAGTGTGGATTATTGAAACTTCCTTATAAATCATCAGCATGAAATATATACATGTATTATCAGGATGGGATGTTCATATTGGCTTGTCACGTGTATATGGGAGTAGTGCAGGAGTCCTCAAAAGGTGGTGAAGATGATTCCTAGTATTTTGAATTACAGTCACAAGGAAATGTAGGCTTGCAACCAATGCTTATAGTGTATATCATATTTTTCCTTATTAGTATGTGTGGGTTATTGCCCAGGTAACACAGTACAATCTTAATTCAACCCAATCTTTATTGAAACCCATTGAAACTTGCAATGGTTTTGCTTGAAGCAGAATGTTTATGTTCATTCCCATAAAATAGCATTCCAGAATAATTAAGTTTGTGTGTATGTTGTATTTCTTAATGTCGACATTTACTTCAGTTCATGTTTTTGTACCAAGTATATCATAGTTGAGATTTAATCTGCCTGTAACCTTGTACACAGTATGAAATGTAAAATAATAAATCTGCAAGCAAATATTTGAATACATGTACATGTAGCTCAAATTGAGAGCTCTTGTGTGGCTTCAGATAAGTCCAAAAAACATGGTTAATATAACGACTTCAATAATGATTTATCTTTTCTGAACTGTATCTAACATATGCACGTATTGTATAAATAGTTTAACACAAATATAATGTGTGTAGTTTTAGACTGATCTAGCACTATGCAGTATTGAAATGTTTTGTACTGAATGTATTATCCTATGAATTGACATTGTCTATCAATAAACATTTTTGGATTTATTAAAAAAAAAGATTTATTATTTCGTTATTGATATGAATTTTAATCTTGACTGTCGGACAAGTAGTTTCTTAGTTTTTGACTATCAATTTAGATAACATCTGACATAAATGTTTATTTTTTTCTGACAAAATTATTTTCACTGTTGCTTTGCCTTTTAGATTGGCATTTCTTTCCTGACTTCACATACTGTGGTATCATTGTATTTTGTTTTGCTTGGATCATGCACAAGACATTGATTACATTTTCGTATGGGCAAAAGTTCAAGACATTTCATGGTTTGATTTCAGTGGGGCATGATTTTGCTCAGCGTTAAAGACATGAAAATTGAACCCATGCAAAATATAATGATGCCACAGGATATTTAGGCAATCTTCATTTTAATTTTGGGGAAAAAAGCAGTTTTATACTTTCACATATCATCTTTAAAAAAAAAGAACAGGATTCCAGGAAAACCAGCATTAACTCTTCTGTGGATACAGCTGATATCCCGTGTGTGATCATAGATCCAGATCAGCCTGCACATCAGTGCAATCATGATCTGGATCTACACTTTGCTTTTAGGTTTATTAGTTTATTTCTAAGATGTGAACAGTGAAGATCCAGATCAACTGATGGCCTGTTGGAGATTAAACGTGGGTTAACCCTTTCCTGTACAGATATGCATTTTTACGCATGTGCTACCAGTGTAGATCCAGATCAGACGGCACATCCGTGCCGTCTGATCAGGATCTGCACTGGTCGCATTTTGGTCAGAAATAACTTAATGAATCAAGAAGTGAACAGTTTAGATCCTGATCAGACGGCACGGATGTGCCGGCTGATCTGGATCTAAACTGTTCGCCCTAGCAATAAAGGTGTGTCTGTAAAGGAAAGGGTTAAATGATAAAATTTTCAATTTTCAGACTATACTTTGTAATTTTTTGTCTACAATGTATTTTTGGTAATTTTTTAAATTCATCAACAATATTTTGTCTTGTAAACATAAAAAATACACAGAAATCATTGATGGCATCGTTTTAAAATTTGATTTTTTGATATTAACATCATTAAGCTAGATTTCCTGGAATCAAGCTTAGATATTGTTTAAGCAGTTTGCTCAGTGATATACTTTCCATTACTTTGTTTTGTTTACTTCTTTTCACAAGTTTATTTATTTGTGCTTTGAACTATATCTTTTTTTAAACTAGAGCCTTGAACTCCATCATGTTACAGTGGCATCATTTTATTTCACGTGGGCTCAATTTTTTGCTGTGTTGGGTAAAAAGAATGTAATTAAAGCTCAATGAAATTTGACAAATTTGACTAAGACAATAGTTTATTGTATGTGAAAAATACATCTGTTTGGATTTATTTTTGTGTTAATTACCATTTATAGTGAATGCACATAAATTCAGCCCTCGTGAAATTATATGTTGCCACAATGACTCAGTTTACTGAATGTCTTGTGGTGTTCCTTGTGTTGTAATATTAGCTAATAGAATAAGAAATGTGTGAATAATTGTACTCTATTTATATTAGACCAATTTGATCAGATGTTGTTGATACATGCTTTGATTACAAGGGGTGATCAAGAAATGGAGTTTTTTGTGCATGCCAAATCGATAGATTTATGAGAAGTTTGTTGGAAACTACGCGTTTGTCAGTTTACATTTAATATTTGCTGATATTCCTGGTTGGCTGACAACATAGCAAATGTGATAGGCTAGCGGTAATTTTAAGGGGTGTTTAAGTCTGTGATTCCATACTGAATAGCAGAACTAATGTTTGCAAAATAGCTAATTTCAAAAGAACAATGTTGCAGATTTTAAAATCGCCACAAAGCATCCTTAATTATTGTTATTACCGACATTGAATCACCCCTCATTCCTGAAGCTAGTATGCCTTTATACACTGAACAACTATTCATGGTTCCCACACTTTTTGTTACACAAAATTGAAAGGCTTTTCAAGGATATTTAACCCTTTCCTCTATAGACACACCTTTATTGCATCGGTGAACAGTGTAGATCAGGATCAGCCAGTACATCTGTGCTGTCTTATCAGGATCTGCACTGTTTGCTTTATGATTCTTTAGGTTATTATACCCCCACAAACGAAGTTTGAGGGGGTATATAGGAGTGAGCTTGTCGGTCGGTTGGTCTGTCTGTCTGTCGGTTGGATTCGTCGTTTCCGGATGATAACTCATGAAAGGCTCGACAGATTTAAATAATTTTTGGTACACAGGTGTAACATCAAAAGATACAGGTCAAGTTTGATTTTGGGGCCGGTGGGGTCAGTGTCAAGGTCACTGTTACTAAAAATAGAAAAATGCTTTCCAGACGATAACTCCTGAAAGGCATCAAATATTTTAAAAATGTTTGGTACACAGGTGTAACATCACAAGATACAGGTCAGGTTGGACTTTGGGGCTGGTGGGGTCAATGTCAAGGTCAGTGTTGCTAAAAATAGAAAAATGGTTTCCAGATGATAACTCATGAAATACTTCACAGATTGAGTTCGACTTTCGGGTATGTGGGGTCAATGTCAAGGTCACTTACTTAAAATAGAAAAGCTGTTTCTGGGCGATAACTCAGAAATACTTCATAGATTTAATTATTTTTTGGGACACAGATGTAACATTACAAGATACAGGTTAGGTTTGACTTAGGGGCCTTTGGGTTCAAGGTCAAGGTCACTGTTATTTTAACTTCAAAACTTCATTTCCATAATATGCTCAATAACTGTAGTTCGGAATGAGTTATTGTGATGAAAATTGCTATATAGGTCTGTGAAGATGAAACTTGGTATTGAAAATGGGCCTTAGGTGGGGTCAAGGTCACTGTTCATTGTTACTAAAAATTGAAAAAAATGGTTTCTGGATGATTTCTAATGAAAGGTTTCACATATTTTAACATTTTTTGACACACATTGATTCTAAGAATTCCCAGTTCAAGTATCAAGCACACATGTGGGGGTATTTAATCACTTTCAGTGATAATTCTAGTTTCTGACCAAAATTCAGCCAGTGCAGATCCTGATCATATGGCCTGGATCTGCCGGCTGATCTGGATATACACTGGTGGCATATGCGTAAAAATGTGTATATATGGAGGAAAGGGTTAACCAAATTTTGAAGGACCAAAACAGTGAACTGTCAACACATTCCAGTCTTAAATGAGTACCCAGCGCTACTGTTTGCTTTTGTGAGTAAGGATCAAGAGTTGTTGTTTGAGACAGTGTACTTACATTTTTATTAACCAAATTTCATAGAAAGTATTCTATGTATACATTTATTTCACCAGAAAGCAAAGGCGACCAGTTAGAAAAGTTGCTCATTGTATAAGCTGAACTTTCTATCAATAATTAAAATGTTATCTTTATGCTTCCATCAGCCTCCAAGCAGCAATTTGATTGACACAAATCTTTGCCATTACAAATGACCTAACAAACTACACAATGATGATAATATCATGTTGCAATTAACAGTTTTCATTTTTACCCTTTTCCATTTCGTCATAATATTTTGTGGTTTCAGAAGAAAACACAATCTAGTAACATTATCATTAAAAAAAATTTAAGTTAGGTTAAGAAAGAAGTTCTTTAAAAGTGTTTTGTAATGGTGAAAATAAAGTTCTTTTAAAAATTTAAGATGTAACTCTAAAGGGAAGTAACTGCTGCAAGGAATAATTGATCCTTAATCCCCGCAATGAGTGCAATACCTATAAAGTTATAGTAGTTACCATATTTAGAAACCATCGGTGATGGGCAATGTTTGGTGAAATACACACAACAAAAGAAATTAAAGGTCATATATAAAATGGACATTTTTTTAGAGATTGGATTCAATCAGAACATATATTTAACCCTTTCCTCCGTAGACACACCTTTAATGCGTAGGTGAACAGTGTAGATCCAGATCAGCCGGCACATCCGTGCCGTCTGATCAGGATCTGCACTGTTCGATTCATTAGCTTATTTCTGACCAAAGTGTGACCAGTACAGATCCAGATCAGACGGCACAGATGTGCCGGCTGATCTGGATCTACACTGGTCGCACACGTGTAAAAATGCTATATATGAATGAAATGGTTAAAAGTTGTATGGATGGATAATCATTTATACACATTATTGCAAGAGTGAACCTAGAGATATTTATTACTGTAACAGATGTTAGATCATGTTGCACAAGACATTCAAAATTTTTTGGACAGATGAGCATCTGTACACATCATTGCAAGAGTGAAAGAAGAGATATTAATTACTGCAACAGTTGTTAGTTCAGAAGCAGATCCAGAGGGGATTCCATGGGGTTGCATAAACCCCCTTTTTGGACAGCAATATTTAATTTTCATAGGAATTTTGTCCACATAGTTGGAATTTTTATGCAGCAACCTCAAGATTGTCCCAAATGAGCCCCTTGCTGGAAATCTTGCACCCGACCTTGTGATTTAATGTATGTTACCAGAAAATCTAATTTTTACAAATGACCTGTAATTTCTTTTGATGATTGTGTAAAATAGTATCAGCATGTTTTTTGAATATCAGGTTTCCTCTGTGTTCATAAATCATTACATGCAACATCTGTATGAAAGATTGTGCAAAACTTCATTGATCTGATGTTATGAAATAACCCAGAATGCATAATACAGACAAATCATTCTCCATAATAAACCTTCACTCCATAGATAAAGCTTTTATAGCGTGAGCAAACAGTTTAGATCCAGATCAGCCGACAAATCCGTGCCAACTGTTTACGATTTAAACTGTTCGCTTTTAGATTCATTAGGTTATTTCTGACCAGGAAGCAAACATTGTAAACTCAGATCAGATGGCATAGATGGGCTGGCTGATCTGGATCTTATTTGGTCACCTATATGATAAAGGGCATATATATGGAGTAAAGAGTTAATACAATTTTATAGTCATTGATGTATAGTTAAATGTTCTAGTTTACAGTTCTTTCTGTAGTTTCTTGTTGTCGAGAACTTGGTATGTTCCATAATCCTAATTGTTTGCACATTTTCGATGATGAAATGTTGTCAATAAAAATATGCTTCAAATAGTGACTGTCTTTGTTTCTTCTTGTGGCTGTACATCTATGACAGATGTATACACATTATACAAGTTTGGAAGAGCAGAAAAGATGACATTTGAACAGAAATACTAAAAATATTACATGCTCTATTTGGACTATCTTGATTTGTTACGGAAACAAATGGTATCCTAGTTAACTGCTTCTAAACAGACAAACAACTTTGTGCAAATTTATGTAGGAAGTTTTAGAATACTGTCTTTTTAGAAGTACAGTGACATTTTGCACCTTCAGAACAAGTTGTATGAAAAACAGTGACTTTCATCACTTGATACTAGTATTAGGACCCTCCTGATTTTAGGTTTTACCTATGGATGATCTTATATTCACGAGCATTAAGTTAGTGGACAGAGCTTATCTGGAAAAAAATCAGTAATTAAAGGGGGATTGCGACTGCAGGCATGATACTGGTTATCATATTTGGCCAAATAATTACCATAAACATTCGGACCAAGTTTGGTTTAGATCTTTTAAGCTGGAGAGCAGACAATTTTTGTGTATGACATCCACCCAGGCATTCCATAAATCATCCAGTTTTTCGAACGGCATACAAAAATCAAAATTTCAAGTTAGCTAAAGAGAGTTAGCTTTAAAAGTTTCCCCAAGTCCTGTCTAAAAGTCCCAAATATCAGCGAATGGATTGGGTTATTTAACCTTTTACATCATGGAAAACAGCTCATGTCCAGATTAGAACCAGATCAGCCTCTATATCTGTGCTGTCTGATCAGTATTAACACTGTTCACTCCTTTGTCACAAATAACCCCATGAATCTAAAAGTGACTAGTGTTGATCCTGATCAGAATGCACAGATGTGCAAGATGGTCTGGATCTACAGTGAAACCTGCCTTAGCAGCCACCTGCGAATAGCAACCACCTGTCTTAAACAGCCAGTTTGAATATGTGATAAACTGGCATTTTGTTCTCATTTTAACCTGTCTTTAACAGCCACCTGTATAGAGCAGCCACTTTTTGTCACTCCCTTGGGTGGCTGCTAAAGACAGGTTTGACTGTACATGGGTTGCACATTGAGATAAAAGCCATAGCCATTTAGTAATGAGATAAGGAAGAACAAACAATATGTACAGATCTGGGCTTTTTTTTAAACTTAGCATTCTTATACTTACAATAAATAAATAAATAAATAAATAGGTTGAACACTTGTTAAAACATACTGAACTGACACAGAGTAACATTTACAACAACACAAATGACTAGGGTTTCGTATTGCACTACTAATGTCATGAGTAACAAACACACTTGCTGATTCAGCAAAACAAGAGGCCCATGATGGCCCTGAAATGCTCACCTGAACATTTACATACCCATTAAATATCTATTAAAGCTCTTGTTAATCTTTGGTCAACATAAAATTTTAAATTATGAACTATTACATTATCATTCTTGCAGGCAAATACCGAAAATGTCCCGCAATTTTCTAGCGTGGCATAATTTTTTTTTTTCTGATTTTTAATTCTGTCAGCAATCTTGCTCAGCAAACACAATTTCCAACTATACAAATTGCATTTCAAATAGAAAAAAAACTATTCTAGTTCAAGATTATAAAGTTTGGGAGTAAAAAGAATATCACACATGTTTCCTTCTTGACAGAAAACTAGGCAAATGTTGCTGTACAAAATGTAAACTAAAGTCTGTTTTAAAAGTCTTTAAATGCAACTGCCATTTTCATTCTTTAAATTACTTTTTTTTCAAACAAGATAACCTAAGAGTAACACTGTTATCAGTCAGAATAAAATAAATATGCTGTTGGTGGCCAAACTGCCCAACAATGGACTAGTTGCAGTTTTTGTAAACACTTCCAAATCATCACACAAGTTCAGATTTATCATTTTAGACTCTTTGTCTTGTATAATCATGTGCAGAATCTACTGCAGCAAAAGTAGGTGGTGTTTAATACAACAGATGGAGAACGAATGCTGGACAAAGACTGGCCACAAACTCTCACCCTGTGCCAAAGGCTCAGGTGAGCTAAAAATGCATAATTGAATGGTACAGCAATAAACAGGAACAACTCCATCTAGAAACACAGCTACTTCTTTTTCTTCTTGTTGTCCACCACCAGTGTCTTTAATGTTGGCTGAAATATATTAAAATCAAGTTTCATGAATGTAATCTGGGCTTTTATTCCTTCTTCAGTAGGGGCCATTTACATGCGCCTTCCCCTCAGAAAATTTCTTTAAAATCATGCCGTTTTCCAACAAAAGTGACTTTACATCAGGTTTTTTTTCATTCACCTTTAGAGAAGAAATCACACTATTTAACCCTTTACCCCATATGTATACAAAAAATTATGTGTGTAGATCTAGATCAGCTGACACATCTGAGCTGGTTGCAACTTATCAGAATTGACCAAATGAATCTAAAAATGAAAAGTATAGATCCTGTTCAGAGAGCAGGGATGTGCCGGCTGATCATGTTTATCACCCTTCACCCATCCAATAAATGTATATCTATGGAGTAAAGGGATAGGTATGAATTTGTTTTGCATAGTAATCATGTTACAGAGAAACCTTGCAATAACGACCACCTCTGGGACTAAAAAAAGTGGTGTGTTCTTTATTTTAAGGTAGAAAATAGTGAAAAACTTTAAAATGGGACATTGTAATTATGGTCTTTTTTATCAAGGTTGTCTTAAGTTCAGGGTTTCACTATATACATAGGTCAGAAGCTTTATGTCAGTTGCTTTTTTTGTTTTGTTTAAAACTTGGCCCAAAACTAGTATGAACATTCAGCTCTCTAAACATAAAACTTTTTATTTGAAAATTGTCACTAATTAGAAATGTGTGTCCTGAAATAAATCTTGTTACTTTATTACAACAAGAACCCAAACACCAAAATGTTCCAATTTTGAACTTATTTTTCAGATGATTTTCATAAACTTTTTTACACTCTGAAAACTGGATCCAAAGGATAAAATTTTCTTTTTAAAATGAATGTGAAAACAGTGAATGTTAAATAACTATCTCTTCCCAATTTTTAGATTTCTTACCTGGAGTATTGTAAATGAACAAGTGAGGTCCTCTGAGATAATCATATAAAACTGTGTGATTGTTAAATAACTATCTCTTCCCAATTTATAGATTTCTTACCTTGAGTATTGTAAATGAACAAGTGAGGTCCTCTGAGACAATCATGGTTGCAGCAGCATTGTCAAACTCTCCACAGTAGTTTGGTGCTCCAAATAACGTCACAAGCTGAACAAAACAGAAGTGAAATACTGAAAGCGGCAACTTTTAGGTGGTAAATACTTTTCAACAGTGAAAAATGTGGGCTGTATTGTGTTATTGTGTTAACTATTGACTCCATAGATACAGCTTTTATTGCATGGGCAACCTGTTTAGATCCAGATCAGCTAGCACATGCGTGCCATCTGATCAGGATCTTAACTGTTCTATTTTTTATTCATTAAGTTATTCTTACCAAGATGCAACTAGTGCAGATGTGCCAGCTGATCTGGATCAACACTGGTCGCACATGTGTAAAAAGGCATATATATGGAGTAAAGGGTTGATTTTAAAAGTGTAAAAAACATTTGGAAACAATCATATGTGTCTGTGAGAAAATAGGGCCAAGTGCCAAACAATTATTTTTGTGAAAGTTAAACACAATAAAGTTAAATTTTACAAAAATTTTAGTGCTGGTAAAATGTTAAAAATTCATGTGTATTGTAAAGAGCATTCATAAATATGCATGAAAACACATGTTACCATAGCAATCACTTTCTTTTTCACCT
This sequence comes from Corbicula japonica, assembly GCA_038501625.1. Lineage (NCBI taxonomy): Eukaryota > Metazoa > Mollusca > Bivalvia > Venerida > Cyrenidae > Corbicula > Corbicula japonica. The sequence goes on from JAZAYU010000048.1 coordinate 731,805, forward strand.
TCGAAAAACTGAAAATGACGGAATAGTCTCTCAAAATAAGTATTTTCAAAAAGAAACACAACTGTAAAACTAGTCGGTAGTTTCAACTTTTACTCAACATACTTCGTTATTTCAGAAAACACCTAAAACATTCTGTTTGATTTTGCCCATTTGGTCAGTCAGGGTCATATAAGGTAATCAATCAGTTTCATTTATACAAGTTGGAAATTTAACAAAAACTGAAAATGTTGCTGGGGGTCAAGGGTTCGCCTGGCAAGGCATCCAGAGGTCCCAGAAAGCTCCAAGTTAGGTGACATAAAAAATTATCCCTATAAGATTTACTTTAGTAGACCCTCAAATAATTGAAGTGTAATTACCTGTCTTTTCTGAAAGAATTGGTAGCCATCTTCTACTACCTAAAAAAAAGAACATATAAAGAGTTCAATAATAATAACAAATAACCATCATTAAAGCAGATCTTAGCTTTCTACAGAAAAAATGCAAACAAGAAGACATAAAATTGACATATGAACCTTTACACCATAATATGTCTTTTTTTTGGTATGTATGAACAGCGTTGATCCAGATCAGCAAGCATATCAGTGTCATCTGATCAGGATCTAGACATTTGCCTTTTGATTCCAAGAGGGGAACCATGTAGATCCTGATCAGATGGCACAAATAAGCCAGCTGATCTGGATATACAATTACATGTTCTCACATGCAATAAAATGTATATATATATGGCGTAGAGGGTTAAACCTTTGACTCTGAAGTTGTATATATTTTTAAAAATAAGAACAAGATTGTTTTTGTGATTTAGATCAACATTAAAAAGCCCTAACTCTACATCAATGATAACTCTCACTGAATTCATACAAAAATGATTTATTACCGAGATTTATTACTGATCTGTAATGTCTGACCCCAAAACCAACAGAAGTCATTTACCGTGAACAAGAAGATGCCTCAATGCAATGAAACAGTTTTTTTCTTCAATATTTAGTGAAAAAGGGGCATTACACTGACAAATTACAATAAAGTGTTATGAAACTTGTTCTGACAATTGCTATTGTGCTGTTAGACAACTATGTTAAATTTCAAAGCTTTATCTTGAATACTGAGAAAAAAGTAAACTTCAACAAAAAAACTGAAATGTTAAGTAGTGCCCACATACCCGATCTAAACACCATGGTTTCCCAAAGAAATTCTCCAAATTTGATGAGTCTAGGTAAAACAATTTTTCAGGTATTGATCAGAAATCAATCTCCATGCATTATTCTTATATCAAATACCTGGTGAGCTCTAACAATTAGACTGAGATCATGTTGTTTACAAAAATCCTTTACGACATCTCCTCCAAATGTGAATGAAACACCCCTGTCATTTTCTCCCCATCCTGTTATGTCCTGAAAAGCAGAAAGACAAATAAAATCATGAAACAGATTAGTCTTACATACTGATGTATCATTATATTATTGTGGTTTAATTTTTGCGAAATCAACCCCCAGCAAAAACAAGAGGGCCATGATGGCCCTGAATCGCTCACCTGAGTATAAAACTCAAGTTATTAACCAGAAACTGAATTTTTATTTTTAGCAACAGTGACCTTGACCTTGATCACAAACACGTGGGTAGCAACCCAATTTGTCTCTTGATATAAGCTACCCATATACCAAGTTTGGAGTCAATATGCCAAAGCAAACACAAGGTATTAAGTGGAAACTAAATTTTTTTTTTAGCAACAGTGACCTTAACTTTGATCACAGACACCTGGATAGCAATCCCAAGCTGCCTCTTGATATAAGCTGAGTGATACACCAAGTGTGGAGTCAAAAAAAACAAAGTAAACTAAAGTTATTAAGTGGAAACTGAATTTCTATTTTTAGCAACAGTGACCTTGACCTTGATCACAGACATGTAGGTAGCATTCCCAAGCTGCCTCTTAATTTAAGCTACCCATACACCAAGTTTTGGAGTCAATTTGCCAAAACAAACTCAAACAATTAAGTAAAAACTGAATTTCTATTTTTAGCAACAGTGACCTTGATCTTGATCACAGACACCTGGGTATCAATCCCAAGCTGCCTCTAGATATAAGCTATCCAAATACCAAGTTTGGAGTCAATAGGCCAAAGCAAACTCAAGTAATTAAGTGGAAACTGAATTTCTATTTTTAGTAACAGTGACCTTGACCTTAATCACAGACACCTGGGTAGCAACCCCAAGCTGCCTTTTGATATAAGCTACCCATATATCAAGTTTGGAGTCAATAGGCCAAAGCAAACTCAAGTTATTAAGCAGAAACTGAATTTCTATTTTTAGCAACAGTGACCTTGACCTTGATCACAGACACCTGGATAGAAACCCTAAGCTGCCTTTTGATATAAGCTACCCATACACCAAGTTTGGGGTCAATAGGCCTAAGCAAACTCAAGTAATTGAGCAAAGACTGAATTTCTATTTTTAGCAAAAGTGACCTTGACCTTGATCACAGACACCTGGGTAGCAACCCCAAGCTGCCTTTTGATATAAGCTACCCATACACCAAGTTTTTAGTCAGTAGGCCTAAGCAAACTCTATTTTTAGCAGCAGTGACTTTGACCCTGTGGTCATGATTTGAACAACTTTTCTAGACATCAGTGCCAGGATGCTTCAGGACAAATTTGGTTAAAATCCATCAAGTGGTTTCAGAGGAGACGTTGTTTAAAGGAAATTGTTGACGGACGCCGGACAAAGACCGGTCACAATAGCTCACCATGAGCCTAAGGCTCAGGTGAGCTAAAAACCCACAAAGATGACAAAATGGTCTACTTTCTGCTTTTAATTACCCAAAGCTGCTGTTAAAAAGACCATAATACACTCTATAGATAGACCTTTTTGAATTCAATCTGCTTGAACATTACTTCTCAAAAATGGTCATTACCAAGTAACTGTTGTTGATGAAAGATGGAAAAATCTCTTTTACAACAGTGAATCATGGGCTTTTTCACTATGTGAAATGAAAATGAAAACCGGAAATAAAAAAATTAATGAAAGCTTACTTCGTCAGGATCAGCCCAGAGCATATCACACACAAGACCCTGATCTGGTACATCCATGGGACGTTCCATGCTGCGAAGCTGCACAAAGAAACACACAGATCATTGTAATTTTTTAAACACCATTTTAAATTCAGTGATAAGTCATTGTTAAAGTGTTTCAAAGATTCTGCCTTTAAAATGACTTCAGTTGAAGACTTGTGCCGCCGTCATCTTTTTGTCAGAACCAATGTTATTTATAAAATCCAAAAACAAAAAGGGGTGTAACTCTGTAAAATAGTATCATGACTTAAGGATGTGGGCTTCACAATGACCCTGTTGTCATAAGCAATATAATTTGTAAGTTTTAATGGAGAAAAATTTAGAAAAGGCAAAGTTATAGCCAACGTTAATTTTTTGTGACAGATGAACAAAGCGATCCCTATGTATTGATTTTCTTCAAAACTGTCTTGACAACTTGTTCTCAATATAGTCATACTCATTATGTAATATTAAAACTTGTATTAAAACGATATTTTTTATACATGCTAACTTTGGAATTTGTTATTTTATACAAGAAATAAGTTGAAAATCGAGCAATCTGTATAGATGAACAATAAGTTCCCAAAGAGCCTATTACTCAACAGAGGTATTAAAATCATGCAAATGCATTATACATGCATAGCAGAAACTTTTCCATGAACCTGATTAAATAATGAACTATTAATACTATTTAATTCAGGTGATTCAAAGGTTTATTGGTAAGTTTTTCCCAAACACACCACTTCAAATGTGACAAGGATACAGGAGAAAAAGTTAGTGGAATACAATATAGTTAAAAATATTCATATTACTGTTAAGTAATTCATGCTTACTGATGATCAACTTTCTGATAAATTGTGTAACATGTAAATATTGGCATAAGGGTAATTAATACAATAATTTGAGCCAGAAGGCTGGAGTCACCTAAGTGGTGGGCCAACCAAAGGAGTGTGTAACACTATTCTGACATCTCTGCCTTAAAAGGGAATCTGGTATGCTACATGTAGATCCAGTATTTGTATTAACCCTTTATGCCATGAACATGCCTTTTATCCCTTGCATGGGTGAACTACCGGGGTATGTAGGATTTAGAATGTTTGCTTCTTAGTCAGAAATAACCTAAAAATTTTTTTAAAAAGCTGACAGTGTAGATCCTGATCAGACAGCATTGATGTGCAGGCTGATCTAAATCAACAGTGATCACCATGTGATTAAAGGCTTATCAATGGAGTAAAGGTTTACATGTACCGTCATCGTTTAAATATAAGCCGCACTTTTTTATTAGGATTCGGTAAAAAAAGTTGGGGGTGCGGCTTATACATAGGTTTAGGTTCCCAAGACATTTTTCCAGGCCTTCAAAACACTGATTTTTTTACCGCGGCTAATGTGTCAAGCGCACCGGTATACGGACGCTGAACAAGATATTTGTCACGTTTTTTTTTCCGAAAATATTAAAAGGTAAAAGAATGTACTAAATAATAAACTATCATTGAAATCTTTTACTCTTCTTTTTATTTTGAGTACCGGTTATTTCAATAAAAATAATCCTCAGTTTGCAACTTGTCATAATCTCCAATCCGGGGACGTTTCTATGCAACGAGGTAATCATGTGCGAACGAAAAAAATTATGATTGCCACAGGCAAATAACTGCTTAGAAATGCTGTCACAAATTCTACTGCAAATACAATTACCAGTACGTAAATAATCAGCAACATTTACGAATGCCATAGTAAAATAATTATCATTTACCGAACGCTAACATATTCCATCATTTAAAATATATCCCAATCTTTAATTTATTGCTTCTATCACATTTCAGTGATTATTGCATCACACAAGCTAAAAATGACACGCGCACACTACCAGGTAGATCAAACGTTTTTATAGCAAAGCAGAAATAAACACGGATGGTTGTTTCGAGCCGACAACATCTTTTGAAGTCGCGTTTGATGTTTGGCGGTATCAATATTTTTTGCCTCCATAAGAAATACACAGCATGGTCATGTTTTCTGTAAGGGATACATGCGGTTTGTATAAGTTAACGGCTGTTTTTCAAATTATGCGGATTATAAATGTAATAATTAAAGATAAATGGAAATAAAATGCGGATTTGGTAAGAACCGACATCACCATCATGGTAATTATTTTCACTTATTTAAATCATGCAAACTGGCTTTTACCAGTGTTTTACGTATTTTATGGAAAAAGTGGGGTCGACAAGTCGATCGCGTTTTATTTAATTACGCGTTGTATCAGACTGAGTACTTCAAGAAAAACGTGTATCGGTAAAATCACAGTGACCGTAATGTGTGAAAAACTCTGAAAGCCAGATGACATGTTTAAGATTCCCATGGTAAAATCAGTGTCACCCTTAATTGGCAGCTTGGTCTCACCTGTCATAGAGGCTATGTCACTTGACTAAGGTGTTAAAACTGAAAGCATGATGCCATGTTTGAGATTCTTTTGGAATGTTTGACAAGATACTGAGATGACACGGTCGACTCGAATTTTATTTAAAACTCGCACATTTTGGTCATATGTCATTCCCGCCAATTTTCTCAAATATTACTCTTCATTTAAAATGTCTATACCTTCAAATTGTCAAACATAATAATTATCATGGGTCAAACGCGAATGTACTTCACTGAAAAAGTATAGCTGGCTACTGTTGCCTACGCTGAGGCACACGGAACCGGCGATTCAAAATGGCGACCAGTCTGAAAAAGAGACCGCGGCTTATACATAGAGTTAGTCTTTTTTTCACCCATTTCCATCGGGGTTTTGGGGGGTGTGGCTTATATATCAGTGTGGCTTATATTTAGACGATGACGGTAATTTGAATTCCTGTTTTATATTTAAATAGTATTATAATCAAAAAATTAATTTCTTCATAAATGTTTGTTCATTCCATTTTTTTATGATTGATCTGATGAAAATTTGCCTTTTTATGAAGCAAATCGGTTTTCTGATGTCTTGATTTGTGACCAAGTAGTGACAAAGATTAAAACTTGTCTGAAGATACCATCATGAAAAATATTTCTGGCAAGTTTGATGATTATCATATGAAAACTCTGTTTGTGACAAGTTAATGAATGAGACTGATGCACCATGAACAGCAAATGTCTAGACAAAACTAGATCACAATAGTACAGTTTCCACCTTCCGCTCAGGTGATCTTACCAAACCCCACCATCCGTCTTCTTAATTAAAATATTGTAGTGAACATAACATCACATAAGTATATTCATTTTTAAACATAAACTAGAAATCTACCTGTTCCATACTGGTAAGGTGAGGGGACAATCCTCCATGCATGCAAAATATCGTATCTTCTATAAGAGCAGCTGAAATTAAGGGTATTTGTGAAGAGCATTTTCATGCAAACAGTGGAACCAAATTCAAACTGGTCAAAATACTATTTAAAACATTAATGAAAATGTTATTAATGTACCTTTATCTGTCCCTTAATGTGTAACAGATAACTAGCTTTTTCTTTGCTTTGACCGAATTTCATCCCAGATATCACAATACCAATACATAATACATTTTTTAGAATATCAAAATAAACATTTTGAGCAAATTTGGTAAAAATCAGATAACAATTATGGCCTATATTGATTTTTGTACCTAGTTTTAGACACATCTGACCATTTTAAAACTGGAAAATTGTTTGTCTGATGAAAATCATGGCTTGTTCTTGTTGAAACAAGGTTTTCTTATGATCTGAACTAATGTCCAAGTTTTGCAGGAACTAATTCTTCATCAACTGGATAAATGAGTTCCATTTCACTGGATGAATCTTCAGAATGTTTCAGAATAAAAAAAAAAAACACTGTGAAAGTTTAGTCGTAATCAGTAGTCTGAATATTAACAAGGCTTTTGTTTGAGTTTGGTTGTTAAGTAACTTGAAGATACTGCAAATGAATTAATATTCCTGGGCATAAGAGTTCATGGTTTTCAGAAGAACACATTTGTCTCATTTTTGGGGTTGAATTTGTTGTTTTTCAGTGTTTTTTATCCTTTTATAAAAGAGGCCTATATTTAGCCACTTCCCAATCCAAAAATATAGCATTTTTTCCCAACTGTGGCAGAAACTCTTCCCAAAATGCAAGATACGATGTCCAAAAATTGATCAAAATACTCTGAGAGGAGTTTGAAAATTAATGTATGAAAAAGCAAGTGCTATAAAAAAAATAAATTTTAGTTGAAAATACTTATTACTATTAAAATTTATCAACTACTACCCATCTGTCAATGATTTTTTTTTCCCAAAATGAACAATTATCGCGCATAAATTTCCCAATCTGAAAGGCCCGGGCCTCTTCCTGATTTTCTGATGAAAAGCCCTGTTTTTTGTCATTTCCTTAATTCAGGCTTCCACAAAATTATTTATTTTTGGCAATTTTAAATTTATGGATTGATCTGCCCGTGAAATTTATGAAAGTAAGTAACACATGAATATTAATTAATTTGCAGTATGCAAATTTTTTTAAGATTTAACATTGATTTCTCCCTGGCCAAGCATGCATAACTCCATTCCCTATTAAGGGGACACAAACATGCTTATTGGGTGGGGTAATGCACAAACTTTGAAGGATTTTTTCTAACAAAGTGAAGTTATTTTCTAAAAAAAATCATACCAGATTGTTGCAAACACTATTCCGAATAATATGTTGTTTATACTGATAATAGCCTACATCTCAAAAGATGAACACAAGTCAATTTTAGAGATAAAAGCATTTGCATTTATTCACAATGCTGACGATCATATGAGCAAAAGTAAGATGTGTAAAAGCTAATAAATATATTCGATTACAATATGTTGTTGAGATAATACTGAAATGAAAAGCCAGCTTTTTGAAATTCGAGAAAGACTGCCATCATGTCCACTTTTAGTTTCAAAGTCAAAACAGTTTGCTTTCCCTTTCTCTTTTCAAATAACATGCACATTTCCTTTCATGTGGTTTCTTATGATATGCAACAGAAATTCTCATTTGTACACTTACCAATTGGTAAACAGTTAAAACAATCTGTGAATGTTTTCCAGAGCTTGATGTTGTATCTTCTTTTGCATTCATCATAAAATCCATAAATTCTGGAAAAAAGAACTATGCTTGTGCTTGGGGTATTAAACACCTATTTCTGGTATAAAGTAGTAGAAGTCATAAGGCAATGATTCTTGTGTTGTTTTTGACAATCATTAATTAATTTCAGAAATGGCATATACACAAATCAGACAAATAAAGTGGTTAGTAATCAAGGCTGCACAACACACATAATTTTCTCCCCTGTACTGCAGTTAAAATGTTGGAAGTACGAGCCACACTTAAATCTCCAATATCATGTTGTCAGTAAAATATTTAACAATTGGAAGTGTTAGCTTAAAATTCATGTAAGATAAATCAAATCATAACCATTTGAAATATTATTTACAAATGGAACATTACAAACACCAATTGCTAAAATATAAAACTAAAACTTTTATTTAGTTATTTCATCAAATACATTTTTCTTAGTCCAAATTTATTGCCACTCACTGTTCAAAGGTGGTAACCCCTTGGGTTCTCATTTTTGTTGATTGTTTGTGGTGTCTATTTTGAAACTGATATCTTTATTACCCATACTCTCTTTTCCTCTCTACTTTACTTTTTGACTGTGGAGAGACTGTGACTTCTAGATGTGGCCATTACTGATGCACATTTCTTGTTACTGTTTTGAAAGAGACTCCAACATAATTTGTGACATTAACACAAGGTAACCTCAATAAAGAATCCTAAATGCAATTTTCTGCTTACCTGTTAATAGAAGCACATTCATGGTTGCCACGTAGCAAAAATATATTGTTGGGGTATTTCACTTTATATGCCAAAAGTAGACATATCGACTCTAATGATCTCTTTCCTCTGAAAGCAAAAAACAAATTTAAGTTGGGCAAACATTTCTATGATGTTTTTCCAAATTCTGTATATAAGAAAACTTAACTCTTAAAATCCCCATGAAACATAGTATGAACATTAGTCAGTTTGCCTAGAATAGGCCCTTTTTCATGCTTATCTCAATCTGACCAAGAAAATTTGATTTATAATTCAAATTTAATATATTGCTTTATATTTATAATAAATATTGTTTTACCTGTCAACATAATCGCCAAGAAATAAGTAATTGTTATATGGAGGATATCCATTTTTTTCAAATGTTTTTATCAAATCATCGAACTGTCCATGTATATCACCACAAATATTCACTGGTGCTTCTAGCTCCAACAGGTTTGGCTGCTCCAAGAAAATCAGGCGGGAAAGTATACACAACTGCCTTATTTGAGTCTCTGGGAGTTGAACCTTGTAAAAACAGAAATAAACAGTAGAATAAATAACTATCAAAATCAGTCACTTATAGTAAGTTAATAAAAACTTGACAGTTACATGACAGAAAAGTATTATTAAAATATTGTTCATGATCATCAGCTAGCGATAGGAACGGTAGGGGAGCTAACTCTTCCCGTTGCCCTTGTCACCGCGAATTTTCTGGTTCCGAAATGGTGTGTCTGGTTTACGCTCTTTTACGCTATAAAAGCAGTGTTATTTAACCAAAAAACTTACTGAACCAGTCTAAGGAATGTTCCATGGACGTGACCAAACATTTTGAGGGAGAACAGATCATTGGAAATAAATTAAAAATGTAAGTAAAGTTTTTTGAAATTAAATAAAAACTAATTAAAAGCTGTTTTTCACAAAAAACGGTCATATTCTCATGCTTTATACCCTTTTCAATTATTATCAATTGTATTTGCAACTTTGTTTGATACCGTCATTCCGTAAGCTTATTAATTTCAACCCCACTGCGTCCGCCGGTATATCCATAACTTTTGACCCAGAATAATGGTGATTACGAAGTAAAATCTGCATAGTTGGCTCAAATTGAATATTTTGAAGCATTCCTAGTAAAACCATCGATTGTAAGTGAATTATTCAACGATCTATTAAATGCATATACGAGTATCGAAGATGCAAACAACTGATATTATGCAAAAACTCGTTATTATTTTTCCCGGTGTCGAAGTATGTTTTTCCTGGGAAATTCATCCGGAAATAAATAAACAAACTATTCTTGCTGATTATTAACATATATTGTGTCAGTAAATGAATAATTTCCTGAAATATGTAAAATGTTGATTTTGGTATACGTTTTCACAACAGATTTTTGTTAGTGACCCAATTTAAATGTTTAATTGATTTAAAATTAAACTTGCTAAGTATGAACTCTACAATGCATCCCTTGTTTTCTATTTTGTTTCCTTGTTTTACTTATTTTTTGTTCAGATTTTATATTCAATCGCTATCTCTCACAATTGTCATGAGAATGATAAGTCTATTCGCAACTTGAAATAAAGTATTGACTATTTTATTTGTTCATAAATTCATATAAATAATTAATGTTACTTTGAAAATTGCTAAACTGCTTTTCACATATTTCAGATGATTGAAGTCCAGATGTATAGACACTAAGAAGGATGAGGAATTTAATCAGCAAGGGGATTATATGTGTTGAGTAAAGCTTTATCCAAGAACTTGAAGAAGCAGTGTAAAACTATTGACAGTTTGCAGCGTATATATTTGAAAAAAACTTCACTTAAAAAATACTTTGTTGACCAGAGACAGAGACTTGTTTCATGATATGCAATAAATAATAATTAGTATTACTCATTAAAATTTGATTAATGGGAATAAAAATTGTTTATATTTTGAATTTTTACAAACATGCTATTAGAAATAGCAAATTACATCAATTTTTGATAAAGTTATGATTCTGATGGTTTTTGCTGTCTATTTTTTGTTTATTTTGTGGAAAAAAAGATAGTTGTTTCAGTATTTTTCTTACAAAATCATATTTTTTCCTCAAAAATGTAATATTTTAACTGAATTTACAAATATGTATAGCTTTCAACACAAAACATTCTTTCTAAATAAATCTGTATTGATTTAAATGTTGGGAACCAAATTTTCTTATTAAAAAAAAAAAAATTGAAAATGGCGTCCTGCTATGATGATGCAAAAGGGACCATAACTTTGCCATTTCTTGATGAAATCTGATGAATTTTTTTTTTGAGTTTCTCACATGTATGGCTACATGGGAATACTATCAGGTCATTAAAAATCTTTTATTTTATAAAAGTCGTTCCTATACCTACATCAGCAACAGTTATACAAATTGATATCTTTTGTGTTCTTTTCATGAAAATTTCTTGCAGGAAAATATTCAACTCGCCCATATATGCAATAAGATCCTTTTTTTATACATTTATAAACAAAGTATCATGTCACTGTCTACTTATCCATTATTATACTCATTACATTTAATGATTTAGCAACACAGAGACAATGTCATGTATTTAGTAGGTTTATTTTCATTTTTTAGTTCTAAGAATTGCTGCCTGAATTACTCAAGCATATTAACTGTGTGCAAAGTATTGAAAACCAGACTAATTTATTTTAACTTGTCGACGTCATGATGTATGCAACTTGTTAAAATCCACACTTTGCTCATGCAGTGTAAATGCTTACATAAAATTTTAGGAATAAATTGTACATATCTATACTAGCCCAAATTTCTAAACTGCCAGACTTGTATATGCAAAATCTATTGATATGGTTCATATATTTTAATAGAATTTTCTACACATGTGTATCAAGTGTCATAACATCGATTCATCGTTAGACATGACTAATTCCTTGGGTATTTACATGTTTATAGTGAAAAGGCATGAAATGGCTATTTTGCACGAGATGCATGTGCATCTATACAAATGCAGTCGGCATGAACACAAATCAGTCCACATTGATCTGTTAAATAAGAAAAACACACAACTTTGCCTGAAAAATGCCCCGAATGAGCCATGAAGAGAGGAGCCGTGCTGTTGGAATGATCCAAGCTGGTACACCGATACGAGAGGTTTGTTTAGTTTTAATATTGTTATCATATTGTTAATTATTACAATGTGTTTGCTAGAACAGGGTTACACACAACACTACTTTATTAACATTTTTCTTCCAGGTGGCACGTATGCTAAACAGACATCACAATTCCATACAGCAACTGTGGTAGAAGTTCCAGGTGACAAACCGGAAGTGTAGAAGACATCTTGCGATGCCCAAAACAATGGGTCACTACTGTACGTCAGGACAAACACATTATAAGACTTCCACACTGTCGACGTCGCATTACAACCGCAATGAGTACCACACACACCGTCATGGACGTCACATTTCATCCCAAACTGTTATCAACTGACTTAAAGAATCAGGTCTTCGTGCCAGAAGACCATATGTGGGACTTGTTTTGATGTGAAAACATCGCCAGCAGCATCTATGTTGGGCTTGTAAGCACGTAAGATGAACTCGAGCTGACTGGGCTAATGTATTGTTCACTGACGAGTCCCGATTCAATTTGCGGCAGTCTGATGGTTGTGCCAGGGTATATCGTTGCCACCGCGAGTGATTCCATGATTCATGTGGGATGGAGAAGGATCAGTATGGTGGGGGGGGTCTGTTATGATCAGGGACGGTTTCTCTCTACACACGAAGACCAACGCAATAGCGATTGATGGAAACCTTAATGCTGCCAGATATCAAAATGAAATTATGCGCCCTGTTGCCATTCCTTACATACGAGAAAACAGAGGCATGCTATTCATGCAGGACAATGCACGGCCGCAAGCTAGGGCGACTCTTCAATTATTTCAAGACAACAAGGTCAGGACCCTTGATTGGCCAGCTTGTAGCCAAGATCTCAATCCTATTGAGCATGTCTGGGACGAGGTAGACTTGCGAGTTTGTCAACGCGGACCTCATGTTGATCTTCCCCATCTGGAGGCCGATGTCATCAATTGCTGGGCTTTTTCAGGGGGTTTGGGGGAAAAAGGCCCTTGCTCAAATTGGGAATTTTTTTACACGGTACACACAGGTTGCATACATAAATTCAAGGAATATAGGTTTCACAGATCACTGATCAAAAGTTAACAAACTAATTTTGTAATTTGAAAGTCCTTTAATTATATGGATTCTCTTTTTTGTTTCTATTTTATAGGCAAAAGTTATTTTTATTGAAATAGGAATTTTTTCTTGAAATTGGGATTTTTTTTCTTGAATTTGGGAAAAATGAACCCTATTTGGCATTGGGAATGGGGCCAATTATCGGCCCCGTGAGACTAGCTGAAAAAGCCTATGCAACGCTGATGAGGACCCAATGTTTAGCCGTCATTCAAACGGAAGGTGGACACACTCTCTATTAAAACTGTGTGCTTAAATGTTAATGATTTTTGTAAAAATGAATTTCGGCACCTTGGTGATTTGCAGTTAATTTTATAAATGAAATCCTTATGTTTTAATAAAATAATTTAACTGATTTGTGTGTCTTATATTCATTATTCTTCATCCCAATTTTCTTTTGAATAGCTTACAAAACGATTTAGAAAATTCCACTTATATTAGGTGGCGGTTTGGAAATTTGGGCTAGTATATATAAATATTTTAGCCTTAAATAATGTAAAAATAAATTGCATGTAAAATATCAAATTCTGCAGCCATGATTCATATACTTTAACCCTTTCCTCCATTGAGGCACCTTTTTGCATGGGTGAACAGTGTAGATCCAGATCAACTGGCACATCTTTGCCATCTGATCAGGATCTGCACTGTTCAATTTCTTATTCATTTGGTTATTTCTGACCAAAATGCGACCAGTGCACATCCGTGCCGTCTGATCTGGATCTACACTGTTCACACACGCGAAAAAATGTGCATATATTTAGGAAAGGGTTAACAATAGAAAACAACACTTAACATACCTGTTTTCCAGCTTGATCTTTGACTGACAGCAACTGTTCAATGATTTTGTCAACATCAATTTCGGGATTAACTTTATTATCTGCAGAATTTGTGTTTTTGTCCATCATTTTTCACAAATAATGCAGCTAGATTTCTTAAACGAATAATTTATATCTGAAACTCCATGACAACAGTCAATCAACTACAAGTGTTCAACTAGCTCAAACATACCCTTACCCCTCCCACTTTCTACAGCTCTTTTCAATTGATGCAAATTGCATGTATAACAGTTTTGCGATATCTTACTTCTCCATACCCGAATAACAGGGTTATTTTCTAACTAAAAAGCAGATAAAATAAAACAGAAATCATTAGTTTTGCCTCTTTTCGTTTACAACTGTCAAAAGATAAAGAACGGTACTTCTGCATCCGCATCCAATGACGTCACAAAAATTATAGCGCTCTTCCATGGATCAGACTAAAAATCGTTACCCGGGATGAATCGGTTTATAAACGAATTGTACCTATTTGTTTGGCTTAGTTTTAACAAATTATAGTTTGAAGCGTTTTAGTTCTAAGGGTTCCGTACGTTGGCGACTTTCTTTATTTAACAACTTAACAGATTTTTCTCAACAATTAATCAGATAAAATCGTCACCACCTTAAACAATACGGACTTAAGTCTCTAGTCTCAAACAGCTAATTGGTTGAAATTGAGTCTGGTCTCCAAACTGACCAATCAAAATCTTGTTTTTGAGTTCACCCTCTGGTTATGATATTGGGCGTGACGAGCTTTATTTATTTTTAACCATCATTTTAATAAAAGTTAATTTCTTTAAATTTTAGAATAACATATGGACAACCTTTCTGTAAACAGTGTACATTTAATTTAATAATTTGGAACTTGGTCAACAAACTGATGTTATTGTAATGGACTTCTCTAAAGCTTTTGACAAAGTAGACCATCATAAACTCATCTACAAATTAAAAAGATTAGGTGTTAATTCTCAAGCTACAGATTGGATTAAGTCCTTCCTGTCAAACAGATCGCAAAAGGTGGCAGTTGAAGGTAGGTATTCAGATGAACTACCAGTTTTGTCTGGAGTCCCCCAGGGGTCAGTTCTTGGACCTTGTCTTTTTCTGGCCTACATAAACGACCTTCCAACATCCATTAAGTGTAAAGCCAGGCTGTTTGCAGACGATACGATGGTATATCTTACCATAAAATCTGAAACAGACACTGAAACATTACAGAAAGATTTAAATTGGCTAGAGGAACGGGAGAGGGACTGGGCAATGGAGTTTAACGCTGACAAATGCGAAGTACTGAGGATAAGTAGAAAAAAAAGTCCCATTATTTACCCTTATAAACTTCATAATGTTGAGTTGAATACTACAACCGCTGCAAAATACTTAGGTGTTACCATATCAAAAGATCTGAACTGGTCCCAACATATTGAAAACATCTCAGCTAAAGCGTCATCTTCCCTCCGATTTATCCAAAGAAACATTCAAACAAACAATCGTAAAGTAAAAGAGGTTGCATACAACACATATGTTCGTCCACAGTTGGAATATTGTTCGAGCAGTTGGCATCCTTGGCAGAAAAAATTGACCTATAAAATTGAACGCGTACAGAGATCAGCGGTAAGATATGTACTAAATAATTTTGACTATCAAAGTAGTGTCACCCAAATGCTAAGCATCCTAAAGTGGAACTCGCTCGAACACCGCGGCCTCTACAATTCTCTTATCTTTTTCCACAAGATCAGAAGTCAAGCTGTTGCTGTTGACCAGAATTACCTCACACCTACTAGAAACCTCAACTATCTCATCCCTAAGTCTCGTACCCAGTACCACTCTAACTCCTACTTTCCCAGAACCATCAGATACTGGAATAACCTATCTCCCCACATCAAATCAAGTCCCAGCCTCAACATCTTTGCTGAGAGGCTGGCGACGGTCACCTTCTAACGCTGCAAACTCTTCTTTTAACTGTAACATAATGTTCTTTTATCTTTTACCAAACAAGTCTAACAGTCTTAATGCTGTCCTTGTATTTTTTCTTTAACACACTGTTCCCTGACAGCGCCTCCCAGTAGTAATCAGAAATTGATTGTTGAGGAGTAACTGGTAGATGTGGATGTCTGATAACTAGTGTAAACCAAGATTAGCCTACGCATCTACATAATTCGCTCAGTCTACACTGCATACCATTTGCTCAACTATTTGTGCGCAACAAGGGCTTTTCTATATATACGATGGTCGCCCTTCGGGCAATCTCACTAAAGTCAGATCTAACAAAATGTTAGATCTGATGACGGCCCGTAGATACCGTACATAAGCTTTAGCGGTTTTTCCCGATTTCTATTTTTAGAAATTATCAACACAGTAAGCATGATATACAGCGCTCGCAAAATGATCTGAAGATGTAATTACATTTGAAATAATTGCAATACTACATAAACACAAAAAAATCAGCAAAATATGTCTAACGCAGGCTCTCAACACTTTTTATGGTTTAATATAGAATGTTTACTTTCACTTTCGCGATTTTGTAGGCGACAATCTGATTGGTTCAAAAAGGTTTGTGATAAAAGCACGTTTTAGCTATTCGTCGTCAGATCCTGATAGCGTAGCGGTTTTCAGGATATGATTTTAATCAGATTGCCCTTCGGGCCAATGTAAAGGACAGACATCTATAAAGTCAGTATGATAATGGGTCTGTGCTTGCAGTGGAATTATTGATACTAGTAATATTAAGTCTATAATTTTCTTTTAATATTTTTAATCAGCTGATCGGGCACCTTAAAATTCAGATATACATGTAGGTGCTCAAAATGGAATAAGAAGGAAAGACTTGTCTTCTGGGTTTCAAAACCATGCCAGTGGTGGTGCACAAATAATATTCCTGTAATATTCAACTTCCGGCCATTTGATGACGAGAACAAATACCACCTGTGAATACAGTCTCAAAGCCTGGATTTGGCCAATTTCCCGAGTTGTGCTGTGCTGAATCTATGTTTGTATTAATTGCATGATTAGTCAGATGGGCACTAAAAATGGACTAGTCCAGGGACCCTGACCATAAAACCTGGAGATAATAGTGCCAATCTGTATCTTAAATATTTAACCACAAATCTCCCTGGCAAACTGGGTATCAAATGGTGGGTATTTACGAAATCTTTCAGGAAATCAAAATTAGGTTAGACAGGCAAGTTTGAAATCAGTGAAACTTCTTATCCCCAACATATATTTATTAGAAAAAGACAAGATAAGCATGAAATGTTTACTACCGGTATGAATGAGGAAAAGCAACGGAAAAATGCGAATAAATATTGTCTTTCAATAACTTAACCTTGACAACCAGGCTGTTTTGAAATTATTTGACTCAAACAAGCACTACAAAGTGTCATATCCAGAACCAATTATCTGGTCACATGGCCGTAATAATGTTCGGCAATCTTTGGCTATCTCAGGATCTTGTAATGCTGAATAATTCTGAAATGTTAAAGCAGAGGCCAGCACCTAGTCATACATATATGCCGGTTAATAGTGATTTCTGTGTCAGATACATATAAACACCATGCATCTGAGGACACCATAAGCCCAAAGTCTCGAAGGACAAAACCTGCTACATAGGTTTAGTTTAGTTTAAACTTTCTTACTTTACATCGGTTGTGAAACAAGTTATTTCAACTTCTATTAATAACGCCCGATGACTGCCTCCTGGATTTCCAACAAGTACTCGCGCCGATTGTGGATTGAGGAAACTGCAGACGAACCTCATCCCTGGTGGGACTCGAAACCGCAATCTCCGGATCTGGAGTCTGACGCTCTACCCCTAGAAACATAGGTCATGTTTCCATATCCACTACATATTCTGACAATCTTTTACTCCAAATTTTGATTTCAGTTAGATTTTGGATTGCAACAAAAAACATCAAACACCATGCTTGGCGACTGATATTTTCAATCAGAAGTAACGTGGGAAAGTATAATTTACAGAACATTGTTCATTGTTAATTGTTTAGGTTTCATTACTTTAAGCTACACTTGTTATTGTTTCAACATCTGCAAACAGCGACAAAAATTTGATTGACAGCAAAACCTAATTTGATTGGAGCGGTAGTTCTAACAGTCGTCCCATGATAAAAAACGTGGTCGGCATCTTGTGAAGTGCTGCAGAGCCGCAGGTGTTTACGGAGGTTGCTCCCTGGGTCATAATCTAATTAAAATTGAAATTTGCAGTAAACCACAAATTTCATCAAATTTTGCCGTAGCCATCAACAGGTAAAAAACATACGTTCAAAATAACGGTCAAAGTTAAAGTACACAAAAACACCACCAACCCTATGTGCGACAGAAACCCTATGATAGGGTGTTAGCTTATGTAATAGGTCTCAGTAAGTTGAATTGTGAAAATTCTCAAATGGGGTATGGACAAAACATAACCAAATGAACCTCGACCGATCTCTCACTTCACTAATGAATTGAATTTTCTTAGTGCACCTGTCACCGTCACTGTCCAACAATTCTTATTTTACACCACTAATGTTTTGTTGTGTTGCTTGCAATAGTGGGTAGACATATAAAGTAGTTTCATCTTCCCAGGGTCGGATGCAACATTTCGTATGGGACAGTCTTAGGGTATTAACATTATGAAAAATTATTGATAATTACTTTCTGGCCAAAAATACCATGAAAACTAGATGTTTTTTGTGAAAAACGCATGTCTCCCCCCTGCACCCTATTGAAGGAAGGCCAAGGAAGAGACCAAAAATCAACAGGGTTCTTCAAGTCTAAAACAGCAACCATCCTAAGAAGTTTGAAGGCTCTAGGTAAAATAGAACTCAAGTTAGTGGGAGGAAACCATTTTCACTCATCGGGCCCCTGTGACCTTGACCTTTGACCTACTGACCCCAAAATCAAAAGGAGTCCTCTACTCAATAACACACCGTTCAACCCGATAAGGTGAATGCCGTGGGTAAGCCGACGGCAGTTGCTTGTGTACATGAACGTTTTCGGCGAAACTGAGTATTGGCCTGATTTTTACATTTTCCCGCAATATCTTAGCTGACAAAAATATACATATTGATTTGCTGTTTGTTAAGGACTCTACTGACAAAATCTTGACGCACACAGGATATTATTTACAAAGAAATTGCAGAAAAAGTGTGCAATTTTGCGACAAAATATGAATCGGTCCCAAATATCCTTTTTTATTACCAAATCTGAAATATTTGAAATATTCCATGATAAAGTTCAATTATTTCCCTGTAATTATTTGAAACCACAGCTTCCAATTCGCTTTCTCTAGAAAGAAATTTACTTTTAAACTTAGTATGTCGTGGAGATTTTGGTAATGACAACGGCCGTTAACACTAAAATATTGGTACAGTTGAATGCAGTTTCGTCAGCAATCTCACTAAAGTCAGATCTAACAAAATGTTAGATCTGATGACGGCCCGCAGACACCGTATATAGTAATGGCGGTTTTCCCCGATTACTATTTTTAGAAATTGTCAACACAGGAAGCATGATTTATAACGCTCGCAAAATGATCTGAAGATGTCATTACATTAGAAATGAATGCACTACTACATAATCACATATATCTCCAGTAAAATATGTCTAACGCTACCTGTCAACACTTTCCATGGTTTAAAATACTATTTTTACTTACACTTTTGCGATTTTGTAGGCGACATTCTGATTGGTTCAAAGGGTTAGTGATAAAAGCATGTTTTAGCTACTCGTCGTCAGATCCTGATAGCGTAGCGGTTGAAGTTCAGGAGATGATTTTAATCAGATTGTTTCGTCAGTGGATTGGATAACGTAAACGGCCGTCAAGTGAAAATTAGCTTTGTCTCTACAATGATTAACACTGGTCTTGAGAACATAATTAAATGTTTTTATTGCATCGTGATTTGACCGATGGTTTTTTAACGCGAACATTGCCAATTTTGTTGTATATTTTTTCCTTAAACAGCAAGTCACAGTCAGTTGAAAACGCCATATTTACGAAAGTTTTGAGATGCTTACTGTTTTACTTTGAGTTTGATCTGACAGAGATTACGACACCTTATATTTAGACTATATTCTAGAGATATGACCATGACGTCTTAGCCGTATTGTCACCGAAGCAGATGTGACGACAATGATATATAAAATAGTGAAATATGCATATCAGTTATGGCCACATCCAGCAGACACAGCCTCTCCACACAGCCAAACAGTAGAGACGAAAAGAGAACATGGTATTACAATAATCAATTTTAATATGGACGCCACAAACAATTAACGAAAGTGAGAACCCGAGGGGTTACCGCCTTGAAACGGTAAGTGGCAAAACTTAGTCGCATAAGAATAGTTGTTTTTTGTCTGTTACAAATACGAAGCAAAAGAACTTCAAATACTTCATTCTGAGTTGAATTTTACTTACTTTCGTTGTCTATATCATTTCATTTATAAATCAGAAGTAAATCAAGGCCACCTGCACTTGGAGTATTCTTAAAGAGTAATGGCTACTAAATGAAAATGAAGAATAATAACATTTATTTCCGAATTTTAAAACTATAATATTACGTACTCGGTATGGTTCGTCCCCAGATAAAGTTCGAGCTGAAATAATATACAGTGCAACATTTTTCCTCGTCTGCAGGCGGCTGTGCAAGTGCATTAAAATTCAAGTTCGTAAAGTTCATAGTAAATAATATAAGGATTTGTACAAAGTTAGAAAAATATAATATTGTATTTCATTTGAATGTGTACAAACGCTTGTAATTCTCTTTTGACAAGTTTACGAAATAATTGAATACTTAAAATTATTACAATTCTAAAATTGCATCAACAACAAAACGTTAGGTAATATATACAACCTGGAAATCGGGTGTTATGTTATAAATGTTTTTCTTTAGGTAAACATACTTTTCAATATTTATCTTGATTTATACACAACAAGGAGAAGCCTAGATTTGTTAACACTAGAGTCTGATACACTTTATGCATAAAGCGGACAACAGCAACGTTGAAAATAAGTTCACTTGACGGCCGTTAACGTTATCCAATCCACTGACGAAACTGCATTCAACTGTACCAATATTTTAGTGTTAACGGCCGTTGTCATTACCAAAATCACCACGACGACCAAGTTTAAAAGTAAATATCTTTCTAGAGAAAGCGAATTGGAAGCTGTGGTTTCAAATAATTACAGGGAAATAATTGAACTTTATCATGGAATATTTCAAATATTTCAGATTTGGTAATAAAAAAGGATATTTGGGACCGATTCGTCAAATGACATATTTTGTCAAAAAATTGCACACTTTTTCTGCAATTTCTCTGTAAATAATATCCTGTGTGCGTCAAGATTTCGTCAGTAGAGTCCTTAACAAACAGGGAATCAATACGTATATTTTTGTATGCTAAGATATTGCGGGAAAATGTAAAAATCAGGCCAATACTCAGTTTTGCCAAAAAACTTTCATGTACACAAGCAACTGCCGTCGGCTTACCCACGGCATTCACCTTATCGGGTTGAACGGTGTGAATAAGGACATCCATCGTATGAAGTTGGAAGGCTCTGGGTGAAACAGAACTTTTGTTATTGAGTGGAAATGGTTTTCACTCTTCGGGCCCCTGTGACCTTGACCTACTGACCCCAAAATCAATCGGGTTCTTCTACTCAATAAGGGCTATTACCCTATTGAGTTTGAATGCTCTGGGTCAAGCGGTACTCCAGTTATTGAAGTTTGAAGGCTATGGGTGAAATAAAACTTTTGTTATTGAGTGGAAATGGTTTTCATTCTTCGGGCCCCTGTGACCTTGACCTTTGACCTACTGACCCCAAAATCAATAGGTGTCATCTACTTAATAAGGACATCCATCGTATGAAGTTTGAAGACTCTGGGTGAAATAGAACTCCTGTTATTTAGCGGAAACAGTTTTCACCCTTCAGGCCCCTGTGACCTTGACCTTTGACCTACTGACCCCAGAATCAATAGGGTTCTTCTACTCAATAAGGGCCATCACCCTGTGAAGTTTGAATGCTGTGGGTCAAACGGTACTCCTGTTATTGAGTGGAAACGAAGTGTGAAAGACGGACCGACAGACTGACGGACAGGGCAAAAATGTTTTCCTCAGAGGGGGGTAGACATAATCATATATTATGTGTATTGCTGCCTAATAGACGGGTTCGAGAAATCCCACTGAACACCCTTTGGATTGGCTCCTGTGTCCGGTAGTCAGCAAATTTAAGGGATTGCCACACTCCTCCCAATTCTATTCATCGATTAAATAAAAATCATCAAATCTCAGTAATGGCAAAATGCTGTTCAATGAAACTTTGCACAAATGAATGTTACTAATGTAACTTTATTTTGCATACAGAACGACACGTTAGAAAAGTAAAGAAACAAAGCTAGACCTAAAACTTCCTTGAATTCTATTTGCATAAATTCACAAAAACTAAGGGATGCAGAACATAATTTTAAATTCCCTTGTGAGCGCAATGATACTGACAAGAAAATGTTGTGTACTTTGTAAAAAACTTTCAACTATTAAAAGCGAAATCAGTGATTGTCATCAGTTTACGCGACCAGGAAATTGAAGGTCAAACACACTTTTACTAATATCTCGTAAAGTTTACATATGTAAATCACGAGGGCACAATAAATTGTTGTCAGTATCATATTACTCATGTGGGCATTTAAAATGATGTTTTGTGTTCTTTAGTTTTTGTGAATTTATGTAAATAGAAGTTGAGGGAATTTTTTGATCTCGCTATTGTTCTTTACTTTTCTAACGTGTCTTACCATCTGTAAAATAAAGATACATTAATAACATACATTTGTGCAAAGTTTCAATTAACAGCAGTTTGCCGTTATTGAGATATTGATAATTTTCTTTTTATCGATTAATAGAATTGGGAGGAGTGTGGCAGGCCCTTAAGCTGAAACTTAATGTTGCTTATAACTGAAAATACTTGTAGTATTGACATACTTGCTGCATTCAAAATGGATATAGTTGTGAACAAGTTGTACGAAGTTGGAAAGCTGTAGCTACCATAATTTAATACTTTGTCAAATATGTTGCATGCAAACTTGAACCAAAAGCGGAAATGACACAGGTAATTCTTGGACAACCAATAGTTGACAACAGTCAACTGAATGCCTGATGTGTATATCCTTCACTCAAGATCATAAAACTATGATTGGAGACCAGTCTCAAATCTCAAGCATCTGATTGGCTGAAATGGTCTCCAGATTTAGTTTTATGATCTTGGACACTTTTCAGAAGAAAAAATCTGGTACAAAGAAAACTTAACACTGGTATACAAGAACAAATCAATTTTAAATTCACTAATATCTACAAGTCAGTTGTAACATTCTCTAGTAATATCGTCCACATCTTCCCTTCGTCTTACTGAAAAAGAAAGAAAGATTTTAATTGGCATTTTTGTATTCTTGTATTTTGAAGGTTGCATGCAAGGCAGTCATAACTACATTGCACTGAAAAGAATTTACGACAGTCTTGCATGCAGCCCTCGATTTAAGAGTTCAAAGGTACATCAATTATCAAATGTGCATAAGTTAATTGCCCCCTGTGGCAATATGAAAGTTTCCTGAGCAACATAAAGAAAATCAAGTAAACCAAATGTTTTGTCACAATCGGGTACTTTGTCAGAATAAAAAAAATTGATAGTTTGATGAAGAAATATTAAGACATGGCAAAGCTGTTGCCAACATATTTTAGCTTTTGTGACAAAATCACAGTACAATAAGGGGCATAACTCTGTTAAATGTCACCTTGAGACTTGACCAATAGATCTTGGCTACATCACAAACCTGTTATTAGAAATATAATTTTGAATCTGAAAGTTTTATGTATGTTGCTTTCATAACAGACAGACAAAGTGATCCCTATGTATAGCCTTATTTTTGAAAGGTAAACACAAAAAAATGGGAAAATTGGAACCACTGACCACAGGTGCTTGGAAGACGGACCCCGTTTTCTCCAAAATGTGTATAAACTGGCCGCCCCCGCCCCCCGCACCCCACCCCCCCCCCCCCCAAAAAAAAAATTAGGGTCTACACTACATAAACTCGTCTTTTTTGTTTTGTTTTGATGGATTGGGATCGTTCCAAGTCTATCCATTGGATTATACAGTCGGGACACGAATTTTCAGAGAACTTGGTATTTGATAGTAAATTCGGTGTTTTTTTTTTTTGGGGGGGGGGGGGGGGGGGGGGGGGGCCAGTTTATACACATTTTGGAGAAAACGGGGTCCGTCTTCATTTTGGAGAAAACGGGGCCACTGACATGCACATTGTACCCATTTTGCAATTGGTTAAAATCTGCTCTGTTTTGATTACAACACCAGGAACATGACACAAGAACAATTTATACTAATTGCTTAAATATTATGTTGACAGTATTATGGTAATTTGAACGCTTTGTTGCTATTTTGTTCCAAAAACTAAGCTTTATGGATTTTCAGATCAACTATTGCCAGTTTATTTCAGGTGAACAGAATATATCACAGCATAAGAGTAATATATAATACAAATACAGAAATAAATAAATTATATTGACCATTTAAAATAGTACATTTGCAAAGATATGTGTGGGAAAAAATATATTTATAAAACATTCTACTTCAAAACAATTATGTGACCATGTCCTTAAATGAGGGTCAACTTTCCTTGATAAGTTCCATCTTAGAGGTGACTCTTGGAGGTCATAAAGGTCAAAGATCCACTAAACGGTTCAAAAAGATGTAAAATAAAAGCCAAACTGTGACCTTGACCACTATGGGATCTGAACCTCAGAGGTCCAGGTTTTGTTACTTGGTTTTGGCATTAATCTTTCTAACTTTAGATAATGCATTATCAGGTATATCTCTTCAGGCTTGAAATATTATGTTCCTAGCCATAACGTCATGACTATTATGCAATGACCTTCCTGAGACAATGGGCCAACTTGATTTGCCAAGACGGCTTATGAACGGGCGATAACTGGTCACCAATCGACTTGCACAGGTGTGAAACATGAATCAAGCGTTCCAGCTAAACTTGAATGCTGTCAATAGCTACGGCTGTGGTTGTTACACGCTCGCCGCCCAAACGTAACGTATTCAGCATGTGCCAGTTAGTGATACCGGCTTAAACTCGGAACAAATAAAATATTTTGCCGGTGCCCATTTAGGAATCGACGTAGGCTGGCGTAAGCTGTCTTGGCAAATCAAGTTGGCCATAAATTTCCATGCATCACATGACCATGATCATTGATGCAGTCACATGTCTGGGTCTTATACATGTAACATCTCACCTTATAGCTATGTATTTGCACAATAATTTTAGACTTGATAATTATTATTGAACATTTGAGAGCATTTTGTAGACCTAACAGGCTAACACTCTAGTATTAAAGACATAATAAGAAATGTGTGTAGTACCTTTGTAGCTATCGTGATACATGAGTCGCATATCTGGATGTTGCCTTGTTTCTTTGTATGCCAAAGCAGTAAGTATGGTACCAGCTGAAAAACAGAGAAATAATTTAAACCTGTACGTGAAATTATCTTATTCTATAAGAAAATTTAGTGTTCAATATAACTTTCCTTCATGCATTTTACATTTATTTGCAATGAATGAAGAAG
The DNA here is from genome assembly GCA_038501625.1 of Corbicula japonica. Taxonomy (NCBI): domain Eukaryota; kingdom Metazoa; phylum Mollusca; class Bivalvia; order Venerida; family Cyrenidae; genus Corbicula; species Corbicula japonica. The sequence goes on from JAZAYU010000048.1 coordinate 757,331, forward strand.
AAAGTATAGAATTAAAACTATTTGTTTGTTTAACCCTTTTCTTCATAGATACACATGCATGGGTGGACAGTTTAAATCCAGATCAGCTGACACATCCGTGCCATCTGATCAGGATCTAAACTGTTCGCTTTTTTATTTGTTAGATTATTCTGACCAAACTGCGATCAGACGGCAAAAATGTGCTGGCTGATCGCGATTTACACTGGTTGCACATGCGTAAAAATGCTTATTTATGGAGGAAAGGGTTAAGACTGTTTGCCTCTTGGTCTGAAAAAATATTCTGAATCTTAAATCAGCTAGAACAGATTGGATCCGGATCCTGCTGGCTGACCTGAATCTACACTGATCACCACTGGGATAACAGCCATTAAGATTTCAAGCGGATTTGGGTTTAAAAGTTTTAATTGGGAATGAACAATGCCAATAAAGATTATTAATATTTAACCCTTCCCTCCATAGACACACCTTTATTGCGGGGTGAACAGTGTAGATCCAGATCAGCTGGCACATCCATGCCATCTGATCAGGATCTGCACTGGTCACTTTTAGATGTGTTAGGTTATTTCTGACCAAAAAGCGACCAGTGCAGATCATGATCAGAAGGCACGGATGTGCCAGCTGATCTCGATTTACACTGGTCACTGGTCGCACATGCGTAAAAATGCGTATATATGGAGGGAAGGATTAATATATTTATGGTAATTTATTTCACCATAGCATACTTACAGACTGCCAACAGTATTCCACAAACAGACCATACAGGATTTTGTACTGTAAGGTTCTTTAAGTACCCAGCTGAAAAAGAACAAAAAATAAAAAATGTGAGGTAGGTGTCCCCAACAACTTTTCAAATGGATTTGAAATTGGTTAATGCTGTAAGATTGTAAATAGCAAAAAACAACAAGTAACAAAAGACTATGATGACCATAAACAGACTTCCCGAAAGATGAAAAAAAGTGTCAGACATGTGGTCAGATAAGATGTGAAAATCTGTCTGCCCGAAACAAATTCTGTCTGACTGAAACAATTAACACATTAAAAAAGCAAAACACATTATTAAGGGTGTTTTCGTTTTATTTCAGTGGTACGAATTGTCATGATGACGAATAGGTAAAATATTTCATTCGGATATCCTCACTCATTACTCTCGGAACAGTCTCGAATCAAAACAGCGAGTAAAATTGTAATTTAGCGAGTAAAATTGGAATATGCAGATCAAATTTTTGCCGGCCACTCGATCCTACATCATTGGAAATCACATCACAGTGACAAGACCAGGCCAAACTTTACCGGACAGGTCTGACGGTCCGGCGACTTTCAGGAAGTCTGCATAAATTGCTTATCTGCAAAGGCCTAACTCCTAAAATGGGGAAAACAATGGATTGACAGATAAGATTTTATTTCATTTACAGGTATGATCCATGTTTATCAAATTAAACAAGAGGGCCAATTGGCCCTAAATCGCTCACCTGTCAAACTTGACCTAGATATCATTGAGATAAACATTCTGACCAAGTTTGAAGAAGATCGGACCAAAATTAAGACCGCTAGAGTGCAGACAAGATTTTTATATAATTTGACCTAGTGACCTAGATTTCAAGGTCACATGACCCAGTTTCAAACTTGACCTAGTATTCATCAAGATATACTTTGTGACCCAGTTTGAAGAAGATCCAACCAAAATTAAGACCTCTAGAGTGCAGACAAGCTTTTTCTTTAATTTGACCTACTGACCTAGTTTTAAGGGCCACAGTCATGACCCTGTTACGAACTTGATCTAGATATCATTGAGATAAACATTCTGACCAAGTTTAAAGAAGATTGCACCAAAATGAAGACCGCTAGAGTGCGGACATGTTTTTTCTATAATTTGACCTAGTGACCTAGATTTCAAGGTCACGTGATCCAGTTTCAAACTTGATCTAGATATCATTGAGATAAACATTTTGACCAAGTTTGAAGAAGATCCAACCAAAATTAAGACCACTAGAGAGCGGGCAAGCTTTTTCTTTAATTTTACCTAGTGTCCTAGTTTTTAGGGTCACATGACCCAGTTTCAAACTTGACCTAGATATCATTGAGAAAAACATTCTGGCAAAGTTTGAGAAAGATCGGACCAAAATTAAGACCTCTACAGTGCAGACAATTTTTTTCTTTAATTTGACCTACTGACCTAGTTTTAAGGGTCACATGACCCAGGTACGAACTTGATCTAGATATCATTGAGATAAACATTCTGACCAAGTTTAAAGAAGATCACACCAAAATTGAGACTGCTAGAGTGCGTACAAGCTTTTCTATAATTTGACCTAGTGACCTAGATTTCAAGGTCACATGACCCAGGTACGAACTTGATCTAGATATCATTGAGATAAACATTCTGACCAAGTTTAAAGAAGATCGGATAAAAATTATTATCGCTAGAGTGCGGATAACAATTGTGAACGGACGGACGGACGCCAGACGAAGGGTGATCACAAAAGCTCACCCTGTCACTATGTGACAGATGAGCTAAAAAGGCAGGATTTGCAGTTACTGTTAAACTTGCTAACATTTAAGCAATTAATAATATGTAAATAACAATTATTGGGTAGACTGTCCTGGATACAGATTCTTAAGTCTAGCCCAATTTCCAAATGATAACGGTCAAGGCCTTCGCTGAAGAAAAGACAGAATCTCGAATTCACTAATGGAACATTGTGTTTGATGATCAAAGAACTATTTTGATGCTTAGTGCTGAGTGAAAAAAATGCCGAAATACGTTTTTATAATCACTTTCTGGGAATAATGCAGAAATTAGCATTTTATCAGGTCAAGGAAACGGCTGTTTTAATGGACTGTCTGTAAATTTACAGACTGTCAGTTTATTTATAGATAAATACATCTGTAAATACATGGACAAGGGTGGTTCCAAAAGGTGTCAAAAATTAGAATATTGGTTATACACCACACTGGAATAAAAATGAATTAAAATCTACAAATAAATTAGTATTTTTTATTGTAAATGAACATAACTTTTTTAAAGAGATCATTACTAGTATTATGTTCAAATGATTATGTGAAATGTTGTTCGGTCAATGTTGGAGAGGAAATAACAGTGTGAACAACCTTCAACCATTTCTGTTTATGTCCCATGCTATGCTCTTTTCTATAGCAATGCAACAGGATTTTTTTCGAATAAATAACTACTGGATATTTTAACATTTCCTATCACTCTGGTTATTCTGAAGTATAAAACTGAAAACAAAATTAAAATTGGTTAAAAAATAAAAAAGTTATTAAAGTTTAAAGAAAGGGGGCGTGGCATGCTCATAAATGACATTTTTTCAATTTGAAGAAAAACTCAACCTGACAGATTAAGTACCATAATATTGAAGACAGGTGGTTAAAAATGCCCCAGGACTATGTAATGACACAATCTGCATCAATGTGGATTGTATTGATACAGTTCTTGAGGTAATAAGAGGTGGTCCTAGTTAGAATACAGAATATTGTTACTCTGATTATGTGCATGGTGTACAACTTTCTTTTTCATTAAAAGAATTAAGAACGTTGTACAGAAATGCTATTATTTAAATATCGTAAAATAAAAATGAACGAACAATGCGATATGATATAAGTCATTCGGAGTCAAAACATAGATTTGTCTACACGCTTACATTGCTTAGCAACGACTGACACGAGACAGGCAATACACATCATTTTTATTACAACATAGCGAGTTGATAAACGGGAAGGATTAATAATTGCCCGTAAAAGGGTATGACATTTTATTGCGTTCGAGTGTCCGATTAATTAGAGACGAAAATAATATATATTGTTTTCTGTGTCCCATTTTTTAGAGGCTGAAAAAAAATTATTTTGGCAAAATAATTTTGGTGTGCGAACACTTAGAGGGTCCGAAGACTTAGATAAAATACGGTAATACAAAACCATGACATCAGCAACAACCACCCACCCATTTTTATAAATGACAAAATCTGTACAAAACTAAACATTTTCTGAAAGGGTCAGTCATACCTATTAAAAAAATATACAGTTTGGCCGTGTTGATGTATAACATAATTTTTTGATGGAACATAAATTACAAAGAAATCAACCTACAAATGTCAATTTTTAATTTCAAGGAAATTCTGACCTCTATAGATTTCTAATTATTATCCAAGCAAATAAAGATACAGGAATCAAAAACAATTGTTCTGCATACAAATCAGCTATGTACATATCAATTTTACTTGTTCTTGCTGATTTTCAATGATGTTTTGGTCAGTTTCATCATTGTATCGTGGAGGAGGGGAGGGCAATGGAAATTGGCAACAAAATAAACGAAAAACATACCATGATATTTGTTACTGTTCACATACCTGCCATATCCCCCGGCGGGGGGAAAAACCCCCAGAATTTAGAGCCATCCCCTGGCCCCCCCCGGCGGGAGACGAAAATCCCCCGGAATTAACAAAAGTTAAGAAAAACGGTATAAAAATGCATTTTAGTCGCTCTTATCAGACATTTGTCTAAACGCCAAATACACCGATACGTATCTCGGACTCCTAACGGTTGTGTCAAAATGTCCCGAATTCGTCTTATTAGTGTCACAGAGAGGATTATCGATTATTTAGTGAGAATTGAAGGTTTTTTTATGATGTCCAAAATATGTGTGTATCGGATAATGGGACACTTTTGGATACAAATTATTCATCTTTAGACCAACAATTAACGTTTTGGCACGTTTGCAAATTTTTTTTTAATTACAAAGTAGGAAGAAATGACCAGTCAAGCTGATTCTTGCATCCTATAAAAATATAATAGCCAAGCTGCAACATTTGATAATATTATATTCAGGGACGGATCCAGATGGACTTCAGTAGTGTTGCTCGAACACAACTTTTGGGCAGCAATATTTAATTTTCATGGGGATTTTGAACAGAAAATAGAAATTATAATGTAAATACACAAAGACTTTCCTAAACAAACCCCCTTAGCATACTTAGAATGATCCAGACTGACTCCTGGTCTGGTTTGACTGCAGATTCTCAAAAAACATGTTACAAAAAACATAGTAAAAAATTAATATTTTTTAAATAAATGAGGATAAATATATTTAATATTGCATCTTAGTTTAGTTTCTAGTAAATTCTGCTTGATTAGCCGCGTTTAAAAATCCCCTGGAATTATATCGGAATCCCCTGGAATTTTGAACCAAATCCCCCTGGAATGCTTTCCAGAAATATGACAGGTATGTGTTCATATTTCATTCATTTTTGTGTGAACATTTGATATATCTGTTACTACAGACATGTTTTAAAGTATTTTTATATTAGAAATCATAAACAAATTGATGAACATGGACAAAAATCTGGCACAACACGTTACAGAAGTAAAATTACCCCAGTCCCACCAACATTACAATAGTCATAATATCAATATATTTCAGAAATTCTAACATTATAAATGTAAGTTACTAATAAATATTCAAAATCTATCATACACAAGACTCACTGCCCTTATGTAAGTAATGGCTCATAACACTATCGGTTCAAAAACTTATTCTTGGAATTTAAGTTGGATGGCAGAGTCTATGATGCAGAGAAAATGTGTTGAAGTTCATTGCAAAACCTCAAATTTCTTTGTTAATAAAAACTCTTGATACAATTAATGCATAAGCAATTGGCCAAATGTTAACAATGATACAAATTATTGAAAGAAAATGCAGCTTTGCATTTCTCAGAAATATTGTATGAAACAAATTGAGTACAAAATAGGTTGGAAGAGAATTCAGTTTTTCGTATAAAATTAAAGACTAATTATCCCATTTTATGACTACAAATGATTCAGGTATTGAATCTGAAGTTAAATGTTCATCTGCATTGTAATAAAACTAAATATCTTACCGAATTTTAGCTCAATTCTAATTTTGTTAGGAATTACCTCCCCTGCTTATGAGACATTTGTTTGGGTACGAAAATGCCTGAATTTGTTCTCAAAATGTGTTGGTCTTTGGAAAATGATGAAATACACCATGTTGACGGTTTGTTCAAGTCTAACTTTGGGAAGATTGAAAAGTTAATTGTTTTAACAAATTTAAAAAGTTCATTTTGTCTGCATAAACGGACGAGATGAAAATCAGATATAAGGTAAAATTGAAACTGTTTTAAATGTTTGAAACATTTGACGGACTAATTCGAAAATTTGTTTCCATATGATTTGGAGTTGCTTCTCTTTAGTTCTCATCTAACTGGTTCCAGTTTTTACCGTTTATGGACCGAATTCCTGCGTATAAAACAGGCACCAAAACTGAGGTCAGGATTTTCCCGTTACTAAAAATAGCATATGGAGCGCCGTATAGCGGCTGTTGCATTGCTATTTTCTATCAGAATTAACAAAAATGCTTTAGATTTGTGAATTTCTAAAATTTCAACCCTTGTCCATAAAGTTACAGACGCATTTATCTATAAATAAACTGACATTCTGTAAATTTACAGACAGTCCATAAAAACAGCCGTTTCCTAGACCTGTTTATCCGAATTTATCTATCCGAATATAACAACATTGCGGTGACCTTCATCACTGCGGGCTTCATTTAAAGCAGAGACATTGCATAAAATTGATATAAAGATATACCTCCAGGTACGAAACCCTTAAATGGACCGGTATCCTTGACGTATGGAGCACCCGGTAGAATTTTTCTGTACTTCATTTTTTGTGACCTGTTGTTGTTGTTGTTCAACAGGGTACTTTAAATACGCAAGGGATACAAAATACGCAATGGAAATATGTCTAACATGAACATATGCACAATTAGTCTCAATAATTCGACTGCAAGCACAGACCCATTATCATACGGACGTTTTCGTTGTCTGTCCTTTAGGTCTCAAGCAGTTACGATCAAAACTGTGGTGGAAATCGACCCGATTCAAATTCTTTTTTTTTCACTCCCACATGAAAATTTCAACAATGGTATGTCAAATATTGTTATAAAACATAAATAATGATAAAAGTAACATTAAAATGAACGAATAATCCACAAAATAACTTGTTAAACCTACCACACCATATGCCGTTTACAGGGTGAAAATTATCGATAAACGCGAGTCAGATAAACTTTATGCGGTGTAATCGACATGGGTGGAGGTTTAAAACAGTTTTGCATAAAAAACGAAAACGTTACTTATAAAGGATTACATATATTGATTCTACTTGAATGTGGCTTCTCAGGTATGTAATTTTTTTTAAATAAATATGGTTTAAGATGCTTTATGAAGCCGGCAAAAGATTGCAAAGTTGCGATTCATTTTCCGATCGGCGGCATTGATTTGAATAGTAACTGGGTTGTGCGCGAAGAGCGACCATCGTATATGTAGAAAAGCTCTTGTTGCGCACAAATTGTTGGGCTAATGCACAATAGGACTAGCCACATAATTTTAAGAGACAAAGCCTTCCCACAAATCCAAGAAAAGGATAGGGAGAGATAGCATTTATAAAATGGCCAATTTCAAAACAGATACCACAAACAATTAAAACAAAAATGAGAACCCAATGGGTCAAATGAAATGTATATTTAGCTAGTGTTTATGGGTAATAGCGTGTGCACCCTTGTAGTAACAGCAAAGCAATTACTTTCAGAAACAAAACGGTGCAAACCACGGCAAAAGCTCTTTATGAGAATTTTAATGTTCAACCTTTTGTCCCTACATATCGACCAAAGATCTAATTTGTGTAAAAAGCCATACAAAAACAACTTTGTGAATATTGGCCCACATTATTTTTGCATTTAAAAGACTGGTTTGCAATGTACACGATAACCACGTGCGCTTTTCCATTCTTTTTCAGTTTACACTGCGGACACGTGATAGAACACGTCATTTATTAATGAAAATAAAACAACTAATTATGTATTGTAAAATCTTACAAAAATGCACTCGTTTAGAACATTTCAAGAATTACCATCAAGCAATGATTCATTTGGCATAATATACAGTCGACCCTATTATCCTATAGCAACGAAAATGTATTTTTTTTACAATAAATGGCTATAATAAAAGTGTACGGCTGTTAAATTCTTGATATAGTTTTGGATTATTTTGTTACAATTGCGTTCTGTTTTGCCGTTGCGTATTTTAAACCTACCGCATCAACCAAAACATGACAACTTCAGACTCAGATGTAGAAGAAAGATTCAGACTTGGGGAGCATGAATGTAGAAGTAGAGCTTGTTTTGATACTAAAACGTGGTTGAAATTATATGGAAAGAATCGCAAGGTAAGTTTAAAAAGTTCTGGAACCTTCCTTAAAATATATATTTTCGGACAGTACAATTTTCGGATATTTTATCATCGATACATAATATGACTATTGTCTTTGAGCGAAAATTGCCCAGGGGATCAGGGGATGGACTAATTGCCCGATGACATTTTTCGGATTCTTAAAACTGGACAACATATTTTACTTAATTGAAAGATAAGAATTGATAGCCATCAAGTGAAAATAATTGAGCCGAGCCATGCGAAAACATGTCTTTGGTAATTCAACATTACTCCTTATGTTAGAAGGTTGAGCAGATGACATTGCTTATGAAAAAATAAAACATTTACCATGATACACTAACACACTAATAGGAATGTTAAAATGAAAGAGAATTGTTTTGTTTTCCAATTCAAGATATTATCAACTAAAATGTTCAAAATATCACCAAAATTACATTTCATAGTGTGGCCAAAAATTACACAATTTCATATTTCCTTTTGCAAAGTCAGAATAGCATTGATCACTCAGTGATAGGTCTAATTTTATAACTAATTTGGTATTTAGAAGCATGGTCATCTAAGGTCAGAATCTAGGACAATTTATTGAATTGTAGAAAATCTTGTCATCATGATATGTGAAAGGCCAAACATTCTTCATGATTATATCTTTAACAAATCTGAATTTGGGTCATGTGGGTAAAAAGTAGGCCACTAGGTCACCTTTTTTTTCCAAGCAACCCCCCCCCCCCCCCACCAAAAAAAAAAAGAAGGAAAAACAGTAGGTCACAGTGAACATGAATATTTTGTCAGTAATAGAAGAACAATAATTACCTTCAGTCAGTCAACTTGTTTGTATAGATTGCTTATGGTATGTTAATGAACCCTATCAAATTTATTAACGAAAAGGTCAAAGAAACCTTCAATTATAAATGTGTTTGTATCAATAACTGATGAACCGTTTTATCTACAGTCTTTACGTTGCTTTAGTTATTGCCTATGGTAAGTTGAAAGGTCAAGGTCACTGTGACCTTGCATATTTTTTTTATATTAGTTCTAGAATGATGTCTCAGAAATTAATATCGATTTTAGCATTTTGTTGTTACAATATTAATGGTTATGGTATTCATAAATTAAAAACAATTGTGTGTTTTTGCTTGAAATGAATCTTTAACCTTTGACATTAAGGTTAACTCCTAGTTTCAAGCCTGCAACTTTGCTTATTTAGACTGAACTTGACTACCGTAAATCACCAAACACATGTTGTAGTTTCATTTATTTGCCCTGAAAGATTCAATTAAATTTTATTTTGTTTTATGCAGGCATCTGATGCACAAACTATCAAAGAAAATGAATCTGTAGATGCTGACCATAGCAAAAACAAGACATGTCCTCTGGATACTGATGAGTTAGGACGCAACACATGGGGATTTCTTCACACAGTGGCTGCATACTACCCAGATAAACCAACAGCTCAACAACAAAGTGATATGAAGCAGATGATGCAACTCTTTGGGAAATTTTACCCATGCAGTTACTGTGCTAAAGATTTTAGAAAAGAGTATGTCTTAGATTTCATAATTTTCCTTATAGGTATTATGACCAACAGCTCAACAATAAAATGTAATGAAGCAGATGGTTCAAGTCATTGGGAAATTTTAACAATGCTGTTACTGTTCCAAAGAGTTTAGAAAAGAATATCTCTTTGGATTAATTTTTCTTACAGAAAAAAAAACTTCTAAAAGATGGTTATCGGTACCACAAATTAAGGAAATATTTTTGCAAGTTTTATCGCCGATACCCAGAAATACAGACTGAAGCAGTTTAAAATCACTATTGAATGAAAGTATTTCACAGAAGTTTTTTATGAAGAAATAAAAGGAAATGTTAATTTCTCCACATTATTCCTCAAAACCGTCTGTAATTTCTAAAAAGAAAGGTTACCAACATGATATACTACCAAGCTCTGCATGCCTGGAGATTAACCCATCTACAGTTGATCATTATGCTTACCTCTTTGTTTGCACAATGGGGGCAGAAGTTTAAAGTGTATAAAAATTTATAGGGAAATCTTGAAAAGATCCTATAAGCTCAATTTGTTTCTTTTATCCCCGTCATACTTGCTGATTTGACTTCAGAAGCTCTGGTCTCAGTAAGGTTATTAGGTTCCCGCCCTTTTGCTTGACAATGCTTTACGCTACTTATTATGTTTGTCTGCTTTTGCATGCAAAATTGTCTAGTTAATGGGTGGGTTGGAGTTATATCATCAAGACAACTTGTTTGTTTATATCAGAAACTGTTGGGGCAAGTGGGAAGCTGCTGCGCCCTAGAACCTGGTTTAAACCCCCCAGTGGCAAATTGTTTTGCAACTGACCATTCCAAAGCGGTTACCACTCGGATTCTCATTTTCGTTAATTGCTTGTGGAGTCTATTTTGAAACTGATCATTGTATAACCTTGCTGTCTTCTCCTGTCTACTTTTTGGCTGTGTAGGAGGCTCTGTCTACCGGATATGGCCATTCCTGATATGCATATTTCACTTTTTTGGAAGTTTTTTTCCAATGTTTCTAGTTTATGGTGTCATTGTGTGCAAAGAAAATATGGTAATTGTTTTAGAAAAATGAAAGTAATTACTTTGATTTTTAATTTGAAATATTGTATGAAAATCTTAAACAAGCCAAATTTTATTCTTTGTAAATTGAATGTTTAGTTCAACTATTCCCAGGATATGCAGCTTCTTTACTTGTTCTTTTTATTGGATCAGACTTAAGTTTTGTCAGAAACTACAACTTTCAAACTTGGTACTCTTGTTTTTCATCATGTTTAAGTTTGTTTGCTAAGAGCCATTACTCTTAACTTATAATTTTTAACGATTATGCCCATTTTTAACTTCTATGGTTTCACGACGGTGGCAAGGATTTAAGAGTTTATGAAGTTTTATTGGGAAATTTTTCTTTAAAGAACCTAGACGCTCGATTTGTTTCTTTCATCCCCGTCATCGTGTTCTTGCTGATTTTACTCCAGGTGCTCCTTAGATCATTGAGTACCCGCCCCTTTGGCTTTTGAATGCTAATAGCTTCTTTTGTTTTATATGTTTATTGCTTTTGCATGCAACATTGTTGAGCTGATGGGTGGGTTGGAGTTATTTCACCAAGACAACTTGTACTTGTTTATGATATGAGAACCTGTTGGGACAAGTGTGAGGTTGGTGCACCCTAGAACCTGGTTTAAACCCCCAGTGGCAAATTGTTTTGCCACTGAACGTTCGAAGGCGGTAACCCCTCGGGTTCTCACTTTCGTTAATTGTTTGTGGCGTCGTATTGCAACTGATTGTTTTAATACCATGCTCTCTTCTTCTCTCTACTTTTTGGCTGTGTGGGAAGGCTGTGTCTGCTGGATGTGGCCATTCCTGATATGCATACATGTATTTCACTTTATTTTCAAGGTTTCTTCGCATATTTTTTATGTCATGTACTCGGGCATAAGGTAACTTCTGTATAAATTATACTTTGTAAGCTAGGTTATCTAAACTTAGTTATTTTGTGGGTCTTAATACCTTCATTTAAACATCTCAGAGCCGTCATGGTCCTCTTGTTACTAATTTAGTAATTGGTTTTGGTTATTTTTTTACAGTATGTCACAAGATGAGCTTATTAGTTTTCGTTATTTTTACAGTATGTCACAAGATGAGCCAGATACAAGGAATCAGACAACATTTTCACAGTGGATGTGTAGAATGCACAACAAAGTAAACATTAAACTAGGCAAACCGCAATTTGACTGTAGTCGTGTCAATGAAAGATGGAAAGATGGCTGGACAGACGGGAGCTGCAACTAAATAGTGGCTTCGAAAACGTTAATTACAACTACCTTTGTTATGTGATATCATTTGGCCAAATCATTGTTATAAATGCAGCCCTATTTTATAAAATATTAAATGGTGTTTATATCCGTTGTATTTTGTTTTGAGAGATGTTACAGCAGCCTGGGTCTACTCCCACCACCCACCCTTTCCGTTCACGTCCCTACACATAAGCTTAATAGCTTCGTTGTCTACCATGTTTAGCTTACCTGAGCGTTGCTATATTGGGACCGGGTTTATACCGCCATATTGCCTAAAATTGTCATTGCCGATTGGAGACTAATTTGTTTTGTTGAATTATAAAAAAAACTTGCTGAGGATGTTTTTATTGCTGAAACATCGGACGTTGAAAAATAATTTAATATAGCTGCCCAATATGGCAAGCAGAGCTATGAATAGAAGAGATCGGATTATCACAGACAACTTTCAGAATGGTTGTATTGAATAAACACACCGTTCAACCCGATAAGGTGAATGCCGTGGGTAAGCCGACGGCAGTTGCTTATGTACATGAACGTTTTTCGGCGAAACTGAGTATTGGCCTGATTTTTACATTTTCCGGCAACATCTTAGCATACAAAAATATACATATTGATTCCCTGTATGTTAAGGACTCTACTGACGAAATCTTGACGCACACAGGATATTATTAACAGAGAAATTGCAGAAAAACTGTGCAGTTTTTTGAAAAATATTTCATTTGACGAATCGGTCGCAAATATCCTTTTTTGTCGCAAAATTGCACACTTTATCTGCAATTTCTTTGTAAATAATATCCTGTGTGCGTCAAGATTTCGTACGTAGAGTCCTTAACAAACTGGGAATCAATATGTATATTTTTGTCTGCTAAGATATTGCGGGAAAATGTAAAAATCAGGCCAATACTCAGTTTCGCCGAAGAACGTTCATGTACACAAGCAACTGCCGTCGGCTTACCCACGGCATTCACCTTATCGGGTTGAACCAGTATGTATCAGTGTATAAGAAATGGTTTAAAAAAATTAATGCATTACATTACGTCAAAACGTTAACTATTTTGCGCCATTTCCAAACATTTAATTGCAGTTTAAATTACTACTGTAACAAGGTATTTCTTAACCAGTGTTGTTTAAAGATTTGATTTATACACGAAAGAAAAGAAAAGGCAATATTAATTTCTTGACTTTATTGTACATTCAAAAAGAATGGCTACCGAAATGATATTCTTACGCGATTTCATGTTTGATGATTAATCCATTTACAGTTGATTGCTTTGCTTACGTTCGGTATGTACGCAGGTGGATAGGGTTTAACAGTTTATGAAGTTTCTAGAAAAACGTAGAAGCTCGATCAGTTCCTTTTATTCCTGCCACCGTGTCTTGATGATTTAACTCCAGGCTCCAATATCACAAAAAATGAGTAGGATTTCAAACTCAACTCAAAGTAATAGTTTTAAATTTCTGACAACATAAAAATACTTTTTTATTTAGTATCTTAAATAAGTTTATATCATATTTTTGTTTGAAATGCAGTTTTCAAATTTTGTTATCTGTATAATATATATTTAAAAAATTCAAAAAAAATGTTGGAGTAAAAACAGAAATCTGAGTTTAAACTCAAACATAAATTTTAGAATATATCACTAAAATGAAATGTTATTTGAAAGATTTCCATGATTGTAGGCAGATTTTATTTGATTTTTGTAAAGTATACCAATAGATCAACAAATATTTACTCAGAATTTGAATGAATTTCTTAAGTAGAAAATTGAGTTTGAGCCTAACATCGTTCGTGATATTGGGTCCAGGTGCTCAGGCCCCGTGATAATAAAACTTTTTTCATGCTCAACTGAATTCTGTGCTCAAACTTCAAATGTCTAGAACATTAACAGTCTTCGTAAATGAGAAATAACTTCGGTTCAACAGTTGTTATTGAGAGTAATTATGTCATATTTTCAGGTTAAAATGTTTAATTTTATAAAATAAACAGAAATGAAGCTATCAATTTTTCTTGCTAAAATTTATTGAGTGACTTGCTTCAAAGCGTTAAACTCGTTGATTCTTTAAACTTTGCACAAATGAGCGTCGTGACTCCATACATCATAACACCAACGTTTTCTTTGTTCTATAGTTATTCCCCTTTAAATCTTATGTGAATTGGATATTTCTTCAAATGACTTATTTGAAAATTTTTACAGACGATTAAAATATGTCCCATAACTGTGTCTTTTATTTAAATGTTGTGTCATTTTTTTCATTGTTATAATATCTTATGCTTTTCTTGTGTAAAGATATGATATTAATTTCCTTTTCAAATTATTGCCCTGATCAATTCAAAGCAATGTACTCAAAGTGTAGTTAGCTCCTTTTGCAGTATATTGTTGTTTCTTGTTTTTTTGCCCCAGGGGTCACTTCATTTAACATAGACTTATATAGGAAAAGCTTTAAAAATCTTCTTGTCTGAAACCACAAGGCCTAGAGCTTAGATATTTGGCATTTAGCAACCTCTAGTGGAACTCTACAAGGATTGTTCAAATTATTTCCCTGGGGTCAAAATTGGCCCCGCCCCAGGGGTCACTTCATTTGACATAGACTTATATAGGAAAAGCTTTAAAAATCTTCTTGTCTGAAACCACAAGGCCTAGAGCTTAGATATTTGGCACTTAGCAACCTCTAGTGGAACTCTACAAAGATTGTTCAAATTATTTCCCTGGGGTCAAAATTGGCCCCGCCCCAGGGGTCACTTCATTTTACATAGACTTATATATGAAAAACTTTAAAAATCTTCTTGTCTGAAACCACAAGGCCTAGAGCTTAGATATTTGTCATTTAGCATCCTCTAGTGGAACTCTACAAAGTTTGTTCAAATTATTTCCCTGGGGTCAAAATTGGCCCCGCCCCAGGGGTCACTTCATTTTGCATAGACTTATATAGGAAAAACTTAAAAAATCTTCTTGTCTGAAACCACAAGGCCTAGAGCTTTGATATTAGGCATTTAGCACCCTCTAGTAGAACTCTACAAAGATTGTTCAAATTATTTCCCTGGGGTCAAAATTGGCCCCGCCCCAGGGGTCACTTCATTTTACATAGATTTATATAGGAAAAACTTTAAAAATCTTCTTGTCTGAAACCACAAGGCCTAGAGCTTAGATATTTGGCATTTAGCATCCTCTAGTAAAACTCTACAAAGATTGTTCAAATTATTTCCCAGGGGTCAAAATTCCTCTACCAAGATTGTTCAAATTATAGCCCTGGGGTCAAAATTGGCCCCGCCCGGTAGGGGTCATGTGTTTTCCTTATAAATATAGCAAAAACTTAAAAAATCTTCTTCTCCAAAACCGCATTGGCTAAAAGTTAGATATTTTGCATGAAACATTGTCTAATAGACCTCTAACAAAGTTGTTCAAATTATGGCCCTGGGGTCAAAATTTGCCCCGCCCCAGAGGTCATGGGTTTTCCTTACAACACTCAGGTGAGCGACCCAGGGCCCTAAGGGCCCTCTTGTTTTTATTTCTTGTCTACCATATTTTCAATAACTTCGCTATGTGATATAAATGTTTCACAAATCATCTGGACAAAGTTAAAGTTTTAGATAGAAAAACGCACACTGATCATTTTCAAATAGGAAAGCTCTGAAACCATCGTACAATGTAAACATACTATTATCACAGTGTACAATCGAAAGTCCGACCCTACTTCCAAAGCCATCACGAAGGAGCTGGTTAAAAAGCAGGTAAGAAATTGAATAAAGAGTAATTATTTAATTCTTTTACTTTAAATACTTAGACTATCAAGAAATAGAGTACGTCGAGTTATTAAATGAACGTGATACACCGTTAACTTCGAGAAAATACGATCGATCACCAAAATTTCCAAAAAAAAATGTCAATCGTGTCACTTCATACGTCCATTTCAAAGATTTATTTACATTGTTTGGCCGAAATTCGTTTTACTATGTGAAGTGTATTCATTACTGTATCACTTCATGTAGTTAAATCTTGTCCCAACCCGCTAGTTTCCGAAAAGAATTTTCATTAGCACTAGTGTGACAAGATGGTACGGCTACTAGCCAATTGACAGTCCGGCTACTAGCGTTTTCTTCTAAAAAATGGTACGGCTACTAGTCGTCCCCGAATCATTCAGTGGTCTGAGAAATAAGCATTAATGGCGAATTTATTTAATGAAATTATATGTATACAAGATACCTTTGATGCGTAGCTAGAAAGGGTCGCCGCAGAAATCATTGGATATTAACTATACAAGTTACAATGGGATGCAATGGAAAGAAACGATGGCACTGAATTGTACACTATTAAACGTCTTGACAATCTCACAGCCTTAATGAAAATTGCTTAAATTTCATTGACTACATCGTTTATTGACGCAAAACCTTGAAAGATGTCGTAACGCAAAAAAAATGTCTGATTGGTAAAAGGAAACCATGGGCTGAACATCGGATTTGGATTTAAGACAATATTTGCGCGACACTAGAACTCATTGAGGTGAACATTTGTGTGAAGTTTTACAGAAATTCCTCCATTCATATAGGAGAAATGGTCCGGACAAATCCGCATGGACGGACGGACGCACACACGCACGCACATACACCGAACCGCCAAAAGTAGCGACTAAGTCGAGCTAACCGCAAGCGCGCTCGACAAAAATATGTTTTAGCCAATCTATAAAAGATTTGTATCAGTTTCAACCATTAGCAGACACTTTTTGCAAACCACTTAGAAGCCCAAATCACCATGTACAAAAGCACTTCTTACAATCAACAAAACTCTTGCGTGCGTGCGTGCGTGCGTGCGTGCGTGCGTGCGTGCGTGCGTGCGTGCGTGCCTGCGTGCCTGCATGGGGGAATAGGCTATACGATCCTGGGGAAATGCGTTTGGGCTTCAAGAGTAAGTCGAGTTCATTAAGGAGTTATCTTGGATCGTTGCAAATGGTGCGTAAAATGGAAATAGTTATTCAACACAAATTTTTACCAATTCTTTTCAATGTGGAGTAACCATACACGAGTTTTGTCGTCGCTTTCAAGATTTGTTAACATTTCACAAGAAACCAAATATCAAATATGTACTTTCTATGCAGTATGTTTCAAAATGCGACTTTTCTGCTGAAGCAAGTCTATTTTGTACGTATATGGGCGGATTTTTTAAATATGATTTACGAAAATAGAGAAGTCCAAAGTATATTTGTAACGGGGATTGCGGCATACTGCTACAGAGATAATAGGCGATGAAAAATATCAAAATATTTCATTTTTAGCCTATGTTCAAACTATTTTAGAGATATTTAATAATAATTTATAATATGACGTCAGAACAACAACTTAATTGATGAAAAAGATTATTTTGTCAACCCAAGTAGCCGTACATAAAGACTGCTAGTAGCCGGACCATTTGTTTTTTAGACTTTGCTAGTAGCCGTACCATCTTGTCACACTACCAGTGCAAATGAAAATTCGAGTTTTTCGAAAACTAGCGAGTTGGGACAAGATTTAAATACATGAAGTGATACAGTAATGAATACACTTCACATAGTAAAACGAATTTCGGCCAAAAAATGTAAATAAATCTTTGAAATGGACGTTTGAAGTGACACGATTGACATTTTTTTTGAAAATGTTGGTGATCGATCGTATTTTTTCGAAGTTAACGTCGTATCAGGTTCATTTTATAACTCGACGCACTCTATTTCTTGCTAGTCTAAGTATTTAAGGTAAAAGAATTAAATAATTACTCTTTATTCAATTTCTTACCTGCTTTTTAACCAGCTCCTTCGTGATGGCTATGTGTATAGTCAGCGCTATCGGAAGTAGGGTCGGACTTTCGAGTGTACACTGTGATTATACTAGTATGCAACATCACCATTGTAATGCCATACCACTAAAATCAGCAGAAACAAACGGATATATTCAGTATCTTGATAAGGTTTTCTCGACTACAATCCGGCCTACTCCTTATTAAAGAACAAACAATTTAAAAATACAGTCTCCCATTTATTAAATAAGAGGAATGTCTGAAGTAATCTAAAAGTATTTTTTTATAGTCTGTACAGTCGATCACCCTAGAAAAAGTCATCTATGATAACATCGGTGTATGGACGAGATTGCAAGCAATCATGTATAGTAGTCAATATTTTGATAACTCTTCTGTCAAGAGCCATTATATGACTTTCTGTTAAAATGGGACTAATTGGATCACTTTGCATGGACTGTCTCATTTGTGTGCTAAGTTTTTCAGGCCCGTAATACAATTTAACAAGTTTGACGAATGTCGAGTAACGGATCATGCAGCACTGGAATACAGGCGCCAGGATTGAAATCTCATCGTGTTTTGCTCGACCGAATCTGAAACGAAGACACTTTGGTGTGAATATCTGAACTAAGTCTTTATTTATAAATTACGAAATGTCAGAAGTATTCGCTGATAATCAATTGACATGTTGGAAAAACGCACAAGCAATGCAACCTTACACTAATACAGTCAAATGTTAAGTTAAAACATTCAGACTTGATGATGAGTTTAAGCTGACATTCTCTTAAATTAAATCAAGAAAAATCATATAAATCATATAAAACAAACTATTAACAAAACAAAATTTAAAAATTGACCGTTAAAATTATTGTAAATATCAAAATTTACGAGTACATACCTTTATAAAGCTGGCCTGTTTTTTTTAAATGACATATTTAAAATGCTCTTATATACGAAAAATATTTTTATAATACACAATGCTTGCTTTCTTTTAAAGATACAAAGTATAATTGAAATAAAGATCCATAATTTTATAAAAAATGTACATTAACTTTGATAAATAATATATATCTTGGCCAGAATTGCTCCTTTATAAATCTGCCATAAAACGCAACAACCAGTCATTATATTTGTTACATTAAAAATTACGTACCCTCGACCGTTATCAAGATGCAACAAGAATGTTTCATTTCCAAAGTCAGTAAATGTTTCATAATGGTGGCGGTCCATGTTGCCTATCAAAATAATAAGTTAATAGCACATAGTTCATCAAGATATCACAAATAATAATACTGCCCATGTTAATAGTCAATCCAACAGATATAGTAAACAACAGGTAGCAATAAAATTAACTTTAATTGCAACATTCAACATCATTGTTTTAAATTATATTTTGAACCAATGAAGGTTTTGTTATGTACGGAAGAGTATACTGACCCCCCTTAAATCTTTTATAAGGGTAAACTTGTAAGGAATATACATAATATCACTATATATTTGTATATTTTTATTAAACTTATACATATATTTTATATTTATCCCCTAGTTTTTATTGCTGTGATAAAAGTTATCTTACCAGAAGTCCTGTGTTTATTTTAACTGAAATACAATTTACTTCTTAAAAATCGAAATTATATTCTGCGAAATATATTTGTCATTGTAACAAACAGCTTGCTATATCATAAATATAATATAACTAAAATTGAAACACGACTTATATGATAACTATAATATATAATTTGAGAGAAATAGAAAATTACATATTCCTCCTCATGTATCTATCAACTTACTACGGTGTTCCTACGGGGCCATCGTTGTCTCGCCATTTCGACCTCTTGAGCGACACCACGAAGACGCGAAAACACGATGCGAAATCGCGAAACAACGATGCGAGATCGCCAAACGAAGAAGCAAAAAAAATATCGCTCAAAAAACAACAACAAAACGAAGTCGCAAAGATACGAAGCGAGGACGCAAAAAGTAATATCGCGCTTTAGCGTCGTACTTTCACGACCTCACATCGTTGTTTCGCTTTCTCAAATCTTGTTTTCGAGTTTTCGTGGTCTCAGCCTCGGGATAGCGAGACCACGTTAACGCGAAAACACGATGCGAAATCGCGAAAGTACGATACTAGGTGTTACTTATTTCGCGCCCTCACATCGTGCATTCGCAATCTCGTATCGTTGTTTTGCGATCTCTCATCGTGTTTTCGCGGTTTTGTGACTTATCAGCTAACACAAACATGACAAATAGAATAAAGTTAGGGATCTACACTAGATATAAACAAAAGCTGTGTGGTCAAAATAGCTAAGAAATGTAAAAATCTTTCTTAAAACAAAACATATTGAAAATTTCTATATCACCATTATCCAAACCATCAAATATAAGAAAAATATATTGTTCTTTCGAAAGAATGCAAATTAACAGGTTAGACACAAATCAATTAGTCAACAGGCAAGGGTAAAAACCATCAATTTGAAATTTTAGGCAGAAGCAAACTGTCATGTTTGCACGGCCTCTGTGTCTAAATAAATTCGACCAGAAGACCATGCCTTATAGTGTCTTAAGAGTAATAATCAAAGAGAATCCCAAGAATTCCCATAGATCAAACATGGAAAAGCAATAAGTTTTCGGTTCGCTGACCCTCAGGAGAGCGAGACCACGAAAGTACGATGCAAGATCACGAAACAACGGAGCGATATCGCGAAAGTATGATGCAATGGCGCGATTTTGATATCGCGCCCTCGCGTCTTATTTAGGCGATCTCTCGTCATGCTTTCACGTTTTAATGGTCTCGCTGTCCTCAGAAAACACGATGGGCGAGAACACAAAAACGACTTTGCGAGGTCGCGAAAGAAGCATGCGAGTACCTAGCAGCATCGTACTTTCGTTACCTCTTATCGTGTTTTTTTTTTTGCGATCTCGCATCGTGGTTTCGCGGTCTCGAATCGTGTTTTTATGGTCCCGCCCATGAGGTCGACAGGGCGAAACAATTATGTCCCCAACCGAACACCCTAACAATTTTATGGTAGATGATAGCATACAATTATATATTATTAATATATAATTTAACAATGTTTAACAATTTTGATATGCTGCAAATTAGACAGAATACTTTTATTGTTTTTGCAGTTATTTAATACAAACATATCTTGACATAAAACAAAAAACCATCAATTTTCAAAATATTTAAATTATAATAAAATCACAGATACGTTTTGCGTATAATATAACTTTCTTGATTTTAATCATTTTTTGTAGTATTTAACTACATAATTTTCTCATATCTATACAAAAGATATAAGGGGGTCAGTATACTCTTCCGTAGTTATGCTACCCGGAAACAGACTGTTCAATGTTAAACAAGTACAAAGCCCGATGTTCATTAACATATATTTTCTTTTTTAATGGCTTAACTTGTTGATGATTGCACACAAGATTGTCGATACTCTGTTTACTTGAATGTAGTTATGAAAATATATCGCTGGACATATTGAGGGTTGCACACAAGAATGTCATGACACCGTCTTTACTTGAATGTACAAACAATGTACAAAGAAGACCGACGTCTTGCGTGCAACATTCAATATTTCAAGATATACAAGGGTCCGTATGAACAGTGTTCAAAATGATCTTGACATCGTTATATGGTTACATTCAAACGTTGTAACATTAATGAGCCAATTTTCGTTGTAAATGTTACATAAAAGACATTAGAACTCACCTGTTAGAAAATCAAAAATGTGCATATCTATTATATCAAGCAACCGACGTCCGCTAGTGTACGGCTCTTTATCCTGAACCCGATAACAGAGATCATCATAAGTTTCCCAGTATGCCTTGCGATGTTTACTATACGATCTTTTCCAGGGATTGCGCCATGTTTTACGCCGCGCAACTCTTTCTGGTGGCAGAAATGAAGCGAAAGATCCTTCAAGCATCACAGGATGTCCGCAGATGGCATGTCCAGTATCACAGTAATAGGAGCAGGTCCCGTGAAAACAAACGTTGTTCGCTGAAACAAAGGAAAGAAAAAGAACATTGGGTATGGTTATATTTTTAAATACGAAATATAAACAACATTTATTGATGATGTTTATCTAAGAACTCTTACTATTGCCTTGTTTTAACACCAAACTTAATTACATTTTCATTTCCCCTGAAACCGAAATAAATTTACTTGATTGGTTAAAAGTTGCTGTCCATAAAATAGGCCTATAACCAACTAAGCTCTTCAAGCTTTTGAGATTTTAAGTCTATATTGTGCATGGTTGTCATTAAAACAGAAAATATTAGACAATTATTTATATACTTTAACATGTTACCTGGTGAAATAAAGAATGTTCGTCTAAGTTTGGGCTCAGCAAACTTTTTAATTTCAGATGTAAGATTAACTATCCTTCCCACTGTTGGTGGTACTCGGTAAAACCCGAGAATTCTGCAAAGAAAATAGACATTTCAAATATTGCGAATAATTTTCTGCCTGTCTGTCTGTCTCTCTGTCTGGTCTGTCTGTCCACTGATACATTACTGTTGAAACACATTTTCTCTTATTTGGGGCGTGTCACGGTATCTGTCTGTTCACTAATAAATTACTGTTGAAACACAAGTTCTCTTATTTAACAAATAGACGTGGAAAGGCGCATTTTTTGGAATTTAAATGATATTTTTTTGTACAAATTTTATAAGAAGCAGTCACTGCTATTAAAGTTTGTACTCTATTACACACTTATCGAAACTCAATGACATTGGAGTCTATAGTCTTTGGTTCTTTTGAGTATTTATTGCTTGCCCTGTTGAAATAGGCAAATGTTGTAAAACTGTGTGCTGTGTGTTTCGTGTTTATTTATTCAGATTGATGATACATAATAAAGTTTGGGCCGAAAAACTTGAAGAAAATCAAAACATTTCGAATCATGCTAGTAAAGTGACAAAATAAATTTTACAATACCTGTCTAGATGAAAAGCAGCAATTTCCGCATTGTGACGTTCAAAGTCAACAAAATAGAAATGATCTGGAATTGTTTCCTGGTCCCTAGGATTTCTGCAAAAAGTCAAACATGACTACATTATAAGGGCTTTATTTGCAGTATTGACAATCGGCATCTGCCCAAAGATTTTGTGGTAAACCACATCAGACATTTTAAAAAAAGTATCGTTTCTAATTACGACGGATATTTGACTGTATGTTGATGCTTATTTTAAGCTGGAAAAAAGTTCTTATCACTAAATATGATTTTTCAAAATATTAAACACAACAAATAAGAGCAATTTTTTAAAATGACCTCATCGGGTTGTTTAAAGGAAATGGAAACTCCTGCATATATTTCTAATGGCGAATACAAAAGACAACATTATTATTATTATTATTATTATTATTATTATTATTATTATTATTATTATTATTATTATTATACTTTCTTTATACATAGAACCCTAATATAAAAAATAAGCGTCTATAATTTATTTTGAAACAAAACAAATTAAACATCTACAATAAGCTGGCTTTCTTAAAAACTTGATTCCCTACTGACTAAGCTTTAAAACACATGAATTGCTTGATCTATGAAAAAGGTTGACTTTACACATATAACCTTATGAGAGCCCCGAGCATCTCTCTCTGTTAATAACTTCTTTGCACCCTCATATCGTTTGATATCGAAAAACACAAGAACTGAACAGCTCTTATCAATGAGATTGTTTTTCTTAGAAGCATTTTCTACAAGTAAATGCTATGTTTGATGTATCCAACGAGAACTTTCTACTTACTTACTTTAAATCTAAAGTAACTAGCATTATTTTGTGCTGCATCACTATAATTAAAACGGTTTGAATTATATGTGTTCTTTTGTAGTAAACTTTAACTTGAAAAAGAACTTTGAAGCTTTATAAGTTTCTTTTATTTTCTGCCGCCGTGTTCTTGTCGATTTTACTCTGGTATACGTAATGTTATTGAGTACATACTTTTTCGCTTAAAATGCAGTTAGTGTCTTATGTTTTATATCTTCATGTGCTTTTGCAATCAACATTGTCGCGCTGGTGGGTAGGTTGGATTTAATTCACCAAAACAACTTGTGTTTTTTGTTCAGATATGAACCTGTAGAGGCAAGTGTGACGTTTGTGCACCCATGCCCTCATGGGTTTATGGGTTTATGACATTATTAATTGACAGAAAACCATGCCCTCTTGCCTGAAACGAAAAAAAAACAACAACAAAAAACCAAGCCCTCTTTTCCTATATACTATTTGACAATGTGTGGAGACTCGTTTTCTGAATGCTTTTTTCCGCATTTTTATTACAATGCTTGCTAGATATTTATGACCGATTCATGTATAATGGAAGTTCATTCAGTTTACTAGAATCGTTTGTACTTTTTTTATTTCTTAGCACTAATTGAGATAAATCTTTATTCAAAGCTTGAATTTGAAACATCAAAAACAGTTATTTCAAACAGCATTTGGCGTATTGGTAATTGAAGCCCACATTGTTTTCTTATTTAATCCTAACAGCTGCTCCGCGTAGTTTAGATATTCTAGAGAACTTGTGTTAGCTTTAAAGTATGCTACACGCCGCCCGCGGCGGCTACAATTTATCATTCGTTCAAACAAGAAATCTTCTAATAAAATAATTTCTCATAGTTGTGTGCAGTCTGATAGGAAGATACGTTTTAATAGTCCCGATGCTCAAACTTTATGTACAATGTATGCATGTTTATTATATAAACAGAAGGAATACGCAAATTAACACACAAAAAAAGTAAAGCATGGAAAAAACTTTCGAAAGCACTTGTCACTGAGCGAGAAAATGCGCAGTCCGGCTGGGACACGAACCTGGAAAACATCGCTTACAGGACTGACCTATCAAAACGTTTACATATCTTCTAAATGAAAAGGGACCAGATTTAGTTTTTGAACACACTCTCCATTCAATCTGGAAATTCTTCCTCGAAATATAGAGATTGATTTGTATTTATTTGCCGATACGGGCTGGTGGCCAAACCTGATAGCTACATGTATAATAACTAAAATTATAATAACAAATCCGCGTTGTGTGCCACCAGACCGAAATTCGAACCCACTTACGGGCAAGTTCACTACCGATTGATCAATCCGTATTTGTTATGTTCAATATATATTTTTAGATAAAATAATATTATTGTGAACATACCCAGGACTGTAAACTTAAACACAACTTACTTGCTATTAAATTCTTATGTTTTATATGTTTGTGTGCTTTTGCATGCAACATTGTTGAGCCAATAAGTGGGTTGGAGTTGTTTCACCAAGACAACTTGTACTTGTTTTGTGATATGAGAACCTGTTGGGGCAAGTGTGAGGTTGGTGCACCCTAGAACCTGGTTTAAACCCCCAGTGGCAATTTGATTTGCCACTGACCGTTCCAAGGCGGTAACCCCTCGGGTTCTCATTTTTGTTAATTGTTAGTGGTGTCTCTTTTGATACTGATCATTTTATTAACCATGCTCTCTCCCTCTCTTCTTCTTGACTGTGTGGGGAGGCTGTTTTTTCTGAATGTGGCGATTCCTGATATGCATATTTCACCTTTTTACGTATCTCCTTACTAAACAAATGTTTTTAGCTGTGGTGTTTGAATAAGTTATCGAACTTAAAAATAAATAAATAAATAAATAAATAAATAAATTAGTAAATAAATAAATAAAAAATAAATACATAAATTATTAAACTTAAACTTAAAACAAAAAACGAATTTCAAGATTCAAACAAAATTCTACTCATTCGAAGCATTTCGTCAACTAAAGATTAACCAGGTTCCAAGGTTATAAATTTGAGAATGGAAATCAGTCTCAAATTTCAAGGATATGATTAGCTGAAATGTCATCAAATAACAGTGTGAAGTCACTGAATAGCACACATCATTCGACAGTTTCTTTGCAAAAATATCTCATAGTATGTTGTCTATCCTCCTATTCGCAAAACCACACATTGCTGTCCTAATAGTCTACACATTTTCATGTGGATATTAATATTCAATGCTACTGTTGTAATGTATAAATAAATATGATTGATATTACGCAGTTTCTTCTAGTTCTCTGTAACTATATGGGGCGCGTCACGGGAAAAGGTACCTTCGGACAGTTGACGTCAATCTTTGAAATGACGTCATAAATTTGAGCAGACGACATTACTTATTATGCATCTCGCGGTAAAAATACCATTTTATTGTCAAATGTGTAATAAAATCGCATTTTAGTTATAAGAAATTGATTAAAGTTGTAAGTTCTTTCTAAATTTAGTAAAAACTAAAATATCACTAAAAATGACCGAAGGTACCTTTTCCCGTGACGTGCCCCATATATTGAGTAAGTTTTTACTGATATGTAGACTCTTTTAACGTTTGGTGTGATGTCTTTGACAATTTAAAGACTGGCCATGCATGTAATTGATTTGTTTTGATTTATTTTGTTTCATGTATTTTAAAATGTAAACATATGCTGGAAAAGACAATAAACTTTGAAAATCTCAGATCTCATTTTCCCCCCAAAAATTGATAATACCCGGATTGTTACTCGCAATCTGGGTTACTTAAGCTCCTTGTTCACCTTCCGGTATCGCATGAACTATGTATTTTCTGGACACCAGCAATACAGTGTTCATAACGTAATAATATGACAATTGAAACTTATGTTTATTTGAAAATTTATAAACTGCAAACTTCAAACGCTGATATTTGAATACTTGTCGCGTAACAGATGAAATGGATTTTGTATATCTATTTGCACTCTTGCATGAGGTTGCATGAATATCCGGTCCGATTAGAGTACATAGGTAATATTTTTATTTAAAATATGATTTATATATATTTCTCACTTGATCTTAATATGCCCCTTTATACTCGTGTCTCGCTCGGTTTTTATATGAGATATATGATTTATAATGTTCTATATGTAGTTTATAAAAAGCCACCGTCGTTTCAATTCATTTATATACGTATCTAAGCATTTTTTCGAAGACTGCATATACCAAGTGTGAAATCTTGCAAGACTTTGTCTCAAATCAGTTGTACAGCAAATGGTATTCCCAACAAATCCTGTGTTGTTTAAATTAAAATCTCGCATGACTGTGGTTCGATTAAAATGATTTGAACAGTGGTGTTTATATCATGGCCAATATTGTCAAAATAAATTAATAGCATAACAATGGATCTTCTGTTGTAATTCCCATATACGTGAATATACACTTTTAATTGAAATAAGTCGAGCGCCAGACATTTTAATAGGATTTATGCGGCCTATACTTGAAAGAAATTTAGTAATGGGTAAAAAGACGAAGTGTTTTATTTAAAAAAGAATATTATAGTTTTGATTACAATGATGCATTGACAAATCCGCATTGTTCTACTAGAAAAGTAACAGCTTTAATAATATGCAGTTTGATTGGCAGAACATTAACTAAGGTTTTCACAGAAGCGGTGGACTTTTGACCGATACGCTGATAACTGTATGGGTCTGATAAAACGATACTAAGATTTTGCTTTTATCTATGTTGATTCTGTTGAGAAATATAGGTTTCCAGAACATAATCTACTTTCATGGTGAAAATGCACAAGACGATATACATATTATTTAAAATTATGTTTGCAATCTACTTGTAAATAGTAATTTATTGTTTACCTCATTGGTTTAAATAACGCCTGACCTTCGTCACTGAAAGTAATAATCAGCTTCAGTTGGGTTCCTCCTTCTTTCATTTCTGAAACATAAAAAATAACATTCCGGTAACATAGTAACTTGGATTTCTCAAACAAAGGGAATAACCGCATAGTTCTGTCTTGAAGCTTTCTTTCTCTTCTTCTTGTCTGTGTGGTGAGGCTGGGTTTGAATGTGGTAACTATTGATATGCATATTTCATTTTTTTAGCTATCTCTCAGACCGGATATCGCTTCCACCCTACTGAAAACTGACAGGGGGTAGTCAATAAATTCGCCTAGCACTATATTAAAATTAAAAAATAATTATTTTCATGCATACGAATAAAATCTGCGAGACTGTTGTTCTTCAAATTTGAATCGCCGCCATTTTAGAAAACCACCTCAATAGTGACATACATCCGATGACTATTTCGAAAAGTGGGCTCTGGGAATTTCCATTGTCATTTTTGCTCGACGCTATGGAAGTTTGATAACAGAGTCCGGTTTATTTTCACGTTGAATAAAAAATTAGTATATAATGATGAACAACTGGGTAAACGACCGCATAGCAAAAGTGTTGCAGCTTCTAATCCGTTTTATTGTGCATATCAGTATACGATCGACATTAAGTACGCACATTTAATTGACTTTTAACTAGAAAAGCAACATTAATGAAAATAAAACCTATTAATTGTCGAAATTAAACAATGTTATAAGATTAACTAAAAGTGAAATATAAATATACTTAACCAAAATGAAAACTTGACAAAAATGGAAAATGATGTCAGTGAATGATAATATCTGGAGAAATTTGATCACCCATATGTTTATCTTGAAAATTGTCGGCTTAGTATCTATCGGTTTAAAAAAAATATGAAAAAATGGTTATGTAAGATAAAGCGTTGGAGTTTGTTCTGTTCTTTCTTTAATTAAAAGGGGGTGGGGGGGTGGGGGGGAATAATTTGCAAAATGTATTAATTAACTGTATCTTTATTTCTTTGCAAGAGTGGACTTTGACAATTATGATTTTCCTTCTGTACTTGCCATAACCTGCTAAATAATCAGTTTTTCATTTTTATTATTCAAATTATCGATCTCATCATTATTTAGGAAAGAGGAGATAAATTGACAACAAAAAATATCATTTTCCATGTCCAGATATGTGCAAGAATAAGTGGCACCACTGAACATTTTTTGAACTTAAAAGCTCATTTTTGCTCTGTATATAATCATGTAAGGGGCCTACCTATATCAATAATCGGTTGTAAAGTCATGTCTTTCAGAATTCCTTCCACGGCTGGATCGTCCTCGCGGTACAAACCAAACTCATGAATCCCTTTGTGGAATTTCTCCCAGTTTGTTAAATCTGGACTGAAATAAATAGTGCGACATGTTATGTTATAATATTTTAATGTTATATCATGTTCTTTTTTGTTATGCGATTGTTATATATTGTTCTATTGTTGTTGGTTTTGTTATGTCATTAACTGACATAATTCTCCATTATCATTCACCTAGTACTGAAACTTAGTACTGAAACTTAGTTCTTAAACTTGGTACTGAAACATATGAACACACTGTCAGGGGCGTAGCTAGTCCTCTATTCATGTGGATTTATAATTGTTAAATTCTCGGTGGGTTTCGGGGGGCATGTCCCTCGTCGCGGAAAATTTGAAATCATGTGTGCTGTGAATTCTGGACGTTCTAAAATGAATCCCGTGGATTCAGATGCTTACTAGGGTATAGGTGTTTACGCTCCAGGCTGTAAGACAAGTGTCCAGTTATAAATGTATTGTTTTATGTAGAAAATGGGAGTATACCTTGAAAAATAAATAATAGCTGAAACTTGGTCAAAATATGGAACCGGGAATTATACCGTAGCGTTGGAACCCCAGCTGCCTACGTTATAGCATTGAGTAACTAGTACTGTGAGTGTTATCACAAGGTCTAAAAACAAAATAATAAATATTTCGTAATGCAATTCGATTCATATTGAAAATTGTTGTTCTAATTTGTGTTGACATAAATAGTGCAGGAATATGCATGATTATTGTCTCTAAAAATTATGTATAAATTTAACAATATTTTCCAAATTATGTTTGTAACTCTTGAACTTAACTAGTTTCAAGAATTTTAAGTTTCGAATCAGACTCAAATCAACGTTTCCAAGTCATATTCTTTTTATAGTTTACACGTTGAACATAAGTCAATCAAAAGAATTATGTTTAATTTCGTTGTTTATTTGGATATCAGTTTTAAAATTAACTTTTGTGAAAAATCAATGAATGAAGTTTTATTCGAAAATAATGAATAGAGGAAAACCTAAAATTACAGTTTATAAACTTTATATATCAGAGACGGTTGGGCTGTTTTGCCGTCTGGCATCTGATCTTATTCAAATATATACTTAAAGAAATTAGAAACGCAACTTCTTAAAACAAGAAATACATTTCATGTTTAAAGAAGTTGCGTTTGCAATTTCTTTAACTGTATAATATGTATTTGAAGAAATAAGAAACGCGACTTCTTTAAACATGAAATGTATTTCTTGTTTTAAGAAGTTGCGTTTCTAATTTCTTTTAGTATATATCCAAAGTAACAAATGTCCTTTGAAACCGAAAAAATATTTAAAGTGCTTGTAGTTTTTAGAATTTGTGTTTATAAAAACTGTCAATAAGAGAAACGATTTCACATATATTATATTTCATTGTCTCGCGAACTTACGAACTTTAGCGACAGTTTTAAGCGCGGAATGACACACGCAATATGAACGATTGTATAAGCTTTTAGACCAACGATGCAACAGTATTGAACGCCTTACTTCCATAAATAGAAACAGTACATAGAATAATAAACCATGGTAACAATATTTCTCAATTGTTGTCGTAATATCATAAATCAAGAACAGGCCTGTCAAAATAAGAATTATAGAAATTATATGAAATATAAAACGCAAACAGAAGTTGGCAATGTGGTTTAATAACTCATACGCGGCAAAAATCGTAGTCACATCTGGCGAATTCCTCTCAATCACTATATTTAAATTCTTATAACATGTTATCTTAGGCCTTAATGAAATGCTATCACCTGAACTAAAACAGAATTACAATAATTATAACTATTTAAAAAAGACTTCAATGCGACCTTCAACCAGTGCTGTTATCAATGACGTCCTTTGAAGGTCGTTGAGCACGACACTTATGTACTATGAAAATTGTACTGAAATTACCTTTGTTTTAATATTCCGGCCAGTTTTGAGATGTGTGGTTTCAATTTCCCAGCCAATATAGATTTGGATACTGTTCAATCACCCCCAAGGATATACTTCCTGTTATTTAAATTTTGCCTTTGGCCATGTCTGTGATATGTAGGATTTATATTCTAAGATCCCCTGTCAAAATTCTATTCTGTCTAGTTCCGCCCATTGTTTTCTCGTTTAGGGCAAACCCTTTCTTTTATCTGGGGACCATACGCCGCTGAACATGAAATTGTATTAATCTGAAAATACCGCATTGAAGGTGCCATGTCCACGGTCATATGTACACCATCGTTTGGGATGGTCAAAATTGTACTGTTTATTGGTGTCAATATTGAGTTACGCTCAACCCGGGGCTAGGCGGCGTGGGCAGTAATATGCAATTCCATTACTGTCCATGAACAGGCTCAATCAAACCGAGCCTGCATTATTTTTATATGTATCGTGTTCGATGGCTTTCAAAGTTCCCTTTTCATTTTTTTGTTAATAGGATTTCACTATATTTTAATCCCGTGTAAGAATTTAACAGCAAAACACGATCGCTTTATGAAATGCATACAATGCATTTTTCTTGTCAGTGCTCATTTAAAGTATGATGGATTAAGAACAATGTTGGCACACTTCAGCCCCAACGCCATTGGTGATAACCTCACGGGTTCTCCATTAAGCTAATTGTTTGTGACGTCGTAAAAATATGTTGATTTTTAAACGTATGATATCTTTTATGCTGTTTGGGAAGACCTGTTTTCTGAATGTGGCTATTCCTGATATGCCTATTTTACTTTATTTAGGAATTGAGAAATGAAGACTAGTCTCGATTTAAACTCATCAGTTGCTTGAGAATTGAAACTGGTTTTCAAGTTTCAACTTTTTTGACACGATTACATAACTGCTTTGAGAACATTGTAACGAATAGTTTTTCCGCATAATACTAATTTTATTTCGGTTTTGAAGAAAACAACTATACTGGTCCCATGATTATAAAACTTTTTTCATGCTCTACTCAATTTGAGCATGAAAATTTGATCGCCTTTTTTCCTTTTATTATTAAAATAAAACATTTTAACCTGAAAATACAAAATAATTGATCTTGATAATAACTGTAGAACACACAGTTATTTCTTATTAAGGAAGGCTGTTGACATTCAAGACACTTTAAGTTTGAGCACAGAATTGAGTTGAGCATGGTAAAAGTTTTATAATCACGGGGCCTGGAAATGAAATACCACTTCTTGCGAAATACTACATTTAAAGCTCAAATATGAATGGAAATTAAATGACTTTTAAATCGTAAATAGAAAGTTCGCGATTTACAACTGATTTATTAAATATCATAAATAAAACATTACCAATAATTTGGTTGAGTGTGCTTGTGAGAAAAAAATGGGGCATGTAAAATGAGACTATTGCATAATGAGAAGAGCATAAGCCTAAAAACTAAAATAACAAACAACGGCTTCAAAATCATGTTTTGTTCATCGGCTTATCGTTTGCTGCTGCTAGAACATAACGGAACGCAATAGAGAATAATCTGTCTAGATAATTGCAACATAACAAATTCTGTGAGCCAACTCCAATATCAAAAGAATGCAAGTCTTCGCTTAAAGATTGTTCAATTATTTTCTTGGCAGATTATTTAATGGGATGTACAATATGTCCGGCAACCATAAATATCACACAATAAAACAATTTTAAATGCTTTTTAAAAAATTTGCAACTTTCGTCTACGTTTAAGATAACATAATAACAACTGAAATAGTTAGAATAAATTTTTATTTTAATCTAAAATGTTCGAAAAAGTTCGCAGTAACTGTATACATTTAGCGAGTATAGTGCTTTAAATGATCATAATACTTTAAATTAAGAGCGACCAAATACATAGAAAACAGTCTAAAATAATATAAACTTCATTATAATTGAACCTTAATACATGTTCAATAATAGTCACAAAATATAAATTATAATAGTCTTGTCACAAATTATTTGATTCACAAAATGAGAGGAAAATAATATAACTTGTGCACGTATCGTATTTCATATCTTGAAGCGTGTGTTCATTAATTAGTTTATGTGTTCTTGCAGAATTTGAAAAAAATCGGACTTCCAAAATGAAACTCAACAAAATTGTTTCATTATTGCCAGAAAGACTCAGTCAAACGAGTCTACAATATTTTCATATTTTTCATGTTCGGTATTTTCATAGTTTGAATTTCATCTGTTTATTTATTACTATAATATATACTACTCAAAAGTTCTAAGTGCACACTTTATAGATATGACTTTCCTAACTATTTGATTGAATCATTCGAGTTTGAAGTTTAATTAATTTCTAATACGTAAAACATACGCACGGTTTTCAAATAATTATTATTGTTTAGTCATATTTAACATAATATCAAAATTTCTTTTAATTAAGATAATGTTATTTTGAGATATTCAAAATTTTAAGGTGTGCACTTAAAACTTCTGACAAGTGTATATTTTCCACAAATGATTGTATCTGCATAAAATGTATTTACAAGTCAAAATGTCATCAGCTTTACCAAACCTACGCTTCATTGAAAAACAGGCTAATTTTCAATGCAAAAATGAAGTGATTGTCGAAATTTTACAGTTGAAAGGTCTGTTAGCATTTAAGAGTTTTTCTACTAGTTTCTCTGTTACATATCAAATATCTTTTGCTTTTAAAAGCCTCTCATTATTCACTTTCTTGTCTGTGGCGTCTTTTGGGAATTGACATACTTTTCCTCTCTTCTTTTTCGCTGCGTGGGGAGGCTGTGTTTTCTGAGTGTGGCGATTCCTGATATGCATATTTCAATTTTTTCTTTTTCTATTCATTTTTGTTATTAAAGAAAACTACAAGGATATACTTTCAGTTTTTTTTTTAATTTTGCCTTTATGATATGCAGGATTTATTTTCTCAGTTCTCTTCTCAAAATTCCATTCTGTTTAGTTCCGCCCATTCTTTTCTCGTTTAGGGCAAACCCATTCTTTTATCTAATACGCCGCTGAACATGAAATGGTGTTAATCTGAAGGTTCCATGTTCCCCCCATATGCACACCATCGTTTGGGATGGGTCAAAATTGTACGTTTTATTGGTGTAAATATTGTGTTGCGCACAACCCGGGGCTAGGCGGCGTGGGCAGTAATATGCATTTCCATTACTGCCCATACACAGGCTCAATCAAACCCAGCCTGCAATATTTTTCATATTTGTCGTGTTTGGTGGTCTTCAATGTTTCCTTTTTATCATTTAAACATTGTTTAATCATTTTTATTTCAATCTAAGAAGAACTTTAATTTCGCGAACCGACAGCGCCTAGCCCTGCAATTTCGACAACGCAACCAATTGAGCTAACCGGGACAACCCCCAAAAGTTGATCAGATAGTCCTGATTTAACCATCACTGCATAACATCGGTAAACGGGTTATTTTGCTGATAACAGTACTGACTATGTGAATGGGAAGACATTTTACGGCCGCCAAACTGCACAATGTTATGAACCGAATCTATAAAGATAGAGCTAGGAAGCTTTGACGCTCTAGACATTTGGCCCTTATTCGTGCGTTTCACCAGTCACTTTTTTTACAGAATACACTCTTCAGAAAAAACAGTTTTCTATTGGCTTATTAATTAAGTAGTTAACGGGGTGGATTAGTGAAGTTTCACTTACTTTCCTGGCTATTTTGGACGTTTTCTGTGTATTTACTATAAACTAAGGAAAAGGTAAAAACTACAAATTATCTTACAGAAACAAAGTATTGCTAATTTAAGTTCAATAGTTTTTTTGGAAGATAGCACTATAAATTGGCCATAAAACAAAAATAGATTTAGATTTTAAAAACAAATTTAATTTAAACTTCCTATAACATGCAATTTGTGTTGATCACCTCATAATAAAATTAAGAAGTACATATTAAAATATGTCATTCTCTTTTAAATTCAAGTATGTTATTGAAAAATCATAATATTATAAGCTAGAAGACATCATCAAATAAACACTTATTTTCTAATTTTGTGCGTCAACTCAGTGAAAGAAAATTGCAGTCTTGTCTATTTATATTTGAAGGTATTCATGTTGTTTAATTGGGCCTAAAATTTCCCGTCGCGTCCCAGTGAATGATGCTAGTGTATGTTGTAAATAAGACCTTATTTATGAGCAGCATAATTTTAAGTGTGAAAAGCGCATAACTGCTGCCTGTATCGTGCTGGAAAAAATTAAACCATTTTTAAATGATTTCTCTATAAATCTCATGAAAGCTGATGCCAACTTAAAATTTACACTCTTTAATTTCAAATTTTCGAAAGCTTGTCCTTTATTTAAAAATACAGAAATTTCTTATATAACCTAAGTTACATCCATAGTTATTGTCGTTTATGTTGTTTTTCAATTATTATAAATTATTACTTTTAATTATAATAATTTTAATTAATATTCCACTTCTTCCTTTCCTTTTTATAATTTAAGCTAATAGATGACTGGTTTTTCTCCTGTTATCTCACTGAGAATTCAACTCATCTGTTTCGTTTTTTAAAGTTTCGTTATTTTTTACTAGTTCTGGAATTGAATGCCCACTTTTGCTTAATCGTTTTCTTAATGTGTAGATACGAGGCATCTCAAATGATTCCTGGACTCTTAGTTCAGAAATTGGCTTCTTGATAAAGGTCAAGTTTCCGAAAATTTGAAATTACCCTTTTGGAAGATTTTATATATTTGTGAAATCATCAACACTCTAGAAAATGGATATAATATTTATTTCTAAGTTTGTCACTATTTCTTAACAGTATTGGAACGATGCTATCTTCATTTATATCTGATCTCAGGAATTTAAACTTTCTGTGAAGGGTGATATAAAAACAGGTGAAATGAAATCCGACATTAAAGAAAGCTAAATTGTCAAACGTATTTGATTCAGTGTCTGCATTTCATTAAAATATCAGAAATGCATGTTTTAGAAATCTGCGTTTTCATTCATCGGAAACAAACACGCGTGGATTCTTCAAACAAGTTTTACTGAAAAACACACTGCGAATAAATATTTCCATGCTAAACATGCTAAAAGATAACCAAACGCTACAACAGCGTTGCATGCTTAGATTGTAATCTATTTCAAAATGTTTTCTTATCAAAACTGATTATTTACTTTTAATTTTTATTCAATTCTTAATAGCATTTTTTCAGTTGAATATGTGCTGAAATTATTGTAGCCTCTCGCAGCAATTTTTAACTAGTCAAGAAAAACTTACCCTCCGTTGTAAGTGGCATAAATTGGTAGACCTCTGCCTTTACGTCTTGCCCGATTACGTTGAATGTTAAGAAAATCCTGATAAGACAGTAGTCTTGTCTTTTGAAAATTGAATTTAAGTCCGTTGGCTGTCTGTAGTTTTTCTAAAAGTTCTTCAATATATTCATTTGTATCTTTATTTGATATATTGTCACTCTTTCCTTGTTCCATTCTTTTTGATAATTTAAGCCAATAGTTGTCAATAGATGTATCACCTGCTGTTCCACTTTGAACATTTAACTCATCAGTTTCATTTTTAATGTTTTCGTTAT
Source organism: Corbicula japonica (assembly GCA_038501625.1). Lineage (NCBI taxonomy): Eukaryota > Metazoa > Mollusca > Bivalvia > Venerida > Cyrenidae > Corbicula > Corbicula japonica. The sequence goes on from JAZAYU010000048.1 coordinate 793,654, forward strand.
TTTTTACAACTTCCGGACTTGAATTCCCACTTTTGCTAAATCGTTTTCTCACTGTGTAGATATGAGGCATCTCAAACGATTCCTGGGCTCTAAGTTCAGAAATTGGCTTCATTTTTCTCAAAGTATTGAGATCAGACAACGCCGGAAATTGATGGATGGTAAGAAATATTGCAGAGAAAGACAGAAACGCGCAAACGACTATGGCAGCGCGAAGTTTTAGTTTCATATTATTTACAAACACACTCATCTAAATCTTTTCCAACACCAAATGTGTTGTTCTTGTTGCAAAGCTTTCAAATCAATTATGCAAAGAATACACATTACATAATACTGATTATATCCAAATACACATTACATAACACATGTTATGTCCAGCGTGTGTGTGACACTTCCTCGCAAAATCACATAATATTCAATGTGGAGTCTTCAAAAATACCTGAAACGAAAAAAAATGATAATTTGATGTAAATTTATCATGTAAAGTAAACTTGAATCTTAATCTTTACGCCTAAACAGAATCTAGCATCTAATTGCTGCCGATGAGAAACATTGCGGTGTTTCCAATGAATGAAATTATGCGACAAAGGTGGCAAAATCCACCTGTGTTTATCTTGTTCTGCATCCAGTGATAACTGTCATGAATTTTATAAATACAACAGCTTTGTTAAGAGTTTGGCTAATCTTAAAAACTTTTAATGCTTTGTGTTTGTTTTATCTTCTCAATTATAAAATAAACTATTACAAACCAGTCGTATCTGGATAAACATACAAATCGAATGCATAAAAATAAAATTGCACTCAGTATGCCGCTTTTACCAAAGCGGACAGTTTTGCACTAATTAAGCTCAATGGGCAGCAGGGGATAGGAAGTACACAGCTGTTGTTGTTGTTGTTGTTGTTGTTGTTGTTGTTGTTGTATATCCCTCTTTGTCCCGAGGTATAAGAGTGAAGAAAATATAAATGAATATATTTTATTACATTGTTACAGGAAGAACCTTGATAATGTTCTTGTTTTTAATATTATCTGTCAATAATGTCTTCTATGGCGATTAGCTTTAATAGAACTTAAGGGGTGTTGTAATTGAATAATATACAGAAAAAAGCGTTACATTCCGCTAAAGGCCATGTTTATATTAAATCATATACAGAAAAAACTGCTAAAGGCCATGTTTTTATTAAATCATATACAGAAAAACACTGCGTTACATTCCGCTAAAGACCATGTTTGTATTAAATCATATACAGAAAAAAGTTGCGTTACATTCCGCTAAAGGCCATGTTTGTATTAAATAATAACCAGAAAAAACTGCGTTACATTTCGCTAAAGGCCATGCTTGTATTTAATAATATAGAGAAAAGACTACGTTACATTCCGCCAAAGGCCATGTTTTTTTCTTGTTTAAAATAGTTGCGTAGCTACACACGGTGGCAGGTTGTTCCTAATTTTATCCACCGGTTTAAATTAAGTAATTTTTCACAAATGAAAGCATGTGTTATGCATTAAAAAATCGTTCCAACAATTTTATTTTTTTTTCTTTGTGTTGTTAATTATTTAGCATCAATTATAATTGTTAATCATTTAAGACCCGTATATAGATATAAAATCCAGACAGACAAAGTAACAAAGACGCAGTATCTTAAGCTGCATTAGGAGGTTGTAAAGTTGTCAAGTGGTTAATAAATCGGTACCTATGGTGATTTTGGCAGCTATGTTTGACTGATTTGATAATTTAAGTTGAGATTTCCATCATGTAACATATATGGTATTCCATAAGAAACATATTTGTTTTGAAATGTTTGAATATATTTTTGGATTTTGCAAATGTGAATATTGATAGTCGTTATTGCGAATGAGTTTTCGTTGCGCAAAGAACTAATAACAAGAAATATCTTTAAAAAACGATAAACGGCGTTGATGGAAAAGATTTTTATATATAAGAAAGAAAGAAATAAAGACCGTGCAAAAATTTCGTCTGGTGATAATACGTCGATTAAAGAAGAATGTCTAACATTAACTGTACATTCAGTTTCAATAAAATACCTCTTGTAGAGTTAGCACTAATGATGAATAAATGTCATTAAAATACAATAAATGAAAATAATAACAACTTGTTACATGAGCGAAATCTACCAACTTTTACGTAAATTAACTTTAAAAGAAAGTGTCCCTCCCGAGTATTGAACCTGGGGCCTCCGCTTGAGAGGCGAGTGTGATAACCACTACACCAAAGAGTTTTGAATTTCTGGACTTGAAATTAACAATCACTATCAACATGATCAAAGGAACTAGAAAGGAACCAGTAAGAACCAGAAATATCTGCACTTCTCTGTCGTTTTGCACTGTGTATTGTACTCGAGTGTTTACCTGACACCTATGAATATTCCATATAAAATCGTATTTAAGCCATCAATTGACTTAACTGGTTATTTATACCGTAAATATCTTTTTCTCCAATACAATTAACGCTTTTTAAAACGAAAATGCCCGAACATATAAGCGCCAGGTAAATACTTACACACAATATATAAATCGTTACGGTAATCATTAACAAGACCCACTAATAACCAATCAAAATAATCTATTTGATTTTCCCGCTGCATAATAAATTTTATTTACAATATTTCATTGGTCGAAAAACTAGGTCAAAAGTGAGCTTAGACAGCTAACGCCGAAAAACGTTTGAAATTTGTTATTTTTCTGCCACAAAACAGTGCATAAAAAGCATATCACATACCTCACTGTTACTTTATTATGCCTTTGTAAACTAGAATCAAATGTTTCCAACGACCGGTCCCCGAAAAAGAGATAAGATTAACTGATGTGTTTTTGGCTGTTTATAATTATGCAGAATTGTTTGCATTAAATAAAAAGAGATTGCTACCACAATTTCGTAGTTAAATTCCTTCCTGAAATTATAGCACTGAGGGTGCCATGTTCACCGTCATATGCATACCGTCGTTCGGGTTGGATAAAAAGGGTTCTGTTTACATGGTTAACTCGTGTAAATATTGAGTTGCTTTTTGTGTTAATATCGAGCAGCGCACATTCTGTGGCTAGGCGGCTCGGGGCAGTAATAAGCATTTCCATTACAGCTCATTACTAAATCTAACCGAGCCTGTAACAGTGTCATATCTGTCGTGTCGGTGTCTTTCTAGTTCCCTTTTCATTTCGTATTTAAACACATCTCTTTTTGAAATTCTCACCGACATATGCATATCATGGTCGAGATGGATTAAAAGCGTACTGTTTATCGGTGCAAACATCGAATTGCGCTCAACCAGGGGCTAAGCTGCACGGACAGTAATATACATTTCCATTTCTGCTCATTAACAATCTGAATTAAACCGAGCCTGAAATAGTTTCATATTTGTCGTGTATGGTGGCTTTAAAGGTTTCCTTTTAATCTACCTCGAGTACATGTTTATAATTGTTTTTTTTTTGGATTTACTGCTTGCTAGTTTGTTTTTGCTTATCTTTTTTTAATTAATCTGATTTAGTCAAAAATTTATATGTTCATATGATCAAGTATATCAAGAAAAAATTTAACATGTGGGTTAGTAACATGTTGATTGTGAATGTAAGAAACCTTAATGTTAGATTGGTATGCTATTGAGAACTTGATTAAAACTACAAAAAAAAACGTGAAAGTGTCCCTTTTGATTATTTATTTCATACATTAGAAAGTCATTAGCACAATAAATGCCAGCCATAAAACAAATATTTTCTTGATGGGGTCGGAAAAAGTGTTTGGTAAGCAATTTGAAAAAGTTCGATACTACTGTTAGTAAATGTTTTAGAAACAGTTGATAAAGAATATGCCAGCTGTCACAATTATTCAAGACTATAGATTTCTTAATCAAATGATTACAAAAGCATTAATGAACTTTTATATCTCAAACATACATAAGCCACCATCTTACCAACACAGTTTGTTTAATCCAGCCTACCTTAGTATTCCATTGAACTTTAAAACACATCTGTTCTATATTTTTATTTTGTATGTTGGGGGATTTGTAAGAGATATTAAACGATGTACAAATTTGATACAACCATTGATTTTACGCCTGATATCTTGTCAGTAAATTTGATATTTCTCCCTGACCATGTCTTTATTAATCTTTCACATCTGGTAAACTTTCGGATCCATTCTAAGAACAGAGAAGAAAGCAACAAGAATTTTTAGAGGTACTTGAACAAATTTTAAGAATAGGGTCGGTCAACTGCGAGTACCTTTTTTTCAAGATACTTGTTATGTATGAAAAGTGTTAATCCTATAGAACCCCTATTAATGTCACTTAGTTGCTGCCCATACACAAATTCTAACAAAGGCTTTGTATTAATTAAAATTTTTAGAAAATTGTATAGACACGTGAGTGCCCCAAATTTATAAATAATAACATTCAGTTAATTGTTTTTATTTTAATTATATCTTAAAAATAATAGTTTTATTTTTTACAACAATCTAAAACAGCATCACAGACAGTCAATAAAGATCTTGTCAAAATTAACATTTAGTTTATATGTACATGCATTATGCATGGAGTTTGAGGGCTGGGGTATATTGAGGAAGTAGAGGCCATTGAATGTCTTAAAATATCTTAATAGAAAGATAAATAATAATAATAATAATAATAATAATAATAATAATAATAAAATAATAATAATAATAATAATAATAACATGCGGAAACAAACGACAGGGGAATATTTCTTTAAGTCATTTTGGAACATATGACAAAGATAAGTCTGTGAGATAATAAGCATGTAAAAAATAACCAACATACCATAAATTTGTCATTGCAGTTTAATTTTTCCTCTGTTTATGCCAAATGTCTCCTGTTTTCATTCCATAAATTTATATAACTGATACCACTTAAACTCTTAATTGACGAAGAAATTTTCTTATTATTTAAATTTGTTCATATGGAAAATTAAATAGTAAATGAAAAACTCAGAAAAAGTAAAAATGTTACATTACAAATCCAAAATTCGTTTTATTTAAATAGTCAAATAAATCTTATCCGTTTTTGACACAATTTGTTTGTTTGCAAGCTTTGCCAGTCTTGTCAGCAGGGTCCCAAAGTGTAAGCACGTGTCTTATATTCATGAAAATCCTATAATGACATTAGTTAAGAATGAATATTCATAAATGCACACTGATTATTTAAAGTAGGAAATGAGCCCAACTAAAACCGAGCCCACACACAGACAGATTTATTTCGATTCAATTTGAACATACCATACAAAATATATAATAGGATGCGTTATGCAAGAGCGGATGCATCTGCTATATTCAGTACACCAAGTCTCGCCAAGTCTCGTGGGAAGCCGCAGCACGTTTTGTTAACACCCCCAATCAAGCTAGCAATCAGCTATTTTTAGTTCTTTTCTCTGTGATACGACTATCCTCAGCTGTATATGGATGTTTCGCAAAGTTAAAAATGACCGATACCAATTGTAGAAAAAACATATGAATATATAGGAAAATTAATACATTATTAATTTATGTCCTTTAGAAAAACAGCTAGAGACATACAGAAAACAAACATATAAGTATGGATATTGCAAGAAATTTTATGCATTTTTTGGAAAAGAGCAAGACTTGTTAATCCTGTGGGCGCCGCCATGTTGAAAACAGTCGAGACCCGATTCAAAGAATTGCAGATCGACCAATTAAAAGCAACAGGTGATAGGTGATTTTGGTTGCCCGATAGTTTAACTTAATTGGTGGGAATATTAGGTCTGTTTTATGGGAAGATGTTTAAACATGCAGTTATAAACGTTTACTTATATATAATTTAAACTGCATAAAATAGTTTATTTCAAGACACGAAAGATTAAAAATACTACTGACGATTTATTTATATATACTACTTGCATTGAGAAATAAAAAAAATGTGACTTTAAAAGCATCGAACCCGTAAAATAAGTAAATTTTTGATTGGGTAATAATGGAAATCCATATTAATGCTCACGTCTCCAAGCAATAGCCGTCTCCAAGCAATAGCTTGAAAGAAACAAGTAAAAAATACACACATTTCGATGCATCCCAAAAGGTGCTGTGACGGTGAATGTGTTTTTATTTCTTTTCAGCTTTTCAGGGATCAGCCGCGTATGGTCCCCATATGAAGGAATGGGTTTGCACTAGTCTAGAAAACAATAAACGGAGCTAAACAGAATAGAAATTTGACAGGGAATCTGAGAATATAAAGATTGCGTATCACAGAAAACGACAAAAGCAAACATTAAAAAGCATTAGTTATATTCTAAGGATTATTGAACAATATCCCAAGTAATACTGGCTCGGAATTATGTTTGAGAAGTACTATTAACCAGGGTCTATTAATTGACAGACCCTTTATGAACAAGCATACGTATCGTGCTCAAAGACCTTTAAAAGGTATAATTGATAACAGCACTCATTGATTGTACGGGGAGACATGCAAGCATAAAACTACTAGAGGGTTTAATAATATTTTACTGCTGATAATAATGCTCTCGTATAAAATTATTATTTCATTTGACATTAAAGCTTAGAAACAAGAAATCCGTTTTGTAGAATATTGAGATATATGAGCAAGTGGGTTGGAATATATTAAGATACCATAGAATCATCTTTTCTTACTGTAATGTGTTAAAACAGGCCGTCATCAGAACCGCCTCTCATCATTCTACCAGAGTTACTAGGGTCAATATACATGTAGTGATATTTTTTGGGGAGAAAACACAATTTTTTTAAAGCTTATGTGCGCTATGTATAGCTAATGTTGAGGTACAACTGGGATTGTGGTCATCGCAAATCAGCATTATGAAAAACTGGTAAACCACAAATTATACTATTTCATTCTGATCAGCTGTGTTAGAGACTATAAATCATAAGACAGTTATGTTCTCCACAGTAGGCCACCTGAGTAACAGACACGTGCTCAATATTAATGATAAAGGTTGTAACAATTTTTTAATTATCTTTCATGATTGACAGGTCTGTGCTTTGACAGAATCGAAAGGTCGTTGAGCACCATACAAAATGTTTGTTAATATTGTGTACCACCTATCCGGAGCTAAGCGGCGTAAGCAGTATTGTGCATTTCCACTTTCACTGCCCATAAGCAGGCTCAATCAAACCTAGCCTGAAAACTTTTGATGTTTGTCGTGTTCGGTGGCTTTTTTAAAGTTTCATTTTCATCAATTCATAAATGTTTTTTTCTTTCTTTATTCATTTAATACCTTATTTATTGTAGTTTTTCTTTTTCTTCTTACGATAAACTTTGATTGCAAAAATTATATTTTCTAAATGATCACCGCGTTGCCATCAAGTAAACATAGGATATGTACATGGGGACTACATACAGATATGTTTTCCAGAAATGAATCCCGTTTCAATTTGCCATCAAGTGCTGTTGAGCTGTGAGGAACCATCATAGATCAGTTAACAAAAATTGAAATACACTATTTAATTTTTTGACATATTTCCCGGACAAATTTAATATTGCGTATTTATTAACAAAAGTACCGACAAGTGTTAGATTCCTTTACGTCATAAAGCGTAATTGCGGTTGTTTTGCGGCTCATTGAACGTAATTTATATGTCTACTTTGATCACAAAGACAAGTTGCCGTTTCGGTGTGTTAACACTAAAATGAATCCAGGTGACAAACAAACGTAAGCAGTAAAAGAACAGAACAAAACAGAACAGAACAGAGCAGAACAAAACAGAACAAACCAGAACAGAACTGAACGGAACGGAAAACTGAACAGAACAGGAACAAGAAAGAACTGAACTGAACTGAACATATCATTGATTTCGTCCAGTTATACAATTTATACAGCATGGACAATACTCAATAAGAGTATACTAACAGGTTAATGCGTGGGTATTATCAAGTACAGTTATCAGATCCATTAAAATTTAAGTGTTAGGATCTAAATATTGTGATATGAAGGGAGAACTATTTTCTTAGAGGGAGGGATTGTTTATTTTATTTTTTTAATCTATCACTGCAACGTCGTGTGAGAAAAACAAAAAAATATGTGATTCTAATTAAAACTCAGGGGAGCAATAAAGAATAACGCGCGAAATATTGATAGATCTAGGATCTAGATGGTATTCCATCTGTACATGTGCGAGTTATGTATGCACCTGTAATTCCTTTAGCTAGTAGAAGTATTTTTTTAATGTTATATGCTTAATTTATATTTATTTTACATTTTGCAACGTATTGTTTTCAATAATTTATTTTTATTTACCGGGACAACTTGTAAGTGACTGATAAGTTTTGTCATTCGAATAAAATGGGTGTGGAGAAAAGTGGAGTTATTATTTTTTATCAAAAAGAAACCAACATTTAGAGCATTACTTTGTATTGACAAATATCAAAGGTATACGCATATATACGTATAATTGTAAAGTTCTTTGTATTCTGAAGCGTATATTTTATTAAATCTTTTTTTCTTATCTGCCATTTTATACTATTTTTGTTATAATAATCTTAAATAATTAATTACTTAAGCTGATATTTTTTAACTTAATGATTATCTTTGAAGTTTACATGTACGAGGGTTGTCGCAGAAGTTAAAGGACTAACACTGTAGATTAAAGATTTCTTAAAGTAGACAAAAAATAAAAACACTGTTAAATAGAATAAAATCTTCCTTATCAATATGTAAAATTTCTCGTACAAAGTAAAACAGTGTCATTAAAGTATTTACCTGCTGTTTTGTGCTGATATCCAACAAATGGTCAATAAACTAAAACATCTATGAACTAATACACTTATCTTTGTAGTTTCTTTTTTCCCATATTGTTATCATCATTTGAGTGCATAACAGATGTAGTTTTGCGCCAATTATTGAAACATCAAACAGTTGTTCAAATGAAAAAGCATAAGCCCAAGCGAGTATATTTATTACCAACATAAAAAATCATACATGCAGGAAATTGCACAAAATAATATCCTTTGTATAATAAACTTACCATCCGTGTAACAATTATCCGTCACAAAGTTCGATCAAACTGCGAAGCGGCTACTTAATATCCAAACAATATTTTTAATATAAATAACTTAGGTGAAAACAAATAAATTCACGTCTGTTCAGGAATTGTATCAACATTTTCACATGATTCACACCAAGTATAAAGAAGTGCATTTTTCTGTATCATAGATATCAATTACACGAACGTTTGGTGTCTAATTCTAAAAGATTTTAGGACTTTTGAACCGCAAAGAGCCTCTAGAAAAAACGATAAAACCCCGTATACTCGTTGAAGATAAAATCGTAACAATAATTACCAGTAATTCATAATGTTTCTGCCACTAGGCTTAGAAGAGTCTGTGAAACATACCTCAAAGGCTTGTTCAATGCATTCAAAGATGTGGAATGCTCTGTTAAGTATTGCATAAAAAGAATATATAAAATATATAAAATAGCTAAGATTAAAGACAATGCTGCGTAGGAAAAGGCCCCGAAGTTTTTATTATAGTTATTCCTGATGTGCATGAAAACAGGCAGTTTACTGTAATAACATGTCAATGAAAAATAAGCCTATGATTGAGCTTCAAAAATATTTTATATCATGTATACAAGCATTTCTTATACTTTTTTTAAAATGATGTAATACTTTTGAATTTTCTATTTAATTATAGTAAATAAAAGCGATCTACAAAGATTAAATAATATGAACAAAAACACACATATATCAAATTTGAACTTAAAATATTAATATATTTCAGGTTTAAAATGTAACTCCAAACGCACACACTCATGCACGCACACACGCATCCACTTTTTATTTAAAATACTGCCGCTTTGAAAATGATGCCATTTCTGAAGTGGAGTGTCCTAAATACACAGGTATATATTGTACACCAGAGCAAGCATTCTTGGCGTCTTTACGGTTGTGGTCACCGGTGTCCAAACCTTGACGCATCGGGGCTGTATACCGGGACAGTGTGAACTAGGCTGCACGAATCTTCCCTGATTATCCAAGAACCGCCGGCTATAAATTACCGGGACACACCGGGCATTTTTCGGGACATTATGAACTAGAATTTAACTGTTATTTACCGGTGTTGCGTTATATCTGTTGATCAGACCTACCCACCATGCCATCACTCCTGTTCTACTGTGCTTGATTACTACTGATCAAATCTGCTGATTGATATCGGAAATATCCAACTTGGGAAAAGAACCAGTTAAGTAGTTTAAATAGTAGGAACTTGAGCATACATTACTTATTTATAAAAACAATTGAACAAACATAACACCAGTTTTCTTTTGATGTTTACACTGGCTATCAAATGAGCTCAAGAGCTTAGCTTAAAAATGTTCTGTTTCATTTAGAAATACATGAAAGAATTATTGCCCATAGGATTCCTAATACTGTTGACACCTTAAATGTTAGTTACTTGAGCATTATTATGAGTTTTTCTTTTTGCTGTTTGATCATCAGCGACTTATAAAGGTAAATATTCATTGAATAGCATTGAGTATATCCATTAATTACTGCACATAAATATTTAAATGCTTTGAATAATATGAAAATCAGATTTTTTGCCTTATTAAAGAAAATTCAGCTTGTTTTTGTTGTTTTTGTTTAACTATGGATTTCACGTCGTATACTCAGGACTTAAAACACGCATCAGTCATGTAAGGTGACATTTAAAAATGAAGGATGTTAAGATAGGACATACGGTTTGCCGTATATATTCAGAGTTAACACTCACATTTAATGCAAACGTTCCACATTAATCTGACAGACCGAGTTCACATTTCAGTACCTTGTGTAAGTTTAATTTCTTAATGACATGATTGGTATATTTGTCAAATATTAAAGCAAAATACTCCTTCAAGTCGTGAGAAAAAAAACAACATTATAACGATGTCTCGCGGGGCCTAAGTGCTAAGAAATGTGTGATTGTAACGTTAAAAAATGACGTCATCAACTTATACTTGAACCAACTTTATAATTATGCCATAAGGAGTATGTATGCACGTATTGGTACTGGTCAACGTAAAACCCCACTGAAGCACTGATACTTTCATCTTCCATCTGTACAAACAAGTATCTATCCTGTCATTTACTCAGCGTTGGCAACTTTTCGAATTTCTTGATTTCGAATTCCGCTCGCGCCATGACGTCATTGTTGTCATTCCGTTGCGCAAGTATCCAATCCAAATGGTGGGCATATACGTTGTAACTTCTAAAATTGGACGTTTATATTAATTGTTCACATTGTGGTTTAAATTTTGAAGTTTGTATGATGACACAATGAACTATTTTAAATTATTTTGACGATTCTTGCAAGTAAAAATGTATTCCTTAAATATTTGATAAATTTGATTCGTAGTGGTGGTGTTAATGTTGCACCATCGAACCTGGTTTATCACAACATCTATTTGTAAAATGTTTTGCCACTGACCTTTTGTAGCAATCTCCTTCGCAGAGTTGTCGTTCCTTACACTCACTTTACATCTCTGCGAAAGGCTCGATGTCAAAATTTTTTACCAAACTCGACAGCCTTATTGTATGCAGTCATAATTATGAATTTGGAAGCTTGAGGTAAAACAAATGACATAAATCTTCACTATCTTTCATTAACACCGAAGAAACCCAATCTATTTTAAATGTAATTGGTGAACTATTTCGTTGAGTTAAAGTAAATGTAGTTGAAAGTAGTCCCAGCCTATAACAGAGGTGAATGTAATGAGCCGATAGTGTAAGAGAGTGCTTTTGTAGGCGGTTTACCCGTTAGATTCTCGTTTTCGTAAACTGCCCGCGGTGTCAATTTGATTAAATTGTAAATACAAAGCTCCAGGTTTTCTGGTCGCAGTAAGCTCACTAAGAACCTACCCATTTGCTCTGTTCCCTAGGTATCGTTGAGTTGGTAGAGGATCCAACTGAAACGCGTAGAATTATCCAATCAGAAATCCGTCTCGTACTTTTCTTTTCCCTAGATGTGACGTGTTTGCGGTTTGTGCATCCTAAATCATAGTTAAAACACCTAGTGGCAAAGCATACTTTAGTGGTAAAGTGCTTTGCCACTGACTGTTTCAAGGCGACAACCCATGTGTTTCTTTTTTTGTTTATTGTTTGAGGTGTTTTTGAAATAGAGTAATAGATAAAAAAACAATTCTTCAAAGTAAGAACAAATAGCCCATCCCAATAATATAAAACCATAAGACTATATTGACATTTCAAATATGTGTCCGTAGTAGAAAAATAAAGCCGAAATTTATTTTATAATGTCATTCGTCGATATTTACTTTAATGCTTTTCTGGCATCTAACACGCTAAAGTCTAATTCATAACTTATAAAAACTTGCGAATAACCTTGCAGGAGACTTGAGATAATATTTAATATGTGTCTTTGATGCTTTTAATGACAAAACATCGTAATCGTTTGAGGATAGGGTTAAGTCAATCGCCTCATTGAAAATATGATTACTAGTGTCATTGTGTAGGTTGTAATTTTAATGGGTTACCTTCTCTAAATAAAGAGTTTATTATTATCATTATTATTATTATTATTATTTTGTTTTCTGATTATGCAGATATTGAAAATACAAAAACAGAAGCACTATCATATTCATATGAAAGAGTTCCTGCAAGTTAAGTATTTTAATAGCAAAGTTGGGAGTTTTTATGTTCATAGACCTAAGTTCAAAATTCCGATTTTATCATTGTGTGTTCGTACTTGTTTTTAGCTGTTAATTAACATGTGGAGTTAATTAAAAAATGCCGCGTGTATTCCTTCGTAATAAAAGCTGAAGAGAAAATTTTGGTGTGTCATACTTTGATAATTATTTGCTTAATTAAAACTGCTATTTAATTATAATGTGAACCGTTGCCTTTAAACAAACAGTGCCTGTTACAAATAGAAACCGCATCATAACACATAACAAAAAGAAGAAGAAAGCAACGACAACAATGACGACGATGACAATATCAGCAGTACAAAAAGAGGGTATTAACATCTCTTTGTTGTCTATAAGACCGATGCATTGTTCTTAACACATTAAAGGAATATAGAATGATTGTTTTTCCTATCCTATGCTTAACAACCATTTTATAGACGCTCAGAATACACAACGTTTACATGTCTTGTTTAATGATAATATTTCATTTAATATATATTTTACTAAGATCTGATTTATGACTTGTAATAAATTTCCGATTTATCCTCCATGGTGGTAAGCAGGTTTTAACCATCTAGCATGCAATTTAATCATTACCTCTGGTGCACTTTTCACGATGCGTGACTAATTGAAGCATACAGAACTATTTTATAATGAATTTAACACTCAGGATAAAGATTAAATAGTTTAGATCTACCAGAAGGAGGAGAGCTCGTGTATTTCCTAAATATATCTTAAACTCATTATCAAGCGTTTCGAAAACATTATTAATCAAGTTTGTCGAATTAGCAATAACTTTTGTGTACAATTTATTCCCCCACCCCTCCAAATGTGAACGATTTCACGCATGAATTTATTGTATAAGTCTTGTCATTTAAAGTTCTTTTTGACCAATATATTAAATTAAGTCCTTGTGGTTTTAGGGGTTTTGAGTGACGAGTAACTATATATACATATCATTTACAAAAATACTTTAGTTAAATGCATTATTTTGCAATACTCACAAAAACACTGTTTGAGAAAAATCATTTCAGCCTATAAATCTACAAAGGTAAGGACAGACACTTGGAGCAAGACAGAACAAAACTATTAATTATTTGTTATAATTATAACATAACTACTACCCATTTTCTTCAACAGCTGAACACATTTCAATAAGAAATACACAAAGCCAGATGTTTCAACTAAGAATAAAAGAAGAAAGAATATTTAATTTAACATTTAGACGGACTTTATAACCGATAGGTAACTAGCATCAAAGGTACATATCTAGATTCCAAACAAATATTCCACTTCAAGGAGAACCAAAAAATAAGAGATAGAATCGGCACTGCCGGAACAAATACTGACAAAACGCATGAAACAAATGTATTTTTCGCCTTGGAACGGTCATTGGTAATAAGAAGATAGTGGCTCTGGGAGGTGGTGGGGTGAGGATGAGTTGGGAAAAATCGTTTGATGTTCGCAACCACTCAATATAGTATATTTTCGAACTTAACTCTGTAGAATTTAAAATAAAGTCTTGTTACAATATCAGCGAAGTAAATGTTAAATCATTAGGGATATTCAATATAAACTTAATTTCAAAACTCTAGTTACAAAATATGATTTTCAACAAAACTAACAAAACATACAACGATTTGTGTTTAAATTGCTAAGGATGCACCGAGATTATTCTCGAATGTGAGTTTGTAAAGCAATTTAGTTTTCCCGCATGTTCGTTACCATTGACCGAGAAAAAAAAGAGGAAACCTCCGTAGTGGGTGGGAAGAAAATAAATATTGCAAATGAAAAACTTTGTTCATGGTAAAGGTCCAACGCTAAAGGTTAGTCTATATAGCATAAAGGCCAAACTGATGCCACTGTACCGGCGAAGTTTTCTAATTCTTATCTCAACAAATATTTATGTACGTGTTTTAAGTATGGCAGTGTAAAATAGTTTAAATGCTTAATGCTCAGATTCACAATTTATTAACAGAAAAAAGAACAACCAACAAGTGTCATCTTTTAATTACAGGACTCTTATGAAGCTGTACAGTGAAGCTCAGTGGGATCAGCGGAATGGACGACTGAGTCGCCCGGTAGTCATCGGACAAAGCTAGAATGTAGAAGATTTTGAAATGAGTTTCAACGTCTGAGAGTATGGTTCCTCAGAATCCTCAGACTGAGATCAACGTGTGGAAAAACCCTTCCAAAAGTATTTAAAATTAACAACTGTTGGATTTTAAAGTTTTATTACAGTTTATTGGCAACGTTCAATTGTCTTACAGAATCCGGTACCTGTAGTACATTTAAGTTTTGGTTTTGAATTTCTAAGTTATAATTTCAAATGTTGTGTACTTCTAAAGAACATTCAATAATGAAGAGTCAATCAACATTTTTAATCCTTTTTCGGCGTTAGCTGTCTAAGCTCACTTTTGACCTAGTTTTTCGACCAATGAAATATTGTAAATAAAACTTATTATGCAGCGGGAAAATCAAATAGATTATTTTGATTGGTTATTAGTGGGTCTCGTTAATGATTACCGTAACGATTTTTATATTGTGTGTTAGTATTTACAAGGCACTTATATGTTCGGGCATTTTCGTTTTTAAAAGCGATAATTGTATTGGAGAAAAAGATATTTACGGTATAAATAACCAGTTAAGTCAATTGATGGCTCAAATACGATTTTATATGGAATATTCATGGGTGTCAGGTAAACACTTGAGTACAATACACAGTGTAAAACGACAGAGAAGTGCAGATATTTCTGGTTCTTACTGGTTCCTTTCCAGTTCCTTTGATACTGATTGTTAATTTCAAGTCCAGACATTCAAATCGCCTTGGTGTAGTGGTTATCACACTCGCCTCTCAAGCGGATGCCCCGGGTTCAATACTCGGGAGGGACACTTTTTTTTAAGATAATTTACGTAAAAGTTGGTAGATTTCGCTCTTGTAACAAGTTGTCATCATTTTCATTTATTGTATTTTAATAACATTTATTCGTCATTAGTACTAACTCTACAAGAGGTATTTTATTGACACTGAATAAATGTACAGTTAACATTAGACATTCTTCTTTAATCGACGTATTATCATCAGACGAAATTTTTGCACGCTCTTTATTTCTTTCTTTCTTATATATAAAAATCTTTTCCATCAACGCCGTTTATCTTTTTTTTAAAGATATTTCTTCTTCATATATAAACGCGGCCAGAAAATGCAAGGTCAATCACAGTTTTAAAAATATATACATTCGTTAGTCAAAGTGACACAATGTATTGTTGTCAGTATCAATATTACTCAGGTGGGAATTGTAAATGATGTTTTTGTTGTTTAGTTTTTGTGTTTGGATGTACATAGAGTTTAAGGGTAATTTTTATCATGTTTTTGTATAAGCTGTTCTATCCTTTCTTGTACAATAAAAGTACGTTGATAACATTTATTCGTGCAAAGTTTTATTGCACTACATTTTGCCGTTAGAGAGAGTTCTTTTTCTTTAATGGTATTCTAATGACGACTTTGGACGGCCCTTAATGTTCAGAATCCTGTTAGCCAGAAAGTTGAATAAGAACTTTCCTAAGATAGTCTGGTACCCGACGTACTATTAAACCCAATAATGTAATGACAGGGGCGGGTAACCAGACTATGTCCTAAGATAGATTCCCGAGGTAGGAGACCCCTATTGCAATTTATAGCTTTATATATAGTCGCACAATGACAAGGCGGTTCTGTTAGACATTTTAGTCCTTTTGTGATAAATTTTAAAAAAAGATAATTTTTGCAGCTGAATTTTAAACATCGAAACAAATTTGTCTTAGCCTCCATATTTGTTTTTTCAATTTTCAATTTCATACAATATATTTTTTGAACTGATTTATTCACATTTGTGATATTGAAAAAAAGTGATAAAAACTCTTTTTCCATCAAATGTCGTCTATGTATGATGCACTTTTCTTGTTAAATATTATTTCGATTTATTTCAGTGAAACCTTATATTTGAAAAAAAGAGCTTTTTGTCCCGTTGTTGTTGACTTATGTATTACAGTAATAGGCTCTTGAAATTCTTGTGTTTTTGTCGACCACTTTACTAAATAAAACAAGTCAGAACATGAGCGATGAGGTTCATATAGAACAACATGATTACTCAAACGGGTTATCGACAGACAATTGTAATAGCCATGAAAGGAGAAAGTGTTAAAACAATGTAACAAACTAAAGCAGCAATCGATATGTACATATTTTGGAAATAGAAAATTGTTTATAGTTACTAAATAGCATTGTATCTGCTGTAATAGCAAAACGACTAAATGAAAGGTATTTTTACAGTTGTGCTATGGGTAAACACTAATAATGTGGTCGTTTTCTTTTCATAATGCAGTGAAAATTACGCTTCCTTTTGGTAATGAGTTCTAAAATTCATATTCGTTTCTTCTTTGTATTGTTTGGCTATAAATGTTCAACATTTTCCGGAATCTTATTTGAAAGGTGTACTACATGAAAAGCACTCCCAAGAAATCCATTGTCCAAATGTATTCAAATATACCTAATTACTTCCTTTACAAGAAGAATATTCAAAAAACGACGAAGCTTTTACCGATTAGTGGGGGTTTTGGTGAAAACTATGACAATTATGACCTAGAACATGTCTGATTTCTTTGGAATTCTTTGTCTGTTTATGATAAGATTCGTTTCCTGTTTTTAGTATCTTGTAGAATAGTGTCACCAAGTAAGACTAGTATTCGATAAACATAAAAACATGGTTATTATAACGTGTGTGTGTATTGCTTCGAATCTTAGAATCAAAAGTAGCTTTGAATTCAAATTGTTTATGAAAAATGTGAAATCGCAAAGATATTCTGGCGTTTAACATTAAACCCGTCTTTGCTGGCGTGCACATATTAAAAAAAACTTGTAAGAAAGTTGCAGCAAAGTCAGTATGTTTAGCTACAGGAATATCGTTCTGTTTAACCTTGTAAATGAAACAACTATATTTTAGTGCATATATGAAGACTGTGTTGTCTGCAGTAACAGTAACCGTCATGAACATATTATATAATTATCATGTTCAACAGCTGATAATAAACATCAAGGTAGAAAACTTTTAGTGTTTCAGTTACACAATTATGAAAGAATGGAATGATATCACATTCAATATAACTTCTGCCTTTTACATCGTACATTTGTATTTATACAAAAATAACAACAACAACAACAACAACAACAACAACAATAATAATAATAATAATAATAATAATAATAACAATAATAATAATAATAATAATAATAATAATAATAATGGTAACGGCAGCAGCAGCAACAACAACAACAACAACAAAACGTATTTTGGGGTATTGACCCGGCTAGCTCAATAGGTAGATGTTATGTGGCTAGGCACTGTCGCCGTACGTGTTCGGTTTCCAGTGTGGGCTTTTAATCATTTATTTAATGTCATATTTGTTAAAACGTTGTCATTTTGAGCAAGAATCTATCAAGTTTAGAGGGTTTATTTACACCTGAATTTCTAAGCTTTTTCTCACTTTATAATTGAATACATATAATATGATTTTTTAAACTACGATTCTTACGGCGAATCTTTGCATATTTGATAGAAAAATATCAGTAATTTTACAATTTTTTTAAGAAAACAAGGGTGTTATAGTAAGGTTAGGCAGGGGTAGGGCGGATTGTCAAGCGCCAGTGATCTCAGCTGTATAGATTTCTTCATGAAATTATGATGATGAAACAGAAAAGCGTGTTAATCTTAAAGTAAACTTTAACTAATAAACAACACCTACCCCCCCCCCCCCACCAAAAAAAGGACAGAAAATCAAATAATTTTTTTGCACGAAATTATAGTTATTTATTTATTTTAAATATTAATATTCCATGACAATATTGGAATAAAATCTACCGCTTACATTTCCTTAGTTGGTAGATTGACAAGCCATATTGCCAGCGGGTTGCTTGCTGCCATTTCGTACAAAATATTGGTCTTACACTGCATAGGCCTACAATAAAGTGTTTTGCAACAGTTGAAGCGTCAGCTGTTTAGACACCATTTATTTAGTTTTCAGTAATTTTGTAACGATTATCAGTTTCCATCTTTCCATGAAATAAATATAAAATAATATAAAATGTTTATACAGATTGACAGAAATACTAGTTGTGGCAGTAAAGATAAGCCGATACCTTGAAGCAGCCGGAAGATATGACGAGGCGCTGGAGTTACATGGGCGAATATGAAACAAATTCATAATCTTAATAATATGATCTCGAAACCCTACTTTATAAACATATAAAACATCATTTTTATTTAAAAGCATTGCTTTGATCCTAAATCATGTTCTTTTTAGATTGATTATTTCTTTCCGTGAGGTAACTTTAGTATGTTGACTTAATTGTTTTTAAGTTTTTGAAACTGCTACATTCCAATTTTATATTTACATGTTTATTAAAAGTGTTGTTATTTTTATTCGTTCGTCTTGATGTTTTTAAATATATATAGGTTTGAATATGCGATTTTTTTTCATAGGCTATTAATGATGTGCTGTAAATGTATTGCCGAAGGTTAAGTGCAATACTGCAAAAAAGGGTTCCTTATCAGGAATTGCCACATTCAGAAAAAACAGCATCTCCACACTCGAAGGAGAGAGCATGGTTAATAAAATGATCATTTTTAAAAAAGACACCACAAACAATTAACAACAATGAGAACCGAGGGGTAACCGCCTTGGAACGGTCAGTGGCAATTCAAGTTGCCACTGGGTTTTTAAACCAGGTTTTAGGGTGCACCAACCTCACACTTGCTCCAACAGGTTCTCATACCACAAAACAAGTACAAGTTGTCTTGGTGAAATAACTCTATGGTTGGCATCGGCTCAACAATGGTGCATGCAAAAGCACACAAATATAAAAAACATAAGAAGCTAATAGCATTGCAAAGCAAGTAGTGCTGAAGAAGTTAAAATAATTCTAGTAAAATAACTTAGAAGCTCGATATGTTTCTTTCCTGCCTACCACCGTGTTCGCGCTGAATTAACTCCAGTTGGTTTTGTCTCAATGAGGTCAGGAGTACCCAACAATTTTGCTTGAGAGCACCATCAGCACCTTATGTTTTACACGATTGTGTTTTTTTTTACATTTCAGTATTTTTGTAACGATTATCAGTTCCCATCTTTCCACATAATAAAAATAATTTCCAGTACTAGTCGTGATGATGGGTAGGTAGGAGCTAATTTACCTATGAAAGTATGGCAAGTGTGAGGTTGAAGCACCCAAGAACCTGATTCAAACCCCCCAAATGATCCTGATTCAAACCCCAAATGATAAAATGTATTGACAGTTCCAGGCGATTATCCTCAGGTTCGTTTCCTTTAATTGTTTGTGGTGTCTTGTTTGAAACTGATTATTTGAGGTTGTCCCGGTTAGCTCAATTGGTTGCGTTGTCGGAATTGCCGTGACGGTGCGGCTTCGCTTTCAGGTTGAGGCATTATCATTTATAAACCCATATTCCTTTTTTCTCCCAGCTTTTTGGCTGTGTGGAGGCTGTGTTTTCTGAGTGTGGTTATCCTGATGGGCATGTTTAAACTTTTCAATAAAATTATTCATAAAAAAACTTCAGCATACTTTGTTAAAAATCTCAAAAATACTATCTTTCTAAATCTATCTTTTTCAATTGAAAATGAACCAGAAACATTGGTAAATTCAAGAAAAAAGGCTATCAAAGGGATATTCGGCAACGCTTTGCATGCTTAGTGATTAGTTTGTATGGCGTTGACTGCACAACGGTGGTGAGAGTTTGAGAGTGTACATGTAAATGTTGTTCTGAGAATCTGAAACCTGAACTTCGGCGTCCGGTCAGTCGTGATTTAAGTCCAGGTGCCCTGCTCACAGTAAGGTCACCGAGAACCTACCCATATTTTTCATATAGGAACTTGGCAGGGCAAGAACGTATTTGTGTACCCAAGAACTAGTTTTAAACCGCTTGTGACAACATGCGTGGCCACTGACTTATCCAATTAGGTAACCGCCACAGATAATCCTTTTTAATGTATGTTGTTGCTTAATTTTGTAAATTAGTCGTATTATAAACATATTGTGGGGAGAAAGTGAAAAAGTCACAGCTGCTTCTTTTTTTAAAAATCACGAAAACATCTTCGCTCTCACCCCTCGATATTTTCCTTCTTGTTGTCTGTATGGGGAAGCTGTTTTTCTGATTTGGCTTATCCTGATGCGTATTCGATTTAAATAAAGATTTACATTCAATAAAAAGTTCGATAAATGGGGTTATCGTTATTGAAGATGCGCATGTGCTCTGGTCAGTATTGTAATATATTTAAAATAACATTTCAGATCATTTCAAGTAGATGTTAAATATTGACATAGCTATCGTTGTTTTGTTTATTTTAGGAAAGTATGTACTGATTAGAAAAACAATAATTTTCCCTTTGCATTCAAACACAGTGAATACAGGATAATTTCTGCCTCAAACTGGATCTCTAATAAGGTAAGCTTTTATATATAATGACGTTGAGTGATTGGTAAGGTTGAGAAATCACTCGGTTTCTGTGTCAGACCATTATGTTTCATTTTTTAAAAAACATTTCATTTATTTTGAAACCTCGTGTCGTACACAGCAAAGCAATTCCAGGGCTCTTTTAAAATATGCTCATTGATTATTGAGCTAAAAATAGACGGCAAAAGAAGGCCTTTATGTTAATCAGCATAATTTGGCTGCCGACAAGAATTTTTTTTTTTTCAAATTGAATGGGTTTTTTTAATCTTGTTGAGTGAAGTTTTTTCGTCTGTAATGGTTGAGCCTACATATTTTGGCAATCTACATGTATTTATTACTGAAAGCATTCATCATGGACTCCCACATTAATAGCTACTGTGGTATCATCATATTCGCGTAGGTTTAAATTAAGTCTATTTCGCGCTAGGACAGTGCGATATTAAGTCAAATCAAAAATTGAAACCATGTTATAGCTTATCATATGAGAATATTACAAACCCGCTAATCCATACCATTGCGAAAATGGCTTTTTTTTATCTCTGTGCAAAATTTCATTCGCGCGAAATTAAATGATACCACACTATCAAAATACAATATCATTCCAAAACTGCCAACTATTAAAATGCCAAATAGAAACAACAGTATCATATTTAAAGTAACAATTAAACATTTATTAACACAGTGAACTCAGTTGGGTTTCCTAAGACAATCGTCTCACAAACTAGAAATCGCACGCTTATTGCGACTGGGAACACGCCGGCAATATATTTAGCGTAACATATTTTTGTTTGTTTTTATTTCCTGAAATATTCTTGACTTTTTTGTAACACTTAAAATTAAATTCTAATACATGAAATTAGTAACAAATTAAATTACACACCTAATGAAATATCCAGGTTGTAAAATGCCAACTGGATGCACCCCTGGCTGCTCAGATGTAATAAATTTGTGCACTATTCTATACTGATAAATAATAATTTCTTGCATTTTTGCAGTAAATGCGCGAAAGACGTTAAAGTGCACGTGGATATCGCCCGCAATTTAAAGAAATTGTCTGGGTTCATTGAATTGGCAGGAAATTAAAAAATATCATCAGATGAATGCGTGTTGAATTCCAAAGTTAATAAAAAAACTAATATAGTTATTTAAAAAGTTATGGCGCCAGTTATGAAGAGAAAGATCAACATTTTTGTCACATATTTACACGACCTGTTAAACACACTTTTACAAATATTTCATATTTTATAGATGAATAAGACAAAGGGACAAGGGTATTGCTGTCTGTATCATATTTCTCATGTTGGCATTTAAAACAGTTCTAAGTTATTAAGTTAAATGCATTTGGATGTTAATAGAAATTTAGGAAATATTTGGGTTTGGCTTTTTCTCTTTACTGTTCTCAAATTCCTTAACGTATGTTAAATAGTGATACATTGATAACTTTTATTTGAGCAAAATTTAATTGAACTGTTTTTGCCATTAAAGAAATTTTGGATAATTTTCTTTTCTAAACATGAAAGTGCAGTGACGACTTTGGAGTGCCCTTAATGTAGAAACGTTGTTTGGTGAAACTCCAACATTTGTGATGGTGCAATAACTCTTAAAACGCGTATATGCTGATCGTGATTAAATATAAACTTTAGTAACTAAATGTTGAGTTTGGTTTACATACAAAGGAGGAGAACTGAATGCTAGCCAATGTTGACCTAGTTTTTTTGGCAACTAAACGGTTATTGAATGATTTGTTTTATCTTAACATTAAATAGGATTGTGTCGTATATTAATGCTCAGTTTTACGTTAAATATGCTTTTTGCAAAAAAAGTGCATTCACAAAACGTAGCCTGCCGTCATAGCCAAAAAATAACTAAATAGAGAGCAAATAAAACGAGTTTATCACACGATCAGTTTCGAAAACAATACGCAACAAATAAACTTTTTAAGTGTGCGAACGCAAAAAGGAGATGATGAAAATAGTACTCCTTAAGTGTTTGAAAGGTTACATTACTTATTTTTACACGTCAACTTCATCCTCTACGATGAAGTCTTGTTCATCTAACGAATCATAAGTTCTGATGGTAAACAGTGTGACGTATTATATAAAAGGCGCGGCTACTGTAGAGCCGTTCACAATTTATTTGAAGTTGCACGATGTTTTGACGTGTGACGTCGCCTTGCACGCAAGTTTTGCCACGAGTTGCTGCGAAAAAGCGTGCCGTCATTCACTTTGTCGTCAACGTAGCTGTTCCAACAGCCATTCAAGAAATTGTAATATTACGAATTCTTCTAGTTATTTCTGTATTAATGAGATTATTGATAAGTGTAAATATAAGGATTGAATCAATATTTGATGGTTTCCATTTGAGTATGAAAAACAGTTGGATTGTTTAAAGTACGAGTGAAGCCCTTCACACACTTTAAACAACCCAACTGTTTTCCATACCCAAATGGAAACCATCAACTATCGATTCAATCCTTAAATAAGTTGAGCTCATTTGTATCAAATTCTTTTATGTCAATAAATTTCGGTTAGTATTATCGAGATATAGGCATGGAAACGTTGATACCCCTACAGATGACCTTTCTACTGTCACCAAGCGATCCAATGCCTTTTCAGATGACCTTTCTTTTGCAACCAAGCTATCCAAGGCCTTTCCAGATGACCTTTCTATTGCCACTTGCCGATCCAATGTCCTTTCAGATTACCTTTCTATTGCCACTTACCGATCCCATGCCTTTCCAGACGACCTTTCTATTGCCACCAAGCGATCCAGTGCCTTTTCAGATGACCTTTCTATTGCCACCAAGCGATCCAAAGCCTTTTCAGATGACCTTTCTATTGACAGCAAATGATCAAAGGCCTTTTCAGATGACCTTTCTATTGACACCAAATGATCCAAGGCCTTTTCAGATAACCTTTCTATTGACACCAAATGGTCCAAGGCCTTTTCGGATAACCTTTCTATTGACATCAAATGATCCAAGGCTTTTTCAGATGACCTTTCTATTGACACCAAATGATCCAAGACCTTTTCAGATGACCTTTCTATTGACACCAAATGGTCCAAGGCCTTTTCAGATAACCTTTCTATTGACACCAAATGATCCAAGGCCTTTTCAGATAACCTTTCTATTGCCACCAAGCGTTTCTATGCCTTTTTAGATGACCGTTATATTGCCACTTACCAATCCAATGCCTGTTCCTTTCCATCTACTAGTATTTTATGATAAAAGATGTAATTGTTAACAAAAATTCGTATATAAATGTTCAAAGCGAGAATTATCATTAATGTTTCTTACGTTTTAGATAAATCACCATAACCCTACTCTAACATAGTTTTATTTTTATAGCTTTGATTATTTTGAGTACAAAACTTTTGTAAAATTGGCCAAAAGGCCACGTGAAGTCTAATAAAACAATCAAACACTAAGCTTTTCTTTGATGTCAGAAAATATATTAAACACGCATTTGACATCAGTAAACGGATAGATTAATAGTTGTTTTGGATAAAAAAGAATCTTGCATCACATGGTAAAGTACGCAATGCGCATATATAAGTACAAATGGGGCGCGTCGCGGGAAAAGGTACATTCGGACAGTTGACGTCAATTCTTGAAATGGCGTCATCAAGTTAAGCAGACGACATTCATTATTATGCATTTCGCGGTAGAAATACCATTTGTATTAACAAAATGTGTAACAAAACTGCTTTTTAGTTATGAGAAAATAATATATTATTGTTAGTTCTTTCTAAATATAGTAACAACTAAAATCTCACAAAATATGACCGAAGGTACCTTTTCCCGTGGCGTGCCCCAAATAGTAATATTTATTTGGGACAACACTGGTTCTAAATGTTGTTGTTGTTTCCACCAATAGGTTCAATGACAATATTGTAATTTGGACATCCATACTGTGTTTGAACTAATGCGCTGCCTCCATGCGAGCTCTAGCATTGTTTAAACAAACGACGCTTACATCTGTGCTGCTGGCTTTTGGGCTATCTGTATAATTTGAAATTTCTATAATCATGATAAAATAGACTAAAGAAAAGAATAAAAACAGCTTATTACTGATATTTTCATTTTGCCTCATTAATAACAGCTCAGCAAGGAGCCCATGCAGCTTACTGTACCGAATATCGATTTCACCAATTTTAAGAGTTACATCAAGTCATTTGTAAACAAGATAGTCTCTTCTGATATCACATCCAGTGTTTGGGACCTGGTTATGGTGCACTCGATGTTTAAGGCTTACGCCAATATTGAAATACTGTCATTTATCATATTTTTACATGAGTAAACATAAAAATGTATAACATGTGATATATGGAAACCACAAAAAATATTTACTTTGCAAGAATAGGGAAATATCTTGTCGAAAGGAGGTAATTTTGACATATTTTATAACTCTGCTCCTTACTTACGGCTTTTATCCAATGTACAAACGGTAGAGATCTACATTAGACTGCACATCCATGAATTCAGATCTCGATCTACACTGCTTTTTAATCGGAAATAATATAAAGCTAACAGTGCATATTTAGATCATACAGCATGGATGGTCTGAATCTACACAGCTCATGTTGTGGGTAAGCATTATCGATGCATTAAAGGTTTATCATATTACAATGTATAAAGATGAAATTCAGGAAATCAGTTTCTGCTCAACAGAGGTCAAATCCTTTAGTTAATTTGGCAGAGTCTTAGGGTCCATCATATTGTTTTCATTCAGTAGCATATTTATTTTTTCCTTGTCATTATTACAGTTTTGCTAAAGAGATTATGATCGGTGCATTTACCACTGACAGTTTCGAGCTGGAACCATAAACGTCTCTTGCGCGTATGTTATTTACTTTGGCTCAACCGTTATTGATCAATAAATAAACTGGATGTGCGCAGTGTATTGGTAGTACCGGTTTTTAGTCGTAGTCCCGGATTTTAATGTCACCACCAGCATCATAAACAACAACAACAACCGGAAGAATAAAAATTTCCTCGGAAAAATTGCTTAATTGCGACGGAAGGAAAATCGCAAAACAATCATTGTTGTTCTGCCAATGATTTCGTTTGAAATACACTGACTTATTTTAACTGGAGGTAAGATTAAAATACATGGCTAATTTAGTACCTGGGAACTGGCAGATCGGCTATACAAAGGAAGATTGGACTTTGAACCGATTGCCTCGTTTGGGGTGCAGGAATAGTCGTACCACTACAATCTCGTACCGGGAATACTCGTACCATTTCGGGAATAGTCGTGTCATATACGAATTGTATAGGGAGTTAGGTAGTGAGTTAAACAGAGGTGATAATTAGGTGTTTCCATATAAGTGATGGTATTTACAATGATCTGTTTATGAGATAATTGAATGACAAACTGATATAAATGATGAATGAAAGCAGACAAAAGTAATTATTATTTCCTTTAAATAAATTCAGATTTTATTTGATATAATCTTAATTTCATTTTTTTACAATGGTCTATTCATGAGATAATTGAATGATAAAAGATGAATAAAAGCACACAAATGAAAAAATTGTTTCCTCTAAATAAATTCAGATTTTTATTGTCAAATTTATGTAAGGCCATAGAAAATTAATTCCTAGATTCTCATCCCCGCCCGCCCCTCGAAAATCACTCCGCCCGAACGTTTTTTATTTTGAAAAAAATATACGTAGATCAAAATTTACCATACGTGCATTTTTATTTAACATTATTTTAATAATAGCATTTCTGTACAACGTTCTTAATTCTTAATGAAAAAGAAAGTTGTTAAAATTTCAACGTTCACATTTCTTCTTCTTCCCGAAATACGCAGGGCTCAATTCGGAGCATCATCGCATTTAAATTAAATTTTGATAACACATAGACTAATACGAACAAAGTATATTTCTGACCGTGCAACGATTGACGTACTGTATATTTCTGACCCAGCGTTTTTTTTCCCCAAAGGGGAAAGGTTCCCCTTCCCCTACAATTGGGAAATTTTCACGTCGTAAAATCTTGAAATTGGGAAAAAAATCAGTCGCAAATCAGCCAAATTGGGATTTTTTCTTTATTCATGTAAATAAACACCAGGGATTTTATTCAGCTTCACCAAGCATCATAAGCTGTGGTTTTTCACATGAAACCCTTAAGTGATGTAACTGTTAAGCCAGGACTAAGTTACAGCCAATCCATTTTCTGCCTGTCTATGGAAAAGTAATTTCCATTGGCAGGAAAAGTTTCATTGAGGTTGCAATTCATGTGAAATGAATCTGCATTTGAAATTGTAATGAAAGGAGTGGGGGCTGGAGTCAGTGTCAGGTTGAGGCAATGTGTCTTTGAGCTACATCTAGCTCAAGGATAGCTTCTGAGTGGGACTCAGTTTTGTTTCCAAATACGTCGGAAGGTTGGATTCAAGTTTAGTTTCTGTCTGATTTTCGGGGGAAAGTACGGGAGGTTGCTCTATACCGGTACTTACATTCATTGGTTCAAATCGCTCACACTCGGGACTCGTTGCCAATGGCATGGGATTGGTCGATATATACCCAAAATCTTGCAACAAAAGAGTGCCAGTGTTCGTGTTTAACGGCTTCCTTTGAATAATCGCTCATTTCAATCGTTGTTGTCAAGTTTGTTAACTACTTTCAGTTTCTGGAGACTGGTCATTGCGCTTCAATTTTATACGTAAGAATCAGTCAACTTGCAATTATTTTCCGTAAATCAGTCTGAAAAAAGGGCGTGTATAAAACGCGGACCGGATCAATGACGTCACATGTCTATTTTATTTAATGATAACAACTGAGTAAGAGTCTAACTGGAGCGTTGATAGAGTTACTCCCCTTTTGAACGGTACGGTTTGTTTAGGCGGAACGGCATTTCTTGCAAAAAACTCTTTGGTCAATTGGGAAACGGCACTGTTTGTTGTTGGAAACATTAGCTTTGGGGATTGGGAATATCCGGTACTTTAAATTGGGAAGACTCCGGTCAGCTTTGGGAATGGTACCGTTTTGCGGAGGTAGTTAAAGAAGGAAAAAAAAGGCTGTGACCGTGCATTTTAATTTACAATGTTTAAGTCCCATGTTTATAGTATTTATTACGAGTGATAAATGATATGAACGACGTATATATTTAATCATGCGAATACCTTGCCCCTAAAATATCCGAGAATAATTACATGTACATTGACTAAATTCATCCAGTTTACAACTGCTATGAACATCTGTTGAACACCTGGTCATTGACCGTTTTGATCTAAAATGTCAGCGATGCTTGTGTATTTAACATCAAAGACGCCGACGTAAATGTGAGACGATGCGCACTGCTCGAAAATCGATTGACGCTCTTGTACTAAAGAATTTCAAACCGTCGACTAACTGGGATGATTTCATTTCTGAATCAGCTGATTGTTTGTTGACAGCGTATCTGTGATAATTATAGCTTATTTCTTATCAGGTTGTGTTTTATCTGCAGTACCGGCACTTCGCCGAACAGGGTCTATTTAATCAATACTATTAGACCCTGCGCCGAATTAGCAGTTTGCAACTAATCTATTGCGACAACCATCACATTTTTTTCATCAATGTTGATTATACAACAATAGGATGTTTATTTAACAACTATGGAGTTAATTGCTTGACAAAGGTAAGCAGAAATTTCAAAGGAAGAAACGTCTGGCATGTGTTGACGTATTCTGGGCTTACGGACGTGTCAATTAAAGTACATGTTTCTAAATTTTCGGACGATCTTTTTTTAAATAAAAATTCTCGTCTCTAAATATTCGTTCAGCCTGAAAAATAATTATTTTTTTCCATCCGAGGACTTAGATAAAATACGGTATATAAATTTAGTCTTTATTTTAAAATAGTAATCACTTATACAACAACAAATTCTTATATATTGCCAATATATAGATACGTTCACAGTGAAAATGAAAAATAAAAATTAAAAAATAAAACCCGCCCACCCGCCCCATTTTTTCCTAAAATTAGGATGAGAATCTAGGAATTAATTTTCTATGGCCTAATTAGAAAATTCTTTTTTGTATTGTTTTGTATCATTTCCTATTAGTTCCAGAATGAAAAAATCATTCCTAATTTAAAATATGATTTTTTCCAATAGTTTTTTATTTTTTTATATCAAACAAATAAATATATATATAATAAATAAAACATTCTTTTTAAATTTAGTTTATTATTTACGCTACCTGACAATATCCTGAATGCTGCATTTTGACGAATTTGTTACACCGAGTTCCATATAAAACATGTGAAATTCCACATACGAGGGGTGTTAGGTAAATTCCCGGACTGTTCTCATATAATCTCAACGGGTTCATTGATAGTAATGAAAATTAGCAGACATACTAAATAAAATGTTTATAATTTAAATATGAAACAAATAAGTGGTAAATTTGAATTTTCTTTGTGCTATTGTTGCTATAGCAACATAAGGGAAGCCTACCCGGGGCATTACATACGTATGTGCATTAAAACCGTCCGAAAACAGTAAATATTTGTATAATTTCTTCCAATTTTTGATATGTAATTTAACTGACGTTACTCTGTCCGTGACGTAAATTTTGAGCGAAATCATAGACGTCAAATTAAAATGACGTCATTGTTTACCAACGCACTTGCGTTATGGCGTCGAAAGAAGAAATTCGTTCTGTAATCAAGTTTCATGCCTTGTCGGGTGAAACACCAACAGATTCGTATAAAAAAAATAAAACGCGTGTACGGCGAGTCATCTGTCTGTCGGACATTCGTGTTTGAATGGCACAAACGCTATAGTGGTGGACGAATTAGCCTAAATGATGACGAGCGTACCGGATGTCCAGTCACCAAGAAGTCGTTAGCTGACAACGAGGGCGACTTGACCACCGCGGTAAATGCATTTCTTGCCAGTCTTACTTTAGCTGATTTCAGAGACATTTTTACCAAGTGGTGCAGAAGTGCATTGAACATAACGGAGAGTTTTTTGAGAAAGAATGAGGCATCATATCACAAAGAGGGTGCTTGTTGTGATTGAGGGCGTTGAAATTGACGTCAACGTTTCGCCGCGATTGTCCCGCTGCGGCTGTACCTATGTTTATTTTTGTTTATGTTATCTGTATTGTAGCAGATAAATGTACATTGTTATATATCATTTTAAAGAGTATGTAATGATCTTTCAGGAGAACATTAAATTGTTGAAATGTAGTTTGAATTGTCGTTTTAATACATCCAGTCCGGGAATTTACCTAACACCCCTCGTACATTCCTGTGAAATATTTAATAGTTATCATTAGATTAGATAATTGTCACTTCTCACTTAAAATTCCTCAATATTTCATAATATTGATATGATATTACTCTTTGTTAAATTTAATTTTGTCGATTTTTTAATAAAAACTTGTGACTTACATCATTGACTAATATAATTCTTGAAAATTAATGAAGTCAATACGATTCAATTACAAATTTATTCTGTAATATATATTTAACAAAACTTACATAAACGAACATGATCTGATTAGATATTACAAAATACAAGATAGAAACGGAAAAATACAGCATTTAATGAATAAAAGATTATATTTATTAAAGGTTTTTGAGATTTCATGGCAAACAGTGCAAACAACAGTGAAATTGTGATCAGGACAAAGGATAGTTGATATTTTCTACCAAGTCCAGATTTCGTCATTTAACAATGCATCTTATATTTGCAGGTTGATGAACACAGAAGAAATTTATGAAAGCCAGATATATAATATAGTCAGCAACACAGATAAAGCAGCAAATTATATTCAAAGTTAATCGAAAAAATATCAAATTTAAGTATATGTGTCTTACTTTCCGAAAATCACTGAAACAAAAGGAAGATTTACATTTTCAAAAAAAAAATCATAGAAATAATAGATAAATACAAAATTGTTTATGAAAAAAAGAATATGAAATTAAAGTATTCGATATTTGTAGATTATATTCTTATCTTCCTTTCCGAAAGTCACCAAAACAAAGGAAGATTTCAATATTAATACACATTATTAATCCTAAAAATCACATAAGTTAAAAGGTAAAAACAAAATCGTAAAGAAAAAAGATCGAATATCTTTTCTTACTGAAATGCAACGAAATGTAAGAAAAGAGACAAATACATGTACAGTAATAAGCATAATACGAATAATTACCAAGCATTTTCCACTATTATATGTGACTATCATAGAGTTGCTTTCAGTTCATAACGAATTCTCGTACTTTCAGTTCATAACACCTATTCATGTTGGTTTTCAGATGGTACAGGTACAGGTCCTAGACCCATGATGAGACTACATTCATTCAGCAACTGTGTTGTAGTTATTTCTTCCTCTTCATACTTATCCCATAGCTCGTAGAGGCGTCCATGAATCCTTTTGTAGACTCTTAGCTGATCTCTGGTCAGGAGCTGCTCAGGGATCAGATGTACCTGGAGGTTGACCATTTATAATTCACAAAAATTCATCGTAATTAACAATATAAATAAGGGATAATTGTCATTTACCAAACACTGACAGGACAATAAAAATAAACAAATTGTCATTGAATTAATAATCATTTTAATGCTCAAGCACAAAACAACATATGTTTAAAATATTTAGTTTGAAATCTAACTTTTCAATAAAATAAATTTATAATGAAATTATGTAACATTATTTCTGTTAAAATATGTAATATATATATATATATCTGTTAAGCCCTAATCCTAATGTATTTATATATTATTTTGTTATCTGAATTCTTATAACAAATAAAACAGAAAATCAACAGCGTCAATCTTAAGAACTACAATATTACAAATAATTATCAGTTTCCAGCATACGAAATCTCCATATTAAACATTTGGCTATATATCTTATATGTGGTACGACTATTCTCAATTCGGTACGAGATTGTAGCGGTACAACTATTCCCAGAGCCCCTCGTTTGTGCACAGGTGCGCATAATAATAACTACCACTTATTCTACTCACTTACTTTTTATCCACCTTCATTTTAAGAGAATTGTAACAACAGTCAACAAGACCATCTTAGAGGTCCAGTAAACACTGGTAAATGACACAGACACCTGTTGAGGGGTCCTTTTCTGGCTCATAAGTCATATCTTCTGAGCTATATAGGCTTAACCCTTTTCTCCATAGATACACCTGTATAGCATGTTTGAACAGTGTAGATCCAGATCATCCGTGACACTTGGTTGTTTAGGTGACTTGAGAAGTCCCTTGTGGATATTTGCCAGGTACAAAACTATAAGTGCAGGAGAATGTAGTCATACTGGTATTCAACTCAGACGGCCTTGGTAGCTCAATTTGTAGAGTTTCAGCATGTTAAGCCAGAGGTCTAAAGGTTCGAGTCCTGGTCTAAACTAATCATTTCAAACCAAAACTACCACAAGTCTGCAATGACATTTGCAAACGATTTTCTTCACAGAAGAATCTCTTCCACTTTAATGGGCTTGGTGGGAATAATATTGTAAATTGGTTGAAAAGTGATATAGTACAAATGGTGGTCACATAACAATATTTTTTTGTTCGTTAGAGGGGTGGGGTGGTGCGTTTAAAGACACCTTCCATTTGGAAAATGTCTTGAAAATCTTGCAGATTTCCCCAAAAAGTCTTAAGTCATAAAAGTTTGTCATCACATGTATATGATTTTGACTGTAGGTCAAAGGTCATGGTAACACAATATTCTTGTCAGACCAATAACTGCACCACAATTTGGCCATGGAGGTTTATTATCAGACCCCTATTGCTTGTTTAAACAGCAGGTCAAGGTCACAGTAGCCTTCCAACATAGAGACCTTGTCCAACCAATAACTTGAAAATGATTTCGCCAATGGTCCTCAGGTTTATTAAATTTAAAGGGATTTTTTATTATGTCATGTACATTACCCCTATTGATTATGATGTCAGAACATAGTCAGGGTCACTGTTTAGTTACTCTTAGTGTAAAATCCTTGTGTGATGATTAGCAGCAGTTTACTGTCTAGTTGGAATTGGGACATTTGTCCTATATGTAAAACAAATTAACCATCAATTCTTACAGTGGATCCATGATGAAAGTCTTCTAGGCATTGAAGAATAACCTGTTTCTCTAATAAACGCCTTTTTATCTGTGTGCTGATGTGCCTGCTGATCTGGATCTACACTGTTCGCCAATGCCATTAAGGCATGTATATGGAGGAAAGGGATAATTGAGTTAACCCATTAACTTTATAGATTGATAACATGATAACATTTTTAGTTTAACCCTTTCCTCCATATACACGCATTTTTACACATGCATAACCCTTTCCTCCATATACACGCATTTTTACGCATGTGTGACTAGTTTAGATCCAGATCAGCCAGCACATCCGTGCCGTCTGATCATGATCTGCACTGATTGCTTTTTGGTCGGAAATAACCTAATAAATCAAATAGCGAACATTGCAGATTCTGATTAGACAGCACGAATATGCCGGCTGATCTGGATCTACATATGCACTGTTCGCCCATGCCATAAAGGTGTGTACAGTATTTTGTGGAGGAGCGGGTTAAACATTTACTTAACATGTATATCAATACACCCTGGCTAACCTGGTACGCTTCGCGAACGGCACTACGCCGCGATCACGGCATATGCAACGCTTTTAACCGGCATAAACGGTGTCAATGTAGGAGATTTTGTGGGGTAAGGTAAGAAAATCGCAAAGTTTTTGGTTAGATCTTTTAATAATACTCAAACCAATAGGCCAGTACGGCTGTGAAATCATGCCTATTTATGATTCCAGTCTTCTCTGTGTCCAGAATACAGTAGTTTGCTCAATCATTCGTGAAAATGGACCACTTTGTGCTGCAAAAGTTGTAAATTTCCTGTTCAAATGTATTTTTCTTGAGATAAACTTAAGTTTAGTGAAGAATTATAACTGCATAAAAACTGTCTGTATTGGAAGACAACGCAGTGTAAAATTTGTGTGTGTTTTATCTATATTTTACTTAATTTTTGCCAAAAATGAGAGGCCACGCACCGTACACCGGCACTAGATTTTTGCTACGCTGCGTATCACGGCATTTTATTAAATGCTGGTATTAAACTTTACTTTGGTTGTCAAAATCTTGAACTGTTACTTCACATTTAATTGAGCTGTAGTTTGTTGTGTTGGCGTACATTGCAAAACAAAGTTTGATTTACTTAAAAATTCGTCCATCAACAAGCAGGAGCGGATCCGGAGGTAGTTCTTTGGGATTGCTCAAACCCCCTGTTGGCGCATCAATATTTAATTTTAATATGGATTATGGCCATAATGTAGGAATTATCACATAACTACCCCGTGACTGTCCCAAACGAACTTCTTTTGTAGACATCTGATCCGACCATGAACAAAGCTAGCAAAGTATTTCACGCAATTCCCGAGTCCGCTACCGATGAAAACCCCCAAAATAATTTGTGAAAGATAGATTTATCTGACGTTGTTTCAATAAAAGTTAAATTGAATCATAAAAATCTACCCCTTGTTAAGAAGCAGTAGGCTGTGGGTGGGGCAAATCAACACTAAGCATTGTTTCAAACTTTGTCTATAACATGTAAAATGACCGAATATATTAATGTTTAACATACTTAATGTTTATTGACAAAAATCATTTATAGAAGTCGGTTTAAAGACTAGATTTTGAAAGATCGTATTGAAAAGAATGCAGAGTTTTACAAAAAGACATTGATTTATGTTATATTTGTGCGTTTATCTTATTTTTTAAATACTAATTAAGGAATTATCCGTTGTCCGATTTTGCCCAATTTTGGATAGATTGTTGTTTATACCTAATGTGACGGGTATTGAAAATTTCATTTCTGTTGAATTTTGCCTATTTGACGTATTTGTTCGTAATGTGACTGTGCTAATTATGTTTATTGCAAGTAACTTACTTGAGCTTTGATGTGTGGTGAGAAATGAAATGTTGTACATTATGCTGTAATCACTTTAATCTGTGTACCAATTGTATGATATGCTGAATCATTTTTCATCAACGGTCTAAGGTCAGGCATACATAAATAAGAAAAAATACTTTTATAACTTTAGAAGTAGTAAAGATCATTCATTTAAATGGCAAAATAAAAATTAGGCACAGCCTTTTATTTTCACCAATGGTCTGCGGTAGGTGTCTGTTATTAAAATAGAGAAAATTTAATATTTCAATAACTCATAAAGTAAAGTAAACAAGATACGGTGATGACACTTGGTATACATATTTGATGTAAAGTGATTACAGCATTATGTACATTATTTCATTTTTCGTCACAAGTCAAAGGTCAAGTCAGTTATTTGGAATAAACATTAACTATCTTTCACAAATTATTGATTGGGGTTTCACTCCTGTTTTGCGTGCAATACTCTGATAGCCTTGTTCAGGGTTGGATGAAAGAAAGGGAATCGATTAGGTCAGTCTTATGGTAGTTATGTGATAATTCCAACTTTCTGGCCATAATCCCCATAAAAATTTAAATATTGTTATTAAGTAAACATAATCACAAATCTTTCACAAATTATTGATTGGGGTTTTCATTGGCAGCGGACTCCTGAATTGCGTGGGTAACTTTGTTCAGGGTCGGATCAAAGATTTCCACACAAGAAGTTCGCTTGGGTCAGTCTTAGGGTAGCTATGTGATAATTCCAACTTTCAAATTTATAATCCCCATGAAAACTAAATATTGATGCGCAAAAGGGGGTTTGAGCAACTCAAAATAACACCCTTTGAATCCGCTCCTGCTGGTTGATGGAAGAATGTTTAAGTACTTTGTTTTGCAATGTACACCAACACAACAAACTACAACTATATTGATGTGAACAAGCAGTTTGATATTTCGATAACTAAAATATTTTTAATACCAGCATCGTATAAAATGCCGAGATACGCATCGTGGCAAAAATTAAGTGCCGGTGTACGGTGCGTGGCCTCTCAATTTTTGCAAGAAGCAAGTAAAATATAGATAACACACACTCAAACTTTACACTGCAGTGATCTCAAGCGCAAACATTGTTTATGCATTAATAATTCTTTACTAGACTGTAGTTTAGATCAAGAAAAATTACGTTTGAACAGGAAATTAACAACTTTTGCAGTACAGAGAGGTCCATTTTCACGAATGATTGAGTAAACTACTGTATTCTGGACACAGAGAAGACTAGAATCCTAAAAAGTCATGATTTGACAGCCGTACGGGCCTATTGGTTTGTCTATGGAGATAAACGCATTTTGATC
The DNA here is from genome assembly GCA_038501625.1 of Corbicula japonica. Classification (NCBI taxonomy): domain Eukaryota; kingdom Metazoa; phylum Mollusca; class Bivalvia; order Venerida; family Cyrenidae; genus Corbicula; species Corbicula japonica. The sequence goes on from JAZAYU010000048.1 coordinate 830,030, forward strand.
ATTATTTGTAGCCGCTTATTGAGCATTATTGATTTTGGACTTCCGGCGCTTGATTTTGTTCCCAAACGAAATTTGGTCATAGTCAAGATCTCTAAAAAAACAAATGTTCGGTGTAATAAAATAGATATCACATCCCTAACGCCTCGGTTGACATTACTTCTCTCGGGTTAACATTTTGTACTGTTTTCCCCAATGGGATGTGATATTTATATAATACCGTACAAGTGGTTATTTCTGCAGTGACTTTATTTCTGCGGTTAAATAAATGACCACAATTTTTAAATCCACAGATTATTTATAAATCCCTTTGTGAACTTTATAACGGTCACGGTGTCCGTTCTACATTTTGACTTAATAAATGTCTAAAGTAATAACGAATGACAACCAACTTTTTTCAACAGGTTGCATACTGAAATAGATGAAAAGGGAAGGCTATGTACAACAGTTGTATGTGCTTTATTATACAATATTTGAATAAAGATATTTTTGATTTTAGTGAGCTTGGATACTGTTGCATTTACCGGTACACTTAAAGATAAGTTAATCTGGTTTTACTCTGATCATATTTTAAAGCTGTTCAAAAAATGTCATTATAATACTAAAACACAGGTAAATTGCAGTAAAATATTTCACAAGTTGGATAATGATTGAATAGACGCATCATTTTCAATTGTTACACATAAATATTGTTTGCATCCAAGTCAAACATTCTATTGTTTATGGAAGCATTTATAAAATTCTACACTGTGTTTGCTATGATGGTTGTTTTGTTTTTTGAACGATTACGTTATGATTTTCCATTTACAGGTGATTGGTAACTCAAACATAATTATAATTTTATGTATAAGTTTTTACTTTATTTATATTAGTTTGTATGGCAATGGCAACGATCTTTGTATTTCCACTTTCTACCAAGACCGCAGAATTTTAGTCCGATTATGAAAAAACTTTATGCCACAGAAATAATGTACGCAGAAATAAAAACACCCATAAATTTTAACAAAAACCGCAGAATTTGGAGCCCGCAGAAATAACCACTTATACGGTAACTGTTTGACATTCCACATAAATGAAAATGAAGATAAAGGAATTTTAAATGTATTGAAGATTGATTGTGCATATTTAAAAGATGACTTGCAACATTGTGATTTAGATTATAACTCTTTAAAAATTCTTGGTAGGGTACACCAGGTAAATCCATTCAGAATGTGTTTTAACCCTTTCCTCCTATATACGCATTTATATGCATCTGCAACTAGTGTAGATCCAGATCAGCCAGCACATCTGTTCCATCTGATAAGGTTCTGCACTGGTCACTTTTTGGTCAGAAGAACCTAACAAATCAAAAAGCAAACAGTGCAGATCCTGATAAGACGGCACAGATGTGCTGGCTGATTTGGATCTACATTGTTCCCCCACACAATAAAGGTGTGCATATTGAGTAAAAGGTTTAATATGTAACAGAATAGTTCTTAAAGTTGTCTTTTCACAGTTCAGGGTGAAATACTTCAATCTATCATCTGTGTTTAATATCTGTTTTAGCACTTTACGTGTATAATGTTTATAAATAACTGAAAAGGAATGAATTTCAACTATGGTAATCAGTGCATATTAGGATCTGTGGTGATTAAATGCAAAAATGCCCTAGCTTCATTGAAAAAAAGAAGGAGTTATGGCAGTCTTGTGAGCAAACTTCATTTTACTGCGTAACTCCATATGAACTTTAGCTTTAAAATATGTTTACTCATATGCTGACTGTGAAGAATGTTTCCCTATATTTCATTGTTTACAGGTCTTCTGCAGTTTATATGATAAATTTTTATATTTGAAAATACTTAATATCTTTGTCCAGATTTGTGATCAGGAACCTTTTAAATATCAGCCAAGTCAGGTATCCAGCTGTGCTGATTCCTATCTTATTAGCAGGCTGTTGCAACAGCCAAGTAAAATGTCCTTATTTAGTACTGTCATTGTTCGAATATAAGCCGAACTCATGTATAAGCCGCACCACCCCCAAACCTGATGGAACAGTTGAAAGTGGCTTAATGCAATGTATAAGCAGCCAAACCTGTGTATTAGCCACACCCCCAACTTTTTACCGCCAAATTCTGGAAAAAAGGTGCGGCTGATATTCATACAATGATGGTAATTAGTCTGGTTTATGGTTGTGTACAAAGTTTTCATGCACAGTATGACTAAACACTAGGGATGGCAGTCAGGAAGAAAGAATGTCACAAAACTATAACTTTATTATCTTAGCTAACAATTCGTCACCTTAGTCCAAAAATGGTATTAAAATATGAAGGAGATGTACTGTCATTGCACAAAGGCGACAGCATTTAGCTATTGGTGTTGTTTATTTAACACTTTTCTCTATTATACATTGTACACCTTTATAAAACTTTAAAAAAAGGCTTAATTGCGTAGGCAAACAGTGTAGATTCAGATCAGCAAGCACAATCATTCCATCAGATCAGAATCTACACTGTTTGCATTAAGATTAATTATTTTGTTGCTGACCATGATGCGACCAGTACAGATCCAGATCAGATGGCATCAATATGCCCCCTGATCTGGATCTCCACTGGTCAGTCACATGATAAAACAAGCATACATGTATGTGGCGTACAGTTAGGGATAACTTCCCTAAGCTAATGGTGTTGTGTATTAAACTTAGTTAAAATCACATATTCAGTTGATTTGAGGTATCTGTAAACAGTCATGTGATGTGGTTTAAAGCAAAACTAATTATCTTCCACAAAAAGATGTGGTTTTAAATTTTATTCTGGTGAGGAGTGGAAGAGAGTTCAAACATCAAGTGCATGTACTTATGATCTATCTTTTAAAAAACAAAATTGTCACATGAGTGTGAATAATGTCATGTAATTTTATAGGGATACATGAACATTGCCAGTAGGTTTTTGTCTAATTTTATTCAGTAAGAAATTATTCATTTCCTTATGTTTCAAACGTTCTTTATTTTGTTACAAATTCAGTAATATTTATCAGTGTTGATCATTTAAACCCAGTTTAAATACAAAAGTTGGACAGAAAACGTAGCAAAGACTCGCTATCTTTATTTTAATAAAGAGGTTGTAAAATTGTCAAGTTGTTAAGTATTTTGTTAACAAAACCTGTGATGATCTTAGCAACTTAGTTTTACTGATTTGGATTGACAGTAAAAGTTTAGATTTTTAACTATGTAGCATATACTGTAAAATTCCTTTAAAACGCTCCCCCCCCCCCCTAATAAATGCCCCCTGTTATTTTTTTGAAAAAAATCAGTTACATGTAGTCCACTATTATTATCCAATATCCTTCAGAATCGAAAATTAGAATAAAAATACTGATTATAAATAAGTGCCTTCCTTTCAGAAAATGTTACACCCCAAGGGGCTTTTAATAGGAATTTTATGGTACACAAGAAACAGTTACATATTTAAGGTTAAAGTTGTAGATTGTATTTTTTGTATGTTCCAAATGAGAACATTGATAGATGTGAATTGCAATTGTTTTCTGTTGTGGAATGATTCGATTAACCCTTTCCTCCATCTTTTTTGCGTGGGCGAACAGTGTAGATCCAGATGAACAGGCACATCCGTGCCATCTGATCAGGATCTAAACTGTTCGCATCTTGATTTGTTAAGTTATTTCTGACCAAAATGCGACCAGTGCAGATCCTGATCAGACAGGACAGATGTGCCGGCTGATCTGGATCAACACTGGTCACACATGCGAAAAAATGTCTCCATTTATGGAGGAATTAGGGTTAACTTGAAATTCAGAACAAACAAGTTATTCTTCAGGAAATAAAACAGTGCCCAGAACAGAGCACATTACTAAATAAAGAAATGTTTGGTCGAACAGTATGCATTTTGAAATGTGAAAACGCTGTATGAAGTCATTGCCAGGTACATGTACTCAGTATTTACTCGGTTATAGAATGAAGTTCTGTTAGGGTCAAGAAGTGAATTGTGCTGACAATCGCAAGATAGCTGTGAATCATGAATGGTATAAAAGCTTAGTGTAACTTGATGCTAATAATCAATGTCATTCTCTCACAATTGATTTACATTGATGTTTACCACTGACGGTAAAATACTGCACAATTAAGCATTACTCTAGTCATATTTGTACTAGTCATCATTTAAATTAATTGTATTGCCTTTTAGGCATTTAATTGCAATTAACTACCTGATTTTGGGGTGTGTATTTTTTGCAAAGTGTTGTTCTTTCATCTAAGAGTATTTAGTGCATAAAAAAGGAAAACAAGTGAACATTTTTGTTGTTGTTGAATTACCAACCTTAATTTAGAAAGTAGCAGCAAGTACACAATATAAAGAGGTATTTTGTAAGCTGCTAATCAGAAACCATTTGTAAACATTACACTTATTTTATTTGTATCAGATTATTGTAATAAAAGAAACCACATCAGAAGTGGCCACCAATTCCAACTGATAATAAATTGTGATTTGCAACCATTACAGTAAAACCCCTCATCACTGACACTCGATATTATGGGCAATGCTTTAAAAAACAGACATTTTCTCTTCTTTTTGATTCAAACCCACAAATAAGGACAACCCGCTATTAAAGACACTTTCCAGCAGTCCCTTAGGTGTCCGTAATAGAGGGGTTTCACTGAATATCGCTTTGCTCAGGTCAAGTGATTTGCATTTGGTCATGTTAAAATACTGTTTCTATCCCTTTTACTCAATATTACATCCTTTATCACATGAGATACCAGTGCAGATCCAGATTAGCCAGTACAACCATGCTATTTGATCTGGATCAGTAACACTGTTTTTCTTCTTGGTAGGAAAAATAACCTGCAGAATCTAAATGTGTACAGTTTAGATACTGTGCAATTTGTATACCTGTCATAAATAAATTTTATTTGTAAATAATTTTTCTAAATATAAATTGTATTTGTGACAGCTATATAAAAGCTTCAGTTTATTCAGATGACTTGTTTATTTCCCAGTTTGTAACACTCACTATTGACATAACCTTGAACAAACTGTCAACAGCTATTGATTGGCCGTTTCAAAGGTACAGGTAGCATGTTTTGTCCTTGCGAGATCATATTGGCTGGCAGTGTTTCAGTATATGGGCAAGTTGTAAATTATTGATATAAGGCACATACAGTTAAACCTGTATTAACCCTTTTCTCCTTAGATACACCCTTATTGCCTGGGCGAACAGTGTAGATCCAGATCAGCTGGCACATCTGTGCCATCTGATCAGGATCTGCACTGTTTGCTTTTTGATTTGTCAGGTTATTTCTGACCAAAATGTGACCAGTGTGATCCTGGTCAGATGGCACAGATGTGCCAGCTGATCTGATTCTACGCTGGTCGCACATGGGTAAAAATGCGTATATATGGAGGAAAGGGTTAAGCAGCCACCCAAAGGAGTGACAAAAAGTGGCTGCTTAACACGGGTGGTGTTTAACATAGGTGGCTGTTTAAGACAATAACATATTAGTTGGTCATATTAAAACTGGCATTTTCAGACAGGTGGTTGCTGAATGCATGTAGAATCTTAAGGCAGGTTCAACTGTATTTTTGCCCAGAAAAAGGACAGGGAGACAGTAATACTGTCACTCTTGTTTTTCATTGTATTGATCTTGCGTTCAGGCAAATGTGAGGTTGGTACACCCTTGAACCTGTTTTAAATCCCCAGTGACAGATTGTTTTGCCACTGATAGTTTCAAGGCAGTAACCCCTCAGGTTCTCTTTTTCGATAATTGTTTGTGGTGTATTCTTAGAAATTGATCATTTTATAGACTAATGCTCTCAATTCTTCTGTGAATATTGGCTGTTTGGGGCCCTGTTTGGCTGTGTGTAACTTCTGCATGTGGCTATTCCTGACATGCAAGATTCAGTTTTAAATTTTCCATGGTGCATACCGGTAATAAGGTCAATTGATCTTATAGAAACTTGCAATATAAAACAACCTGAATGAATTATACTAAGTTAAAGAAAATATACTTCTCAAAATTTGATAAGGGCCACTTTTGTAGTCTTATAAGTTTTCCCACTTAGATAATTTTGCACTAATTTTTTAGTTCAATAATTCAACTCGGAGGACTAATTCATCAGTTTTATCAAATAAAGAACACAAAATACTTAATGTATCATAAACTGTTTAAAATGTTAACCTTAACAATAATAATTACATACTACAAAAATCGCCCTTTTCAAATTTTGAGTAGTATAATAGATATCTTATTCTACATACTGAAATATTGGTTAAACCCTCTTGACTTTCTCATTAGAACAGAGATTATTTGCTTTTGAAAATTTAATTGGGTCAGGTCAGGTGAGCGGGGCAAATTGAAATTTCCACAACAAATACAGGTAAAGGGAAAGAAGTTATAACACTATATAAAATTTACACTCTTTATTTCAAATTTTCTGACACTTGTCAGTTTTCAAGAAAAACACAGAAAAAGACAGAATTGCTAGATAGCCTAAGTTACGTCCATAGTTAATGTCGTTTATGTTGTTTTATGTATCCCCAATCTAACAATTCTGTATTTTTCTTAATAAAAGACAATCGTCCGCAAAATATAAATCATATTGTGTGAATATTTTTTTATTAATATAATTTTTATGGGGGCACTACAGATTTGCCCTAAGTAAAATGTCCACGAGTATTCCATTTCGAAATTCCTTTTCCTATAAAAGGAGACTAGTTTGAGCTTAATTACAAACTTGATGTGTAGATAGCGTGTGTTATGACCTTGCATGGGATTGTAGTTTGGTCCAGTGTCTGAAAAAGAAATTTCTTACTAGAAAATAACTTGAGACTGGGTTGTGCTTTCCTCAACAGACTTGCTGTGTAGGTAAGACACATTAAGACTATGTTGAGACCTTCCGTGGGAGACATATAATTGTTATAACCCTGTCCATCCGTCACTTTGTCCGTTTTCAGTCAGCAGTCTGTCATACTTTGCTTTCCTCTCACATTTCATACTGTAAGGATGATACGACTTGAGTAGATGGCTTCTATTTTTTGGGGGGTCATTGGGTCAAGGTAACAAAGGTCTTAAACTTAAGTTAAAGGTTAAATTGTTTTCACTGAACCATTGACCCAAAGTTTTAAATTTTACCTAATTTAGTAATTTTTTTTTTATTTTTCAGGTGTGCATGAATCCCAATGGTTGTACATTCGATAAACGCACTTGTTAGCAGGCATCTAACATCACCGACGACATTTTCCCTCTATGTTAATCCGAATGGAAATTTGAAGAGGCATATGGCAAAGTCATGTTTATTACCAGTGTACTCATTTACTCTTGCCGAATTCTTTAGTAGCAACAATTTGAGACGGACTTTAAAACGATTAAAACAATTCACTGTCTCGTTGTCAACATTTTGGTACGTGAAATCGAACGAGTTAATTTATACGGATTATTTGCTTGATAAGCGTTTAGAACAGTATGTCATTTACTGATCATTCGGCCACAAAGAAAAATGGAGTATCGGGAGAGGAGATTGACGATAGTTCGAGTAGTAGTAGCAGCAGTTTGGAGAGCTTTTCCTCTTCGGATGCCGAGTCATCCTACCCTTCTCCTCCAGATGGGGGATATGGTTGGGTGATTGTATTTGCTGCATTTTTTATCAATCTTATAAGTGATGGCATTTCGTTTTCATTTGGAATTCTTTATACAGAGCTCTTGGACTATTTCGAAGAAAGCAAAAGTTTGACGTCCTGGGTGGGCTCGCTGTTTTATGGATCCTGTCTCATGGGTGGCCCTCTTGCCAGCGCACTAGCTACAAAGTATGGCTGTCGCAGGATTATGATGGTGGGTGGGGTGGTGGCCTCTGCGGGAGCTTTTGTCAGTTCGTTTACTGAGGATATTGCCGTGTTATGCTTTACATTTGGAGTTGTAACTGGTCTTGCTATGTCAATGGGTTATGTGTCTTCGCTTGTAATGGTTGCATTTTACTTCGAAGATAGAAGAGCATTAGCCACAGGTCTTGCCGTATGTGGGTCAGGAATTGGAACGTTTTTATTTGCCCCACTTACTGAATTTTTGATATCAACCTATGGGTGGCGGGGAACCTTAATCATATGGAGTGGTATAATACTAAATCTTGCTGTCTGTGGTGCCCTATTAAGACCACTTGAGTTCACAGAGGAAGAAAGGCATACCAAAGCTCTACAAAAGTTTGAAAGAATGTCTAGGACCGTTTCCTACTCCGGTTTATCCCTGGTATATCGAAACACAAGTAAAGAAACAAGTACAGCGATAAGTGAAACTAATAGCTACGAGCATATTGAAGATGAGATCTTGGATCATTGTCATTCCCAGATTACAATTCCAACATATATTAGTGAAAAGAAAATGAGTATCCCTATTGAAGTTTTAAAGGAAGCGAAGAAAAATAAAGCTGTTTTGCGGGATTACTTACACAACTTTTTTGAACAAGGTGATGCCACTACTGACTCGACACAAAAAGACGATGATACACACAACGAAGAAAATCCAATGATGTTGCCTTTTCTAAATGGTGAAGATCGAGCATCGTTAAATGGAACAATAAAGCCAGATATCAGTAAGCAACCTAGTGGGCAACCGAGTGGTTGCTTAAAGAAACAGAATCCAAATAAGCACCAGAAACATGGTAAAAAGCAAGTTCGAATGAGTTCATACCTGCCGTTGTATAGAAGAGGTCTGTTTTTTCGTGGAAACATTGCACGTTTTGTTGGATCTCCGACTCAAGTCAAGTCTACAAGCTGTCCTGAACTGTCGGGATTTACAGTTGACGATAGTGACAGTTCTGATGATGGCAACTGGGAATTCCTTGTACGGTATCTTCACGTAAACAAGCACATGAAGCGAGTTTTTAAAGCTCTATTTGATCCAGTGATCTTAAAGCATCCACTTTATCTATTGTTTGCAATGTCAAACTTCATTTTGTACTTCTGGTATGATGTCCCGTATATATTTTTGGTGGACAGAGCTATTGAAAATCATATGGACGAATCTAAAGCATCGTTTCTGATTTCAGTTCTTGGCATTGTGAACACGTTTGGCCAGATCATTTATGGTTTTATTGGCGACATGAACGTTAACTTGAGTTTGTTGTATGGCTTCTCCCTGATGGGTTGTGGAGTTAGTATTCTCCTTGTACCTTTCTTTGTCGACTTTATTCCTCTTGCTGTTCTAGCAGGAATATTTGGACTGTTTATTAGTGTTAATTATTCTCTAAGTACTGTGATATTGGTTGAGTTTCTTGGACTGAACAAACTAACCAATGCATATGGATTGACCATGCTTGTGCAAGGTGTTGCAAACCTGATTGGACCCCCTATTGCAGGTGAGTTAAATTTCTAACCATACTTGTACCAGCTACATCTCATTTTATTGTTGTGAAATAGAACTTTTGAAATATAATAGTATTTTTAACCCTTTACCCATAGATACAACTTTTATAGCATGGGCAAAGAGTGTAGATCCAGATTGGTGCCTCCCAGATCTGCATTGGTTGCACATGCAATAAAACCTGTGTATACGGAGTAAAGGGTTAATGGGTTGTAATTATTTTTCTGTATTTGAATATGTTTCCATCTACTTAAAAGTTAATTGTTTTTATGACACTGATACCAGAGAGTCAGCTTCATAGAGAAATTTCTTTGTCCATCACATATCTCTTGTTCAGAGCATGTGTTAACATCAGTAAGTGTAAGTACCGTAATCACCCTAAGTATTGGGACACCCTAAATATTGGGACACCCTTATTTTTCACGAAAAAAATTTTTTTTTTAACTATATTTTGTGACACTTTTATTATCAGTATTTTTCGGTGTAATTAAGTTTTGGGACACGTTCAGAAACGGTATTTTCGCGTTTTTAAATTTTGGGGCAAGAGATAAGTGCTCAGTAATTATGAAGGTCGGCCCGTGTTCATTAAACTTTCACCATGTTATTGCATAGTTTACCTTACTATGCTGTGTATTTGACAAAAATTTAAACGTTCAGGGATATCGACCATTAGGTATTAAAGAAAAACAAATTAGAATATATAATGTACCGATATACCTTTTTTAACTAACGCTCCTCTGTAAAATAAAACGGCCATCGTTTTCATTTTTAATTAATTATATCCCCATATCCAAAGAATTTTACTCTTGTTTTTCGATCTGATAATTGTCAAATAACAGCTAGGGCGAGTGTCAGTCCTGAGTATTGAAGTTAATTTTATCAAAACAGTCTGTCCAATGACCATCAAATGTGTGAAAACTTCCCATATTAAGCCACCTGTTTCAAGTCGGCAAGCATATGTCATCAAAACATGCAAAGATATTAACGGAATGTCAATTACCACTTAACAAAATAATGCTCGACAAGTTTAAACACAAAAATCAATCATTTTAACCACCAAACTATAGACAGAAAATAATAACAAAAATATTAAAATTATTTTATTTCGTATAATCATAATTATGTAACGGTTAATCCGTATCCTTGACGTCCTATATTGTTTTTAGACATAACTGGTGCATGCACGCAAATCGACCCAAAATATTGGGACACTTTTTGAACAAATATTGTTTTGCGACCCTTAATATTTGGACACAAAATTTTTTTATTATTTTTAACTGTCCCAATACTTAGGGTGATTACGCTACATTGACACAATCCTAAAGATCAAGGTCACAAGTAGGGTTTAAGCCTTTATAACCATATATACAGGTTTTATCACAGCGGGAACAATGTGAATCCAGATTAGCCTACACATCCATGCAATCTGAACAGGATCTTCACTGTTCGCTTCTTGGTCAGAAATAACCCTACGAATTTGAAATCGAACATTGTAGATCGTGATCAGACAGCATGGATTTGCCAGCTTATCCTGAACTACACTGTTGAGTGTTTGCCCATATGATAATGGCCTTTCATGTATAAGGAGCCAAGGGTTAACTGAAAACCACCGGACTTACGCCCACAAATGTAAATGCATACACATAATTTTTGACCTGGGGTGTTGAAAACATTCTTGTTTCTTTTTCAGCTGTTTTTTACGACATATCACATTCATACGACATCACTTTTTATCTTGGCGGAGGCTTCATAGTTTTTGCTGGAAGCCTGCTGCTGTGTGTTCCGGTGTGTAGAAAATGTAGAAAGCGTCTAAAGCTGGAAGAAGTTACCCGAATCTCGACTGCATTTAACGCTACTATCACCATTGCAGACCCTGATGATGAAGATGAAGAAAAGATACCCAATCATTCTGGAAACCACTGTAGTTCAACACTGCTGGATGAAAATCATAAAACAACTACAAGTGTGTAGTTGGAAACTGACACCACTGCTTTAACCCTTTACTCCATAGATCTACGACATTTATGGCATGGCTAACAGTATAGATCCAGATCAGCTGGCACATTCGTGTTGTCGGATCGGTATCTACACCGTTTGCTTTTTGATTCATTAAGTCATTTTTGACCAAGTAGTGAATAGTGTATATCCTGATCTGATAGCTCAGATATGCCATCTGATCTGGATCTACACTATTTGCAAATGCAATTCAACCCCATGTACAAATACATGTAAATGGTTAAGCCAAACAAAAATGATATTTATGTGAAAATATACAGTATAAGCATAATTATATTGTTACCTTAGTACAAAATTAAATGATATAAGTGCCATTGAAATAAGAACAAGTTGTTATAATAAAGGTGACAATAAAGCCCTTAACACTTTCCTGCATATATACGTATTTTTACAAGTGTGCAACCAGTGTAGATCTAGATCAGCCAGCACATCCGTGCAGTCTGATCAGGATCTGCACTGGTCACTTTTTGGTCAGAAAATATATCCAAATAAATAAAAAAACTGAACAGTGCAGATCCTGGATTTACACTGTTCGCCAATGCAATAATGGTGTGTCTATAGAGGAAAGGGTTGAAAGTCTTTGTAAGAATTTCCTGGCATCATAATATTGTATAAGTAAAGATAATGCTTTGTTAGTCAGAAAAAAAACAATTTAGGCTTTTATCAGGAATTTCAATAGCTTTTGAAAACAAGGGGTCACTTGACCCCTGCTGAGAATATAAGGGTCATAGTCAGGAAGTCACGAGTCATATGCTATATTCATATCCAGTGAACATTAATAATTTCAAATTGTTTTAACTTCATTTACATTTATTTTTGTCAAAAAGGCATTTACTTCTTATTAATAATGCAATAGACACAATATTTATATTTTTCTTGCAATAATTTGACCATTTTTCCCAAATTCCTCTGCATCATAAGGCCCCCTCTTATTTGAGAATTAGGTGGGCTTCAAATTTGCTTGCTTCAAAATGCAAGAATCTACATCTATATGTATTGAAATCCCTGCTTATAGAATAAAGATTGATGAAATCTGTCTCTCCATCAGTCAATGTAAGCATTTCAGAATAATTTTAACCTCATATGATTGATTTCATCTCACATAATCCTCATCACACAAAAATGTATGTCCCATAACTCTGACAGCTTTTCTTGCATAGTTATGTCCCTTTCATATAAGAGATTGAATAAAGTGAATAACTTACCCTGAATAAAAGATGATCTGATGATTTTTATTTGAATCTCGTGACCCCGTAACACTTGTGATCCCATGTATGCATTTTCCACGAATCTCACATTTCGGTTTCAAAGTACTTCACGTTTTTACTTTGAACCACGCCAATAAATTTAACACATTCAAACCATACACAACTTCGAATCAGCTATCACAATCTGGCATATTGCATTTTTTGGGTGCTTCGTGTTTATTTAAATATCATGTATTTTCAGGATGAATATGCATTTACAAAAAATTCAGGGCTTATCCTGCTGATTAATGAAAAGCCATATATATGGGCCATGCCAGGGAAAAAGGGTCATATCACAGAAAGGTCATATCACGGAAAAAGGGGCATATCACGAAAAAGGGGCATGTCTCAGAAAAGGGACGTCACAGGGAAAAGGTGTCTAGTGAAACTAGTTGACATTTCAGTTGTTTTTATATTTAGAAAGAACTTACGACTATCTGTTATCTTCTCATAATAGAAATGTGATTTTACTTTACATTTGGACTATTTACCGCAAAATTCATAATAAGCAAAGTCGTCTGCTCAACATCATGACCTCACATTTCAAGGAATAACAGCAATTTCCTTAAGACACCTATTACCGTGTTTCATTTTGTAAGATCATGATACAAATCTTTGGGATATGTAAAATAATTGTTGTAGTTGCACTGTGTATGTCTATGCTTATTTATAGTACTTTTGTTAGGAAGGTTTAGGCTTATCTGAATCTTGACTGCATTAAATGCAGCTGGTAAATTTGGAGTGAAAGTTGTCAGATGAAGAAAAGATTCAAAATCTTTTTTTGGCAACTTTGTGGGAAGAAAAACTGTACAGATGGGTTAAACCAAAAAAAAAATGTTGATATATATGTGCAGATATTCCTTTATTTAAAGTCTTTCTCTAGATTCCCTTTTATAATATATTTCATGGGTGCAAGTTTTCTGTTCTTGTTTTGCCTTGAAGCCTAGAGAGGTCATTTTTGAAATTCGCATTTATACTGTTGAGATAACTCTTTACTCCATTTATTCAGATTTTATCACATATGCAAAAACTTTATATCCAGATCAGCCAATACATCCATGGTGTCTGATCAGGATCTACACTGTTCACTATTTTGTCGGAAAACAACTAACGAATCGGTAAGCAAACAGTGTATATCATGATCCGGTAGAACAGATGTGCAGGCCGATCTGGATCTAAACTGTTTTCCCATGGATAACAGCCATATCCCATGGGATAGTTTGGTGGGTTGTTGAGTTGAAGTCATATCACAGTGATATAACCCCTGTTTTGAATTTTTTATGACATGTTTGTCTAACAAAGTATCATGTTGCTGATAACAGATTTGATTGGCTGAAAAAATTTATATCAACAAGTCAAATTGTTGTTCTGGATTATCTGTCAAAATGGAGAGTGTCTTACGAAGTGGCATGCTGCGAATAACAGATATGATTGACTGATATACTGGTAATTTATTTCAACAAATCAAATTATTGTTGTTACAGATTATCTGTCAAAATGGCAGCCTCCACTTACTGAAAACATTTTCGTCTAAAATCCAAAGTCTAAGATGATTCAAAAATGAAAAATAAAGTTCCAAATATCAAGTTTCGATACTAGCAACAACAACAAAAATGTTTTAAAAAACAGCATACATATTGCCTTTGGCAAATTCTACAAAGAAATATCTTGAGAAAATAACAAACTTCTTGGCACCTGGCTCCATTTTCAGGTTTCTGGAAATTTCAGACTTGCACCCATTCATGTTGTGTGTTGAGATAATGCAATGTTAATTGATATCATTTGTTGTAGTTTTTGTTGTAGCTTTGATGGATAATCCTGGATTCGGGATTGATTGATAAAATTAAGCTTTACACAAATTATCTTGATACAAAACTTTGTGATACTTACGGTACAATAAATGTTGTAGTAACAATTATCAATTTGTGTGTTTATCCATATTTGAATAACCTTAAAGTTTGTAAGGATGTCTCAGCAGAGCTGGACAAATCCACTAGTACTGGAAGTATAGAAATTGAAGCTGATTAAATTAAGTTAAAATATTCTACTGCTACTATTTGATTTGTTTTAAAATTTTGACCTGTAGTCTGTAGGCAAGTCCTATTTTGTGACCTGCAGTCTGTAGGCAAGTCCTATTTTGTGACCTGTAGTCTGTAGGCAAGTCCTATTTTGTGACCTGTAGTCTGTAGGCAAGTCCTATTTTGTGACCTGTAGTCTGTAGGCAAGTCCTATTTTGTGACCTGTAGTCTGTAGGCAAATCCTATTTTGTGACCTGCAATCTGTAGGCAAGTCCTATTTTGTGACCTGTAGCCTGTAGGCAAGTCCTATTTTGTGACCTGTAGTCTGTAGGCAAGTCCTATTTTCTGACTTCAAGTCAGAGTGAGTCCAGTTTTTAAACCTGTGTGCAGAAACCTTGTTATTTGACCCCAAGTTTGTAGGCAAGTTCACTTTTTGACCGCTGCTCAGTAGAAAAGTTTTGTTTCAGACCCTTGGTTTGTAGGAAAGCCCAGTTTTTGTACCTAGTCTGTGGGCAAGTCCAGTTTTTGTACCTAGTCTGTGGGCAAGTCCAGTTTTGTACCTAGTCTGTGGGCAAGTCCAGTTTTTGTACCTAGTCTGTGGGCAAGTCCAGTTTTTGTACCTAGTCTGTGGGCAGGTCCAGTTTTTGTACCCAGTCTGTGGGCAAGTCCAGTTTTTGTACCCAGTCTGTGGGCAGGTCTAGTTTTTGTACCCAGTCTGTGGGCAGGTCTAGTTTTTGTACCCAGTCTGTGGGCAAGCCCAGTTTTTGTACCTACCGGTATTTCACCGAGTGAGCTCCAGAACTTAAATTTTCACAAGTGGCAAAGCCACAAGTGAAAATACATAATTACGTAGTTCATGAGTGAAATATATTTCTATCTTTTACTGGTTAAAAAAATTTCTTTTTATTTTATGCTTTTAGTGCAAAATTTGCGTGAATTTGGCAGAAAAGTTGCGAGCAATGGTGCCAAAACCACTTGTTTCTAACGTGAAGTCATGAATCAAATATATAAATCTGAGCCCATTTTCTTAACATTCTCATTTGGTATGTTATGTGCATTTGGATACCAATGTGTAAAAATCAGTGAAAATAAAAATGATATTCCACTGTTAAAAAACAGTGAAATACCACTTTTATTTAACCAGGAATTTTCTATAATTCACCGAAAAGCATAAAATAAATGTGGTCTCTATCCACAAGTGGTCATTATCTACAGGTGGTATTTAGCACAGGTTGGACAGTGCTGATCCTGTAATTAGATACAGTTCTTTATAATATAAGCAAATGGCATTTTTCTTTTATCTCGCCAAATTACAAATTTTATTTTTGCATCATTTACATGACTATCTTGTTTTGCAAATTTGGTACTTGACCCAACATTTAAATTAGTAAATTCACAGTAATATCTGCAGAAGAGGGTTTCTCCTTTGGCAACATGAGAAAAAAACAAATTATCAATGTAAATGTAAAATTCATTATGTTGTAAAATTAAAACAACCATGATGTCTTTAATTGTATGTATACATTTGTATATTAAAATTCAAAACAAAGACCATGTAAAATTAATAATGATTTTACTACCAATGTTTTGGCCCCTTGATATTTTCAAGATTGATAACAAATGACCAAATGTGATGTAATGTAACATAAAAATGTAATGTAACATTAAATGAAGATAATGAATATTGCATCAAGTATTAAGAAGATGTTATACAAAATAATATATTACGTTTATACTATAATAAGAACTACATATACATATTAATTTTTAATTATCAACAAATCAAGTGTAATTAAATAAGCTTTGCCATGCAACAATATCTCTTTATCATGTTGATGTTATTCCTAGAAATGACGTCAAAATGTGTAGCTGACATTATAATGAATTTTCCTGGAATAAATATACAATAGTCAAAACTTGTAAAATACTTTTAAAAAAAATTATTTAGAAGAAAACTAAATATAAAGCTGTGTTCAGTGAAACCTCACTAATAAGACCACCTTTAGGACTGGAAATACGGGTTCAATAATAGTGGGCTGGTCTTTATTTCGGGTAGAAAATAGTGCAAAACTGCAAGTGGGAAACCTGAATATTTGTCTTATTATTTACGAGGTCTTAATTTCGGAATGATCTTAATGAGGGTTTTTACTGTACTTAAAATAGCAAAAACTAAAAATGCTAAAAAATTGATGAAGGTGGATTTTTGCATGGCGCAGCTCAAATAAAAAATATATCAAAACAATATTATTACAAATTTTCTTAAAAAAATATATATTGTGATCGCCAGCAGAGAATCCTGTCAAATGCTTTGGATACTGATATTCTTCGCAAATTTGATGATCATCCAATAAAAAATGTGGCCTTTCTTAAATCTGGTTAATACCTAGTTCATGACCCCATTTTCAAACTTATTAAGACAATGTTTGCTGTTAATCTGATAAAAGTTATGGCCTTGATCAACTCAAGCTGACAAATTACTTGCAAAACTCTATCACATTCTTAGGCTTAAGCTCAAAAAAAGCAAATGCATGTAACTGGAAAAAAATCACTTATAAATAAGAAGGAACTTTAAAAATCATATAACATTTGCAAGTTATCCCTATACTCCATAATAAATACCGGTTTTATCACATGCGACCTATTTAGATTCAGATCAGCAGACCCATCCTTGCTGTCTAATCAAGATCTACATCGTTTGCCTCTCAGCCAGAAACAATCCAACAAATATCAAAGCAAACAGTTTAGATCATGATCAGACAGCACAGATGTGCCAACTGGAATGTGCCTCTCAGCCAGAAACAATCCAACAAATATCAAAGCAAACAGTTTAGATCATGATCAGACAGCACAGATGTGCCAACTTATCTGCATCTACACTATTTGTCAGCCATATCCCATGGAGTAAGGGGCTAATAAAAATCTGTCTGCAAGGTTTGTATTAAAAGTTTCCTTACAAAATCAGTTGCTGACAAAACTTTGCTTAATGAGAATATTACAGCCCGAAATAAAATGTGTAATTACTTGTGATTTTATCATAAAAACAACCTTAAATTATTATTTAATCATATTGCTGACATAATTTCCAATATAACAGCATTATCTAATTAGTAACAGTACAACTGATGTGTTGTAGAATTGTTCATGGTTTTCTCAAGTTGAAAGACTATCACAGTAGAACAGTATACCAGCTATACACCTTTCCCATTGTATGGCACAAGAAACACAACAAGAATTGCGAGGAACAGTACAATTATAATCACCCAATAACCTGAAATAAACAAAAATCAATTTGATAAGGTCTTCATATACATCTTTAATTGAGGACATCATGGTTTTACTACAAATAGAATAACAAAACAATTGGGCCTGTCAATGAAAAGGCATTTTCAGAAAACCTTTTAATGATAATGTTAAGCAGACAACATTATGCCCCATTATGCATTTTGCTATAAATATTATTGTGCTGGCTGATCTGGATCTTCACTGGTTGCTTCTTGGTCAGAAATAACTTAATTAATCAAACAGCAAAAAACTGCAGATCCTGATCTGCCAGAGATCTGAATCTACACTGTTTGCCCATGGTCATATGTAATACTTAAGAGGGTTAAATTTCTATTGTGATTATTAAACTGTCAAGACTTTATTTGCTCAAGTATTAATTTCAATCAATAAAATGGCAGTTTGTCTTGTGAATAAAATTCAGCTGGTTGTTCACACCTTGACACAATTTAAGTGTAAGAAATTAACAAGATAAAATGACAGTTGTTTCAACTATTAAAGATACCTTTATATATATTCAATATTTTAAAATTGGCATCCAAAGCACTGTGACATATATTCAATCTTCTGAAATAACTAATTGCAATATAAAGGAGCTGCAGGTGCGTCTTTTCCATAGACTATTTAAGTCGTTTCAGCTATTAGCTTACCCTTTACTTCATATATATCTTAGCACGCGAGTATTTTTCAAGATCTACACAGTTCTCTTTTAGTTTCAATAGGTTATATCTGACCTAGATGCCAACTGCAGATCCAGATCAAAAGGCATGGATGTGCCAACCGATCTGGATCCACACCGGTCGCACATGTTAAAATGCTTTTATATGGACTATGGAGTAAATGGTTACAGAAACTGTCATTTCAACTATTGAAAGAAACAAAAGCTTACAACATGTGGCTGATTTCCTGTCAATTATTCTTATGTGTCGTGTTTCTTTGATCAACCTATGGCCTGTTCTGTCTGTATGGTCAGTTATATCGTCTATCAACTCTGCAAAAAGAAATTTTACAAAATTATTTCTGTTTAAAGAGACAGTGTATACATGTCTATAATAACCACTTATTTATTAGATGGCACATCATTGCCCAATTGATTGTCTGGGGAAAATTAATGAGTCCGTCTAGAAAACAAAACCAAACATAATTATATAATAGATGAAAAGGGAACTTTGAAGACCCTCGACCACGACAAATATGAAAATATTGCAGGCTTTGTTTGATTTGAGCCTGTTCATGGGCAGTAATAGAAATACATGTACTTATTACTGCCCACATTGCTACGTAAGAATTTTTAAACATGTTTTTGAATGGTATAGGTTCTTTTGATGAATACAGAGGCATGATAAACTATTCAAAATAGTACAAAACATGGCAGAGGAAGTAAAAGTACATTTTGAGACTAAAGAGTCACAATTTTGTCATTGTCAGGAAAGTTCATGTCCCATTCAAAGCATGATGAGCCTTTAGAAGTCTCCCTACATTTGAGGCCAATCTAAAGCTATGAAAATTCAAATTTCTCAGCGATTTATTTCAATAGAACTTCTTTCTATTTCTATTTTACAATGAACAAGACAGATTGATCTATTTTCAACTGCGCATGCGCATGTCTACAAATGTAGGGCGACTTCTAAGTAGGATAGAGTCTATTAAGACGTTTCTACAGAAAACAGAAGCCTGCACTCGCTGCGTTTGTTTCAGCTTCTATTTCCATACAAACATCTTAACAGACTTTATCCTAATATAGTGTCACCGTAGTGCAAAAACAGTATAAATACCTTAGAAGTAAGAAGGTGATGACAAGTACAAATGTCAGTAGAAAGATGGGTTTTTTGCCTTACTGCACAACAATTTTACGATTGGAAAAAAAACAACTAACCTTTTCCTATTAAACAAAGAAAACCTTACCATTTTGGCTTTCCACTTCATTTCCAATGTCTAAGGCCATATTCTTCTGTCTAGCTATAACTTGGGACAAAGCCTCTAATCCCTGGTCTTGTGCTTTAAACATGAAAAGATTGTCAATTACATAAAATGTCTAAATATTTTCAATTACCATACTTAAAATGCCTAAAGTACTGTCATTTACTTAAAATGAAGGAAAGCCTATTTATCTATTTAAAAGCCAAGTCACCTTTAATTGAATGTCTAACTGATTACTGACACCTTTAATATTGCATATCTATCTTTTATCGAAGAGGTTTTTGGCCTAACTGATTTGCCAGTAGATCTATATAAGCCAAACAGAATGAGATGATGATCTCTTTGTTTTAGTCTCTTTTATGAAATCTGCCATCAATGAATAGGACCAAGCACTAATCCAAGTTTAAAAACAGATCTTTTGTTTCATTTTCCTATTTTCTCAACGCCAGTTACCGATATTCCTAACAAATTACTTTCACTGAGACAGATTTCTTAAATTATTTTTTTCTCGTATTTTTCCTCAATAGGGAAACTGAGAATTGTAATTCTCATTTTGGAAAAAATGTATATTTTGGCTTAGGAGTGGGGCCGTCGATTGGCCTAAATTAGCAAACTGCAAGACCACATACCCTGTATGATCTGTTGCTGCTGCACCCTGATTTCAATATTGCCAACTCCCTTCAGGTCCTCCGGCTCATCGGCCACACCCCAGGGATCGTTCCTATCTGACCCTCCAGCCATAAGTCTATACCTTAAATAACATACATAATACTTAATAGTGATTATCCCATACTGTCACCTTAGTGCAATAATAGTGTAACTGTGACGATATACCAGTAGCCTGAAATGCTGTATTATCGACATACTAGTTAAAATTATCAATGATTTTTAAGCAGTTCAATACGAGCTCATTATTTCTGTATTCTAGCGAAAAAAAACTAACATATGAAGGTAATATTTACCAAGAAATCTAGGTCAAAACTATCAAATATTGAATAGTATGACTACATAATTAATTTACATCGATAATAGAGATGTATCGATAATGCAGAGTTCGCGTATATATCAGTACGGAATTTTAATGAAACTAAACCCTTTACTTAATAAATTGGCCTTTTATCGCATGGGCGACCAGTGTAGATCCAGATCAGCTGGCACATTAGTGCTCTCTAATCTGGATCTACAATGTTCGCTTTTTGGTCAGAAATAATCTAAGAAATGAATCTTAAAGCAAACAGTGTGCTATGTAGATCCTGATAAGCATATGGTGACAGTATACTTTTCACACAGGCCTGCCTGTGAAGATCATATCAAGGTGAAGTACGAACAATCAGTGGAAAGACGTACAAAACAACAGGTGAGCTACAAATTGGATGCCATAGTATTTACACCCTCCTTGCACTTCGCTACTTCTATTTTGCATTGGAAAATGTTTGGTCAGAGGCAAGTTGACAACAAAAACTGCACACGAACTACTGGCCTGTACAAGTGTTTTGTCTTGTGACATTCACCAGCATGCAAGTTAAAAGAGTTGCTTAAAAAAAAGAGCGCCATCATTTCTTTTGTTGTCAACATTGCTGTTATAACAGCCATTCTAAGACGGTAGTATCACAAAATCTCCTCAATACTTAGGTTAGAACAGAGAATATTTAAATAGTGTAAATATAAAAACTGAATCAATATTTTTCCTGGTTCATCAGAATATGTAAAAGTAAAAGTTGTTAAAAGTACAAATGTATGCAGGAAGCCCTTACATACTTCAAACAAAGTAAATGTTTTCCATACCCTGATTAATGTGATACAATATCCATTCAAGCCTTACAGTAATTAAACTCACCTTACATCTCCTCCCTCATTTTTAAAGGCTTCTTCTATCTGCTTTTCTTTTGTGGTAAGATTGTCTATCATTACTTGCCGCCTTTCAACTTCCCTCTGTGTTCTTCATATTGTTAAAGAATGTATTTGTTTTTTAAAACCTATTTAATGCTTTTAAATATATTCAAATTATGTATACAACTCCATTTAATCACAACATGTACAGTAAACCTCTTATTAAGACCTCCCTGGTATTAAAAACATTATTTCACTGTCCCTTTTTTGTAGTTTTTCTTTAAATACTATTTTGAATCCTGAAATATAAGCCACCCTGCAACTAAGACTACTTTTGTCCAGTCCAACCATTGGTCTCTTAAGTTGTTAGTCAAGTTACACTTTATATAATAAACAGCAAAAAGGCAGGAAGATTTCGAGTGAGAGAGAAAGTAAAATATTGTTATGTGTACCAGAGATTTATACACTAGATGCCATCATGAAGAAAAAGTCTTGATAATAAAGATTCAAAGAAGCAATAAAAGAAAATTACAATTACTTTTGTGCCAACCTGTCATGTTATATCTGACACCACAATTAGAATGTTACAGTTCTTACACATTGACCAGGGCAAATATTTCCAATGAAAGGATACATATGGTAAGATGCAGTAGCTCTGATAAGATTGTTTCTCAGCTGTTGAACATTGCTGGAGAACTGTTTCATGGAGGATCTCGCCTGGGCAGAAAACTGTGGGGGGAAAAAACAAAAGCAAGGTTTAGTTAACGCTAAACTCCATATGTACACCTTTTATAGCAAGTATGAATGGTTTAGATCCAGATCAGCTGATAGTCTTTTGGTTAGAATAAAAAGCAAACAATGTAGATCCTGTTCAGATATGTCAGCTGATTTGAATCTACACTATATTCACTCATGCAATGAAGGTGTATCTGTGGAGTAAAGGGTTAAAATCAGTAGTATAGGGGTAGAGCGTTGGACTCCAGATCCGGAGACTGCGGGTTCGAGTCCCACCAGGGATGAGGTTCGTCTGCAGTTTCCTCAATCCAGATTCGGCGCGAGTACAGGTTGGTAACCCAGGAAGCAGTCGTCGAGTGTGATTAATATAAGCTGGAATAACCTGTTTCACAATCATTGTAAAATAAATAAGTTTAAACTAAACTAAAGGGTTAAAACAACAGCGCAGTCAGCAAGGTATATACATGTACTTGTGTTGTTAATAGTTAATTAAAGCCATCTGCTCAGCATCAAAAACCTCTATTACTTTCTATGATAGCATCAGGTCTACCAGTTTCTCAAACTAAAACTGGAAACTAATTTATTTAAAGATCCATTGACTTTTCTTTCAATGATAAAATCAGTAACAATCATCCACTGACATGATAAACAATCAGCAGTATATTAAGTATCTTGAGTAAGTCGGACATGAAGATGGAAAAATCTGTCACCTAAAATTTGCCTGAAATGAGGCCCCGCCAAGTTTCCGCAAAACAGTTCACACAATGTGACAGATTTTTCCATCTTGATGGAATGGTGCCTCATGCAATTTATTGTTTACAACATATGTGTAAATGTATACAATCTAAATTTTGTTTTATTTTCCCTGAAATGGTGACATTTACAAACCTTATTTTTCAAATTTTCACTAACTGAAATTCATGACGTTAAGTTCAAGACATGACATCACTTGTGCAGGCAGAAAACCAGTGAAGATCGAGATCCGCCTGCAAATCTCTGCTGATGTGATAGCAAATCTGGGATAAAGTCCCGAACCCATTGAGTAAAGGGTTACACTTGATGTACACTGTTCGCCCTCACCAAAAAAGTGTATGCATGGAGAAAAGGGTTAATATAAGATTTACCTTCGTGTATTGGCTGCTGGTTCTGTTGTGCTTGTTTCTTTCATTGATCTTCTCCATGATCTCCTGTCCCAGCTGACTGCATCTTTCATGCTCTATTAACCTGTAACAAAAATATTTAATTTATATTTCAAAGTTTGGGTGCATATAAGTTCTTAATTAATTACAAGATAAAGGTAGACATTCAAGAATCTTCAAGAAAAAATACAGTTTAATGCCTTTTGAATGTTAATTTTGGAAGCATGCTTGGTTCCTACTTCCTACTCTGTTGTTTTTTCCATGCTAATAGCACATCTCAGTTGATTCATACTGTTTATTTTTTACCAGGGTTCCAATTACCAGGCATTTCATTCCCTTGTATATGTCCAGTGATAGAATCAATTATCAATTATGGCTGTTATCAATTACTATCCTGCTATATGTACATCAGGTGCCAAGGTAATAAATTTGAGACAGGCACTATTTTCAGTTTCTTCAGCAGAATCCATGTATGCCACTTTCTTTGGAATATTACAAAAGCTGTTTAATGTCATCATCACCATCTGAAATGAATCCAAGAAACAACTTTTGTTTCCAGACAAGCCACAGGATGTGCAGTTAAGTATGGCATGCACTCAGCACTGAACACTAGATTGGAAATCGACAACAAATGTGATTGAACTCAGAATGTTGACATTATAGTCTTAACTTAAACCCTGCCAAATTACATTGACATACATTGTAATATCTGCAAGAAAAGAAACATGTAGCAAAATGGTGTGAAAGTAAGCCCAACTGTTTTTTCATGCACTTGTTTCTAAAGAAGGGTGTTTCCAAATTTTCCAGCATTGTCAAATCACACTTAGCAGTTGTAAGAAAACTATTTATTCACAGACTGAAAATAAATTTACAGCGAATCTGTTGTGTAAATTTACAGTAATGCGATATATTTGTTTACTGACAGTCAGTAAAATGACTGACAGTCTGAAAATCAACGGATTGCTTACATCCTACTAATGTTGATCCGGAACAGACCAAGATTAGGAACTGCCTAACTGTAATCAAGTACTGTCAGATCATCAAAAATAATATAGAGAAAATTCTGAGTCAGCCCACAATTCCAATTTCTAAATTGATTAAAGACCCCGCGAGAGACATCACACTAAACCATAGATATGTTAGCAATTCTAACAAAAATTACCAGTTGTCTCCTGACATTTTGGTATGCTGCGATTAAAATTGAAAAAGAATAAGTTCCAAATGCGTAACAATTGAGGCCAGTTTATGGACTTCATCTGGATTTTATTATTGCAATGACCAGCTATGATTTTGAAAGAATGCAAATGGTTCATAAAGTGAATGTTAATAAGGATATTTAATGAACACAAAAAGTATGTTAATTTTCAAAGATTTCATTTGGAGGAATGGTGGTCTAGCGGCAGAACTTCGTATCCGGAGGACTGCTGGTTCAGACCCCATCAGGAATAAGATTCGTCTGCAGTTTCCTTAATCCACATTTGACGCGAGTACTGGTTGGAAACCCAACTTGTTTCACAATCGATGTAAAATAAATATGTTTAAAATGAAAGAGTTTCATCGGCGTTATCTTTAGGACTGTCTATTCCCTTATCATTTCATTCCGCTGAACTAAACAATGTCAATTTCCGCAAGAGGTTGGACAATCATGAATGAATAACGATCAGAGCATTTGCATTTTGGACAATCATGAATGAATAACCAGGGTCTATTTAATTAGTAGATTAAATAGACCCTGGAATAACGATCAGAGCATTTGCATTAAATGTCGAAAATCTTCGAGCGTGAAAAACTATCGTGCTAATCCTTACCAGACGGGACAAAAGTTATAACATTTTTTGGTATCTAATCACAGAAACTTATAAATGGGGAAAAGATTATGCAAAGAAACCTATTGGATACATAAACTAAAAACTCTACACCCGTATGGTTTAAACGCGAAAGTTCTCTTCGATACTGGTTAATTGTAAAAGCATTTGCTTATAATATCGTTATTTCCTATTACCGTTTTTTCATATATATTTATTTATAGGAAATTATGTATCGTTAAGATCCGATATTGACTAGTTTTTGATGTCATACAAACGTTGAATGAATTAATTTTATGTTGATGTTATTTCTGTGGTATCATATTTCGCGCACATTTTGTTTTTCGCGAATTGCATTCACATAAAATTGACAGTGTTATAACTTGATAATAATTATAATTTTCTTTTTAAATAATAATAAAAAAAAAACCGCTATAATAAGTATATAACTAATGAATTCCCGCAAAATATTCATCTGTGCGAAATTCAATGATACCATAGAAAATGATGAAAAACTAAATTGAAATATTTTGTGTAAAATTTTCCGCCATACGACGTTACGCGCCTTTCACGTTGACATAAGTGTTTATAATTGTTTTTATTATTAAATCATATTGGTTTGACCTTTCTCATTGAATTAAACGTGATCACATGATATGCGATAAATTTTGCTAAAAGCACTGGTGGAAGACATAACTGGCTTAATTTATGATATCTGGGTGTTGCAATGTGTAATTATATCAGGCAATGCTTCATGGTAAAGTAATGTCGCCAGTTGCAGCAACGAAACGGACAAAACATACTGTATCGGGCACAAAGGTATGTGACAATTTTGGAAATTAGAATAATTTTAAAATTAAGATTTAATAATAAAGCAATTGTTGCATTTCAGTTTCGGTCAGTATGGTGATTCATCGACCTGACGAAGCAATATCGACCTCGGGCTACGCCCTCGGTCAATATTGCTTCATCAGGTCGATAAATCACCATATCGACCTCACTGAAATGCAATAATTGTATAGTATTACCCTGAAGAAGGCTTATTAAGGCCGAAACGTTGGTGAAATACATATAAGTGAATTTTAATCGTGTTGGGTATTTACTTCATTTTATCCATGTATGCCTAAGAATACCTTGCGATTCCAAGATGGAATATTACACGTAATTGAATCTTTGGGCTGACTGACAGACCAGCATAAAGAAATCCGACATTATTTTTAATTTCAATCATTTTCTGACTTGTTTTAAAGTCAAAATTTGAAATAATGGTGTTTATTGTAATTGGAATTTAAAAAAATGCACGAATTATTTAGGTCAGGAATGTTACCATAGCAACCACTTGTTCTAACACGTTTGAAAAAGTGAATATAAAGGTACAGTCTAAATAGCATGGTCGGATGCAAGATTTCCAGAAAGGGGGTTCATTTGGGGCAGTCCTAGGGTAGTTACATGATGATCTCCAAGTTTCTGACTAAAATACCCATAAAAATGTTATATCAAATTGCTACTAAAGATGAGTGTTCGAGCAACCCCACTGAATCTCCTCTGGATCTTCATCCGCATCTGAATATATGTATTTACAATTTTGAAAGATTATAACAACATTAAAACAACTAATATTTTTGTAATTAAATACTGTGTTAGCTGGTAAAATTTAAGAAAACTGCTTTCTTATTTGCTCTACATTTTCAAAACTCAAACTTAATTTACACCATAAGAAAACATTTGAAATAATCCTAAGGGATAGTGTTAAAGGCCCAATAAACTTGTCAAAACGTTGTTATTTTTTTTTATTGTGAAAATGAATTAACCACGTTGACCCTTTTCAAAAGAAAGTATAAATGACCAAATATTTATGTTCTCAAACAATCCCCAATCATTGAGACCCGGTCCGAATTAAAACGTCCCAGTAATTTTGTAGTCCACAATATTACTAACCAATGTTTACAATCACTCGGCGAAAAGTTATCGGTTTTTTCCGTACGTGGGCCCAATCGTATCAACTCGGCGATCTCCGGCAAGCTTCGGATATTACGTAGAATCACCGAAGCGTGATCCGAGTGTACATGGGCCGTACGAACGAAAAACGCGGTGACGTCATTCACATAAAAGTTGTAAACATAAAATCATGCAAACATGGAAAAAAAATGAAATATGCATATCAGGAATGGCCACATCCAGCATACACAGCCTCCCCACACAGCCAAAAAGTAGAGAGGAAAAGAGAGCATGGATTATAAAAATCAGATTCAAAATGGACGCCACAAACAAATAACGGAAGTGAGAACCGGAGGGGTTACCGCCTTGGAACGGTCAGTGGCAAAACAAATTGCCACTGGGGCTTTAAACCAGGTTCTAGGGTGCACCAACCTCACACTTGCCCCAACAGGTTCTCGTATCACAAAACAAGTACAAATTGTCTTGGTGAAATAACTCCAACCCACCCATCAGCTCAACAATGTTGCATGCAAAAGCATACAAACATATAAACATAAGAATTTAATAGCATTGCAAAGCCAAAGGGCGGGTACTCAATGATCTTACAGAGATCAGAGCACCTGGAGTAAAATCAGCAAGAACACGATGAACGGGATAAAAGAAAGAGCTTCTAGGTTCTTTTTAGAAAAGATTTTTTAGAAAAGAAAAAGACGAGGAAAAAAAGAGATTCTTTAAGTTTTAACTTCATTACAAGGTAAACAAAGAAAGATGTAAATGTTATACGACCCATCCCGGTAACGGCTTTTAGTGGGGAATACGTCATCAATTTATGCACTTCTGCATAAGTAGAGACCGTCGCCTGCCGAGAGAAAGATTCGCTGTTTGTTTTGTAAACAAGATAAACGATCCACAAACCATGCTGCAAATCAATAAGATTATACCCTTTTCTTATTGTAAGGTTGATTTTTTGTGTTATTATGCATACAGGTGAAATCTAAAATGTTTAGGTTAATAAAGAATATGCTGTTTGACAAGTTTATTGGGCCTTTAATACACAATATTGTAGTAATATTACTCATTTTATTAATATTGACGTTTCGGCCTACGGCCTTTATCAAAATATTTATTTTATCGAAACATGTTTCGGTAACATGTTTATGTTATGTTTCTGTAAAGTTGATAGAAAAAATGTAGAAAGTTGTCTGACATAAATATTTTGATAAAGGCCGTAGGCCAAAACTTCAATATTAATTAAATGAGTGATATTACTACAATATTGTACATAAGAAAACAGTTTTTAAAAAGGTGAAATTTGCTTATCAGGAATCGCCACATTCAGAAAAAACAGCCTCCCCACACAGTCAAGAAGAAGAGATGGAGAGAGCATGGTTAACAAAATGATCAGTTTCAAAAGAGACACCACTAACAATTATCAAAATTGAGAACCCGAGGGGTTACCGCCTTGGAACGGTCAGTGGCAAATCAAATTGCCACTGGGGGTTTAAACCAGGTTCTAGGGTGCACCAACCTCATACTTGCCCCAACAGGTTCTCATATCACAAAACAAATACAAGTTGTCTTGGTGAAACAACTCCAACCCACTTATTGGCTCAACAATGTTGCATGCAAAAGCACACAAACATATAAAACATAAGAATTTAATAGCATTGCAAAGCCAAAGGGCGGGTACTCAATGATCTTACCGAGACCAGAGCTCCTGGAGTAAAATCAGCAAGAACACGATGACAGGGATAAAAGAAACAAATCGAGCTTCTAGGTTCTTTTAAGAAAAGATTTCCCCATAAAAATAAACTCTTAAACCCCTGCCACCGTCGTGCAACCAAAGAGGTAAGCATAATGATCAACTGTAGAAGGGTTAATCACCAGGCATGCAGAGCGCTGTAAAATATCGTGTTGGTAACCTTTCTTTTTAAATTTATAGATGGTTTTTACGAATAACCGGGAGAAATTAACAATGCCCTTTATCTTCTTAAGTGTATAAATTAAATCTCCATAAAAAATTGGCTGTGAATACCTTGTTGCAATAGTGATTTTAAACTGCACCTGTATTTATGAATTACATCTGGGTATCGACGATAAAAATTGCATAATGTTTTCCTTAATTTGTGATACCGATAACCTTGCTTTAAAAGTTTTTCTGTAATGCAAAGATTTCGTTCATTGAAATCATTAATATCGTTGCAAGCTCTTGAAAAGCGAACACGCTGTGAAATATAAACCCCGTAAGATGTTGCACGGGGAACATCGCCGTCTAAAAACGGAAAATTTACTATATTAAAATTAAAATCATCTCTTTTATCATATATTTTAGTAGTGACATAACCATTTTCAATTGACAGATTTAGATCGAGAAAGTTTGCTTGCTGTTCTGAAGTGTTCGCTTTATTAAGCTGTAGTTCTTTAGGGTAGATCTTATTAACCAGTAATGGAAAATGGTTATTATCTATATTTAATAAATCATCAAGGTACCTCGAGGTGTTGTTAAAAGCTGTAATAATATCATCTTGATGTTCAGTAGAAAGAGATCACATAAAGTCAGGGAGATCAGCAACAAGGGGTGCACAATTAGTTTAAACCAAATTTATATTTTTTCCTCACATCGACCCAATCTTCCAGTCACAGTCACATATAAAAATTCAAATCTAGATCCGTGATGCATCAAGTCCTGATAAAATTGTCAGAATTCAACGCTTATCTTCATTCTCCTGATATTTTAAACTGCAAAATAAAAAAATGAGTGTTGAATAGCTGAACATTAGGAATATTCAGATATCAGATTCACATGTTATTTTAACTATAGTCGCTGATTGCATCTAGGGTGGCGAAATTATTTGATTAAAGTCACAAACTCGGTTTTGTTAAAGACGAATGAGGCGAAGATTTCCATACGCAATCGTTAATTTTGTCAGTCTGGTCTGGGTCTGGATTACAACCGTTCGATTAAGTAAGAACTGTACGGAATAATTTCGAGCTAAAATCAAGCTTCGGAAAGGTCGCATGAAAGAATGGGGGCCCAAAACTCGGCGGAGCTTAGTAAAGTGGATCCGTTGAAGCCTAGAATAAATTTATCTGCACATACCATTTATCCGAGGCCTTATAATCCATATCCAGTTGAATACAACCCGCGAGTACATGGTCCCTTTGACCCTGCAAGATTTTACGGTGAAAAACTTGGTAAGCATGATTTTAGTGACATAAGTCGGACCCTAGTTGCTTCATTTTCTATAATCTGCAAGTAACAGTTGTGATTTAGAGAAAAAAGACTTGATACAACGAATAATCAGGTGGTCTAGATGTGAGGATCAGTCATTCTCAGTGTTGTCATTAAAAGCTAGAATCAGTCTAAATTGACCATTTCAATTATTATTCAGATTTTGCACCCCAGATTCCTGAAACTATAAATTACTGGTAACATTTGGGAGTAGAGTACGAAAGCAATGCTTTCTAATAATTTACATATTTATTTGTGATGTTACACCTGTTAATTGTACAATGAACTTCAGCGGTGCTATCTGACTGTTGAAAGTGTGGCTGATTTGGGTCTCGGTAAGAGTAGCCTCGCCCAGGATTTGAACCTCGCACCTCTAGCTTAGCATGTCGACCCTCTGCCAGTCTTGCTACCGAGGCTGCTAGTATGAAATCTACTACATTTTCTCCCCACTTGTACATTTCCAACTTACTTGGAAATGTCTGTAAGGTTCTTCCTAGGTTCAGGTCGAATACCCTAGCCACATGCATCACCCGAAAGAGCTCCAAGGGTATTCACCCTGTCCACAACGCCAATGTGGCAGAATTGGGTCGCGGAAAGAGTAGAATCGACCAGGATTCAAATCTCAGACCTCTGGCTGATCATGCCTACACTCTACCAATTGAGGTACTGAGGCCACTGGTATGAAATCTACTATAAAAAGAATTACAGTCTATCAATTCTGGCATTCTATCAGTTCCGGCAAATTTTAAAGTAAAATAAAATAAAACATTTGATGAGAAATCATTTATGTTTTAGCACCATTACTCTTAACTTAGAGTGATGTTGCTAAAACACACAATGATTTCTTGACATTCTCGATTTCAAAATTACCTCTTTATCCCGTTTTCCGGTACCGATCGTGCTTCGGTCAGGGGGTTGTAGATAATAGCGATATATAGAGTGTATTGAGAAAAACATGTTTTACAACGGTTAAATGTTGAAATTAGCGAAAATTTTTACACATTTTATTTGGTTTAACTATAATATTTAACTTGGCCATAAAAGTTATCTAATGTAGGTACTTAAATGTAAAATTTTCTCATTCTTTATCAACATTCACGGACGAATCTAACATCACTTTCCCAAATTTTAACCGAGAAAATTGATAAAGTTACATAAAACAAAGTTATTTTTCATGTCACTTAGTATATTTTAACATATGCAGTAACTGTCTACTGAAAAGTTTGTTGATTTCAATAAAAATTTTAAAATATGATTAATTTTAGTCGTCATACATACGCTTACCCCACTGACCGATTGAACCGAAATACCGACTTCCGTTGTTTAGACACTAATTTCGAAATGGTCAATACACTGCAACTCCATTATATCGCGGACCTCGGGGGTCCAAGCTCGCCAACCGCGATATAAACGGAGCGCGATCTAAGTAAATAATCGCGCTAAAACATGGAGAATTCATTTGTTTATGCTGTCAGATGCATGTATATCGTGGCGTTGTGTAATTAACACGCCGTGATATGTCGACGAGCAGGTAATGTCAAAACAACAAACTGTTTTGACGTTTCCTGCTCATGTCTATTATGGTTAGCAGCTTGCATCAATTGAAGCTAATTTGCGGTTTGTCTTGTGAACGAATTTCTGCCAGTACGGTATCAGCTTGGTGTTATTCGCACCTATTGTTCGTCACAAAGGGGGTTTCATGTCAAATCAGAAGCAAGAGAATTGTAAAAAAAACTCTCATCTAATTTCATACGTTTGATGTTAAATTGTATCTGCTGGTGAATGTGTACATCGCCTCTTTAATCCACGGAAAAAGCATGCGCCCTGCATGGAAAAGCGTGCGTTTGTGAAATTGTCGCCAACGTTGATTAATTATATGATCTTTTTTACCACCCACGAAGAATAAAAAAACATATACATTGTAAATGTACACAAATTTGGGATCCACGGACCAAGCGCGATATATTGAATATCGCGATATAACGGATCGCGATATAACAGAGTTGCAGTGTACTTTCAATTTTTAAATCGAGATTATGAACATGTTCTAAGCTGATTGTCTGTACTAAAAATTTACCACAATGATTCACAACATAATGATTGGCCACAGATCAACAAAGGTCATTGACTGGAGACCAAAATTAAACAAGTATTATTTATTTTGTAGAAAGTCTCTTTCTTGCCAATTGATTGAGATGAAATAACCTGAAAAAATTTCAACTATGCAGAATGTATCATTTAAATGCATAATTTTTGTGAAATTAAAAACTTAATAAGAATTAAGATCACCATTAAATACTCTTTAAACTACATGCCTATGTATTCTATTTCAGGAAAATCACCATGGGATGTGAAGCTTGGAGAACTTCCATCACACATCATGAATGCCAACAAAAGCCCTCGTCATGTTGCAGGGGTTGTATCTAGATGTAAAGAACGTTTCTCTTTGATAGTAGATTTGTGAAACATTGATGTTTGTTTACTTTTTGAAGAATCAAGGAATAATCCTTCTCACTAATATGTAGAAGTTTCATGCACTTGATCCATGACTTTGAAACTACTTGAGATATCAATGTGAAACTTAAAATATATATTTGCTATCATAATCTACACCATAAACAGTGCACATAACTCTACTAAAAATTTTCAAAGTTTGAATTGGTTGTGGCAAATAGAGTTAGATTCGTTTTTCTTTAATTAAATTAAGCACAGTACATAGAGGAATGAAAAAAAAGATTATAATAAAAAGATTGAGATAATGTTGATTTTATGATTTATGAATTGATATCATATATTTTTTAAGGAATGTTGTTGATTTCTTTCAGGGTTGAATAGGTACGCAACTAGACACTTGCGTGTACAGAAGACCACTATGGTTCCATTTATACAGATTAATGTTATCATGGCTATTTGCCTGTACATCTCAAAGTATGGTATCCCAAGCGGCCACGGAGGAATGAGTGAGTATAGTACTTGCATGTTTTGACAGGTTTTGCTTATAGACCAGTATAAATCACAGATGCTTCTGAGATGGACCCTGTTTTTCTCCAAAATTTGTATGAGTCTACCCCTCTATTATCCAATATTGATATTTTAGGGTCATTCGTGTGAACACACTTTTACACTTTTAACAAATATTTTACAGCATAATTTAGCAATTGACACCTTATTCATTCCTCTGTTGAATTCCACTGAAGTTGGCCAAGAAATTTAGAAATGTGATTGGCTTAATATTCAATGGTAAATTGGGTGTGAATAGACTGATATTTGTCTGTTTTCGAGCAGTAAAGTATCATCAGATTTAACCACAAATTCTTTAAACTTGTCAATATTA
Source organism: Corbicula japonica (assembly GCA_038501625.1). Taxonomy (NCBI): domain Eukaryota; kingdom Metazoa; phylum Mollusca; class Bivalvia; order Venerida; family Cyrenidae; genus Corbicula; species Corbicula japonica. The sequence goes on from JAZAYU010000048.1 coordinate 863,860, forward strand.
TTAACTCTTAAAACATTTCTCATATCAACTGACAGCATAAGCACTGCATTGAAGCTACTATGCAGCGATAATTTTGAAACAGATTTAAGCTACTGACAACATTCAGCATAGGCCTTTTATTTGTATTTTTTTATCAACTACATTTAGTTTACTGAGTTTTTATTGCAAGATTCACTTTATCTAGGATTTTCATCTCATGAAGTCTTTTCAGCTTGTTGTTCTTAAAAATTGTGATCTATCTTTTTCAGAGTTTGAAAGAAGATACAAATACCACTGGTAGACTTGGCAGAATGGAAAACATCTAGATAAAAACTCGATTTTGTGAAGTGTTTGGTTTTCGAGGAAACATTTTATGAAGATTAAAGTCGCTATATTTTATACACCAGGAAGCTAAATGAATGGAAATTTTTATGTCAAACATGTGTTGCCATGGAGATAATTATATTGAGAGTGTTGTAATTATTTAAATAAATAGAATAATGAAAGTATTTAAATTGTTTAATTTTTGTTTTGTTTTAGTTTATGGACCTTCTTCATTCATTATGGATGTTCTTCGATAAAAAAGTTATCAAAATGGAACAGCAAAATGCCGTTCACTGAAACTGTGAAAAAATAAACATTATAAATGTATAATTATTTTGCATACGTTCAGACACTTTAGAACTGTAAAGAAAAATAACTAGATCTTAAAATTCCCTTAATTTCTATTAACATAAATTAACAAATCCTGGGTGAAACCAAGAGGATTACCAGTACCATATATATTACAATATTTTTCCTATTGAACAACATGAAGCCATTGTGAGACAGTTTTTAGCTAGTTTTCGCCATTGCAATTTTTGCGACCCCTTAATGATGTTACCAAGTTCAAGTTAATTGTGGGTCAAACACTCAGTAAACTGGGACAAATCTTTGTCTGTGATAACTAAGTGAAGTTCTAATATAATTTGTTTACATAAGGATGTTTCTCTTGATTTTAAAAAGGCAATTACTAGAAACTGTGATTAGTGGGCCATAATTACAAAGTCACTTTTATAACTAAAAGGAATTTTGAGTTTATTTGACTGAATTTTACAAAACTAAAAGGAACATTTTCCTTCAGATTAGCATGAAACTTGATCTAAATAGTTTTATATCTCTTTGATTCCGCAAACAATAGGCTAATTTCACAATTATAGCCTTATCACTGCATGGTTCCCACTGTAAGCTCATCTGAGCAAACGATTATAATGTAACTTTTCTTCAGTGGCATCTGTTTAACTATGGATAACATAATATCTTGGAAGTTTGAACCTGGGTCGTCTATGGTTAAAAATGTCATCCTCGAAAACCTATGGAACACATGAAGAGGCCACAGTATTTATACACAAAAAGAAATGTGAAAATCAAGAATAGTAATGTTCAGAAAACACAGCCAAAAGGTTGGGAGGAAAAGTGAGCATGGTTTGTATTTTTATCAGTTTCAAAAAGTCACCATAAACAAATGAGAACCAGAGGGGTTAAGGCCTTGAAATGGTAAAAATATAAAACATACTTATCAGGAATAGCTACACTTAGAAAACACGGCTTCTACACATAGCCAACTAAAACAGAGAAAAAGAAAGCATGGGCTTATATTGATGTTCAAAAGAAAAAGATTAAGTAGCATATCAGCAACAGGGATGCACAATTAGTGCCCACATGGATGCCTGTTACTTGTTTATAAATGTATGGTAAGTACCCTATCCAATAAGAAAAAGAAGAAAAGGATTTCCTTAGCAATTATGTTCAAATAATTTTATTTTGTTAAATGCCTTTACAAAGTTATCAAAAAAATCTTTCATAGTTAAATGGTTCTTAAGACTGTTCAATAAAAGAGCAGATATGCAGTCGAAAGTTTTTTATATATGTAAACTCTTACAAAATTTATGGTGAAATTCCTATGATTAATGAAGTGCTTTTATCAACATGATGCAACAAAAAATATATAACTTAAATTAATTTGTATCCAGTTTCTGTCACTCAAACAGCCATTACTGTTATGTCTATGAATTACAAGCAATAATTCCTCTTTCTAAATTTTATCAGCCATTTTGTTACATAGATAATAAAACAACAACGTTAACGGCGTCACTTGGAAACGACGTCATAATAAGCTATAAATAGAACAGTATCACATTTCTTCCTTGTTTTAAAAGAGAATGTAAATTAATATGTTTTCTTAATAAATTGCCTTAATGGTTTATAGTTTATTTTCGCTTGTGATCTAAAATGAAGTCTTTAAATCGTAAAGTTAATCGCCTTGACCGTTTAGGTCGGACATTGGTTTGTTCATTGTCTGTTAATGAGTCTTCGCTGACTTGCCCATTAGCTGCGTCATCTGTTGTTTCGCTGAGGGTAGTTGGGTAGTTTCGATGTTCTTCAATTTGCCTTTCGTTTTGCTGTAGGTGTTGTCTTCTTTCAGGTGTACGCAGTAACTTCTCTCTCCAATTGTTATCGTTTTCTAGAAACTTTTTGAACTTCGATGCATCTCTGAATATAATTCTTCCATCTGATTTACGTTGTGATTTAATACTTGAACCACGTATGTCAATGACTGTATAAGGTTTATGTTCGTACTGCGTTGACCTTTTATTCTCCCTCCTCTTCTTCAAGAGTACCTTTTGCCCCATCTTGAATTCGCTTTTCATAGTTTTGGGATGTCTATGCTGCTTATCCCATTTCTCCTTGTATTGTTTGTCTTTGCTGGTAATTTCTTTCACTGCAAAAGCTTTTCCTGTTCCAAGTTCATTTATCTCCTTCAGTGAACCATCAGGTCTAATTTCAAGCATTCCCAGTTCAATAAGTGTTTTCTTACCTATGAGTGGTGGTGAATTAATTCTCCCTTTCACAACAATGATAGATGTTTCTGTACCTCTGGTAGCATTCCTAAGAATTGCTTTAAACTCGCCTGCTACAGGTAATACATTCTGACTCTTGACTTACTCGGGCGTTATTTACGAATAAGCTTGGCTACTGAAATAGGGACTTACGCAGTGTGACAGTCAAGTCGCTACCGTGAAATGGAGTCCCGTGATCTTAGTATCCTGCAATAAAACTTTCCTATTTTAAAAATGGCGACCAGCGGTATACAACATGTTGAGGATTTGACAAAATATCGCACACCGTTGGTGTCGCGATATGCCAGTCCTGAAATGATATTTAATTTTAGCGACTCAAAGAAGTTCACTACATGGCGAAAACTTTGGACATGGTTAGCAAAAGCTGAAAAGGTGAATATCTGTTTTACCGGAACATGAGAAGTCCGGTAACCGGACCTTTTCTGCAGAAAATCCAGATAGGTCTTAGACCACTAAATTATTCGTAAAGACTTAACCATATTGGGCATTAAAGAATAGATGTCAGTAGGAAAATAAGCTGCTTCTGCAGCTTGAAATAATTATTTATATTTCATCAAAATAAAAGAAATAATACCTTGTTACTCTTCCACTTTTACCCTGTATTCTATATTTTTGCCTTTTTGTGTGAGTAGTAGATTTTGCACCAGCAGCCTCGGTAGTCTCAATAATTCGACTGCAAGCACAGACCCATTATCATACTGACTTTTTACAGATGTCTGTTCTTTACATCTCAAGCAGTTACGATCAAAACTGTGGTGGAAATCGACCCGATTTAAATTCTGTTATTTATCGATAAACGTGAGTCAGGTAAACTTTAAGCACTGAAATCGAAATTTGTTGACATGGGTGGAGGTTTAAAAGAGTTTTGCATAAAAAACGAAACCGTTATTTATAAAGGATTACATATATTGATTCTACTTGAATGTGGCTTTTCAGGTATGTAAATTTTTTAAAGATACATATGGTTTAAGATGCTTTATGGAGCTGCCAAAGTTGAGATTCAAATGCCAATCGGCGGCGTATAGAAATAGAAGAAAAAATTTCCGCATTGATTTGAATAGTAACTGGGTTGTGCGCGATGGACGAACATCGTATATATAGAAAAGCCCATGTCGCGCACAAATAGTTGTGCTAGTGGCCTAAGGAGGTCAATTGGTAGGCATGGTAAGCCGGAGGTCCAAGGTTCGAATCCTGGTCGAGGCTACTCTTTCCCACCCAAATCTGCCACATTGGCACTGCGAACTGGGTGATTACCCTTGGAGCTCTTTCGGGCGAAGCATGCTTGGCTGGGTATTCGACTAGAACCTAGGCAGAATCTTGCAGACATTTCCAAGTAAGTTGGAAATGTCTCATATAAGTGGGGAGGAAATGTGCTAGATTTCGCACCAGTGTCCGCGGTAGCTCAATTGTAGAGCGACGGCACAGTAAGCCAGAGGTCCCAGGTTCGAATCCTGGTCGAGGCTACTCGAGATCTTTCCAACCCAAATCTGCCACAGTGTAGATCCAGAAAAGCACCATCTAATCTGGACCTACACTGGCTACATCTGGTCAGAAATAACCTAATGAATCTAAAAGTGAACAAGGTAGATCCTGATCAGGTGGCAAGAATGTGTTTGCTGATCTGGATCTAGTGTTTTCATGCAGAAAAATTGTATCTATAAAGTGAAGGATTAATATTTCTGGTCCTTTGAATGGAGAATAAGTATATTCATTTCTATTCTATTTATTGCTTTTTTTAGGCATTAGGTCTGAATATTACAGAAGAGCAAATATCTGAACTGGAAGCAAACATCAGCAACATAGATTATGATCTGGCTGCCGTTGAAGAGAAAAAGAGACGGCATGATGTGATGGCGCATGTTCACACCTATGGACAATGTTGTCCAAAAGCAGCTCCCATAATTCATCTTGGAGCAACCTCAGCCTACGTTGGTGACAACACTGTAAGTGCAGTTATGTTTGCTGCAGCTTTCAGGCCTATGCCTGCCAGGTTTATATGTCTAAAAATGATCGATTTTCTTTCTTTTCTGCCCTATATAAATTGACAAATTTTCAGGATTTCAGGTTTTTCAGAATTCTTTATTTGCACCCTTCTCTGACCAAGACTTGAACTGTAGATATGTCAGCTGAACTAGATTTACACTGGTTGCCATGTAATAAAAGATGTTTCCATGAATTAAGGCCAGAGAAAATAAATTATTAGATTCTCATCCAGATTTTGGGAAGAAAAGGGGCCGGTGGACACTTTTTAATTTTTATTTTTTATTAATGAAATACCTGAGAACAGAAAAAAAATAACTGAAAATTTTGAGAAAATGGCATTTATAGTTACTAGAACCTTTGGTGAAGAATATTCGTCCATCTTTTCAATTTCTTCCAAAAAATCATAACAACTTACAAAAGTAGCATGTTGGTGCCTATTCTTGCTTGAAAAGCCATACCAGTCTTTAATAGTGACACTATCACCTTCGGTAAGCTTTGAAATGATGAACATTTTATTTTATTATTGTCGGCCATGTTTTTTCCATATGGTCTAAAAGAATATGTTTCGATTTTTTTTACCAAAAAATGTTTTTGGGGCGGGTGGTTTTGGACAGGGGCGGGCGGGGATGAGAATCTAAAATATTTTTTTCTATTGCCTAACTGGGTTTTGGTTAATTTGAGGCCCCATTTAAAACAACAAAAAAGAATGGTTCCTTCAAATCTTGGATTTTTACCAGTTAGTTAAAAAAAAGCTTACAAAACAGGAACTTTCTTTAAATTTTCCCAATATAACAATCAAAATCATTAAAATTTGTTTATCTTGAAATATGTCAGCAGTCAGCTGACTGCTATAAAAGGCCGTCGTCCATGTAAAAAAGGCATATAGAAGTAGTACAGCGTTATATACAATTAAAGTATATAATTTTTTGTCCTGTTAGATCTTTTTCAGCTCATTCAGTTATGAAAGTAAGCCAGATACTGATGATGCTTTTTTACCATTTTCTCCATAGATATGACATCTATTGTGTGGGGAACAGTGGAGATTCAGATTAGCCGGCACATCTGTGCCCAAGGTTATAAAACTGAGCATGGAAACCAGTCTCAAATCTCAAGCATCTGATTGGCTGAAATGGCGACTGGTCGCCATTTCAGCCAATCAGATGCTTGAGATTTGAGACTGGTTTCCAATCTCAGCTTTATAACCTTGGGACCAGTGCTGTATTATCAGGATCTGAACTGTTTCCATTTTGGTCAGAAATAACCTATTAAATAAAAAAGCCAACAGTATAGATAATGATCAGACAGCACAGATTTGCTGATGGATCTGGAGCTACAGTGAAACCCCTCTATTACGGACACCTAAGGGACTGAGGAAAAGTGTCCTTAATAGCGGATTGTCCTTTATTGTGGGTTAAAATCAAGAAGAAGAGAACTTTTCTGTTCTTTAAAAAATTGCCCATAATACCGGGGTGCCCATAATATCGAGTGTCCGTAATGAGGGGTTTTACTGTACACTGTTTGTCCATATCATAAAGGTGTATCTGTGGGGTAAAAGATGAATACTTCTTGTTTTCAGGATCTGATGGTAATGAGAGATGCTTTTGATATCATTCTACCTAAGGTAAGCTCCTAAAGTTAATGTGAAAGTGACTGAGAAATTGAATGAGAAATGAGAAACTTCAATAATAATTATCATGACCCTTATCATTCCTTACAAACCCTAACAATCATATATCCAGGATAATCTCCACTTTAAACTTATAATTTTCCTTAAAAATGGTAAATATTTAACTATAAACTTTAGATTTAAAAAAAAAAGATCTACATCATCTTGCATCTTTTCTTGGTGACCAAGTAGCTAGCAACCAATGTAGACTAGATCAGACTGCACAGATGAGCCAGCAGATCTAGATTTACACAGGTTGCACACATGCTAAAACCAGTATATTAGAGGCGCGCCATGGGAAAAGTTACCTGCGGTCATTTTTTGTGTCATTTTTGTTGTTACGATATTTAGAAAGAACTTTCAAACTTCTATTATTTTCTCTTAACAAAACAGTGATTTTGTTACACATTTTGACAATTAAATGGTATTTTTATCGTGAATTGCATAATATTTAATGTCGTCTGCTCAACTTTATGACGTCGTTTCAAGGATTGACGTCAACTACCCAAAGGTACCTTTTCCCGTGGCGTCCTCATTAATATATGAAGTAAAAGGTAAAATAAGTGTTTTTATGTGGTAAATGAAAGTATAAACTCCATAAATTTAACCTATAAAAGGCATATTTGTTGAAATAATTTTTAATATTTCCTATTTCAGTTGGCAAGATGTATTAAAAGATTATCAGTGTTTGCCGAGGAGCATAAATCATTGCCATGTCTGGCGTATACTCATTTACAGTAAGTATCATTCATTCACTTACCAGTGACAAAGGTTTGATGTGAGATAACGTGATCATGTTTGGTGTGTCATAAATGTTATCTCTAACTCAGCAGAGGCCACATTAATGTCTCTCATTTCTCAAGTATATCTGCCTAGGTGGAGTGGGTGGTTCTGAACCCTGATAATGACCTACAGAATCCTAAAGAACTGTAACATCTCTAGCCTACATGTAATGTTTATTGCAGTGATGAAAAAAAAACTGGTAGGTTTCTCAATCTAATTGTAAAAAGGAATTATAATTACAGTCTACTTCAGTGATCATTTTTCGAAATTACAGACTCCTTACCATGTGAAAATGATGGATATTGAAAAGCTAAAAAAATATAAAAGAATTACCTTTTACTACACTTAAATTAAATGCAGTCCACCTGCAAATCATATTTGTTATGTTAAAATAATTTCTTCAGTGATAAGAATTTGGATACCTGGTACTTGCTACATGTATCTCTCTTTGCCTGTCAAACTTGTCAATTTGTAAAATTTTGTTGCTAAGGCCAATGTTATAGAACAGAGTATGATGTTTTTAAGTGTGTTCAAGAATTTACTGGGCAGTATAAGACTGGTTTGTAGCATGTCCCGGAAAAAGGTGTTTTTTTTAACAAAGCTCAAGTCTGTACTCAAATTTATGCTTTAGGGTTGAGCAAATGATATTGTACCTTATGCATTTTGCGATAAAAATTACATTATAATTATAGTTAAAATATGAAATCATATCACCTATAAGTTATGAGAAAATAGAAGATAAGTGTAAGTTCATTACAAATTTAGTAACAACTAAAATGTAAAATAATATCACAAAAAACACCTTTTCCCTTGGCTTACCCCATTTATTAACATCACAGGCCAGCACAGTTGACAACTGTCGGCAAGAGGACTTGCATTTGGATTCAGGATCTTCTCATGGATTTACGAAACATGGAGCGGGCACGTAACGATCTAAGATTCCGAGGTGTGAAGGGTACAACAGGAACTCAGGCCAGTTTCCTATCTCTGTTTGAAGGAGATGAAGAGAAGGTAATAACTGTATTAGTTTAAATTTATTCCAGTGCTCACGCTGGCTGTTTTAAAATAATAGCCACAAAGTTTTTTAAAAATAAATTAATAGCCAAAGTTTCATGCATTGTTTCCACATGCGTGGGAAATAGCATTATAATTATTTGTTTGGTTTTTTAATTCACAAGATTTTATCTAAGATAACATATATGTTATGAAGATTTACTGTTAATTATTTCTTTATTAATTTAACCTCAATGAAAATAATTGGCTTGCCAACCAGTACATGTGTCGAATGTTGATTGGGTAAATGAAACTGCAAACAAATCTCATCACTGGTGGGTTTTGAACCTGCAGTCTCTGGATCTTTAGTCTGACTCTCTACCCCTAGACCACTGCTCTTCAGTTATTACTGTATTCTGTAACTGTAATTACTGTATATCTTGAGATGCTCAAAATACTTTTTTTGTGTTTTTAAAATTCCTGTTAAACTAAAAGATGCATTTATACCTAAATAAAAAAAATCTAAAATTAATATACACTTACTTTAACTGTATATGGGTTTTATAGAAAACATTGCTGTCTGATCAGGATCTACATTGTTTGCTTTTTGATTAATTTGGCTTTTTCTGACAGATAACAAACAATGAAGATCCTGATCAGACATCAGGGATGTCTGGCTGATCTTGGTCTATGGTCTTTGCACATGCAATGAAACCTGTATTCTGGGTTGAAGGTTATAAAGCTGAGTTTGGAAACCAGTCTCAAATCTCAAGCATCTGATTGGCTGAAATGGCGACTGGTCGCCATTTCAGCCAATCAGATGCTTGAGATTTGAGACTGGTTTCCATGCTCAGCTTTATAACCTTGGGCACTGTTGTATATGGAGGAGAGGGTTAAGACCCCACAGACTAAAACACCTTTGTTTAAAAGTAAATAAATTCAAATTTAAATTTGATATAATTATACCAAATAAATGTTAATAAATAAATTATAAAATATTGCTGTTTTTAATTTTAAACCATTAGGTGGAGATGCTAGACAAAATGGTAACAGAAATGGCAGGTTTTACACAGTAAGTGAGCTTATCTTTATTTGGGGCACGTTGCACAATATCTTCAGTGATAGTTTTGACTTTTTAGTTGTAACTATAAATGTATTTTTGATTCTTGTCTTATTTTTTAAATGTGTCTTACAGACTTTGACATCATTCCTTGAAATGATGTCAGATGTCAGAAGTGATACAGATGAAATTTGCTCTTTCTAAAAGTATCAAAAACTGAAAATACTCTTTTTTTTTTCATCGTGAGCCAGATTTTCTAGAAAAAAAGATAATCTTGTGTTAAGTATTCCGTTTAATTTGTAAGATCCGTTGTTTTTTCTAAAGCATGTACTGACATGATTTAAAAACTGTACATGGGGAATATACATGTTACATTACTTACATATTGATAATATATTTTCTATTTAATTGCATTAAATGAAGAATTCATGGAGAAATCAATTTGACATCTAAAACAGCAAGAACAATCATTCAAACCTGTTTTCAAGTGTTTTGACACACATATATCAGAATAAGTTTAATAATATTGAAAGTTGGAAGGGACCATCAGCCTCCTTTCTTCAGTTGCTGATGACACCTTCTCGTTTTTAATAGACCGATTACGTTTCATGTATATGTATACTATGCAGTTTTAAATAGCATTTTTATACTTTCACAGGCATTTCTTAATTTGTGGGCAGACTTACACTAGAAAAGTGGATGTGGATACTCTGAGCACACTGGCCAGTCTGGGAGCCTCAGTTCACAAGGTTAGGTGCACTACATTCATTTACAGTCAAATCTGTATTCAAAGATTACTCAGGAAAACCCAAAAGTGGTTTTTAAGGGAAGGGAGTCTTTGTTCTCAGGTGAATTTGTTCTTTGTAGTTAAGTCAGTGTGACAAATACAAATATAAATGTGGTCTTTATTTTCTTTCCCCAGTAAATCATTCAGAAATACTTATCCACAGTCATTCTTTGTTTACTGGTTGTCTTTAGAACAGGTTGAACTGTAAATGCAATTCAACTTCTCAGTTTAAACTGTGTTAAAGACCATCTGTGGATAGACCAAATTATTTGTCACTCTGTTTGATTTCAAGAATAAATTCATCTCTCAACAAAGACCATCTGCCTTCAAGGACTGTTTTTCGGTTAGTTCCCCTTAGTGGCCTTTGAAGACAGGTTTGAATGTCATTACAAATTCTATATAGAATAAAAAACAAGAGCACTTGTTTCATGATATAAAAATTGCAGGGCATATTATCAGCATAGAATTACTTTCATCTTCAGGTAGATTAAGTCACAAACTAAAACAAACTCGACTGAGTCGATAATTTTCCCAAATACTCCATTGTTTCAAAAAGATAAAAGTTATTTCAAATGCATCGCAAAATAAGGAACTCATTTCATGGCTTTCAAAACAAGGTCGATGCAAGACTTCTAGAAAGCGAGTTCATTATGGGGCAGTGTAAGGGAAGTTACATGAATAATTTTCAACTTCCAGGTAAAATCCTTCATGAAAATTAAAATTTGATGCCCAAACAAGTGGGTTTCTGCAACCCTACTGAACCCCACCTCAACCTGCCCCTGAATAAATGATTTAAATATTGATCACATTGCAGATTTGTACAGACATTCGTTTATTAGCAAGTTTCAAGGAGCTGGAAGAACCATTTGAAAAGGACCAGATTGGTGAGTGCTTAAACTTTGTAGAATGAATGAAATACTCAACAGGTAAAGTTAAGGATGTTGACTTGGATAGGAACAAAGTTGAGTGGTCTTCAACATTCTGCACTGTATGTAAGTACCCTAAACATGTTCAACTTATGCTCCATTAATAGGACTTTTATGGCATAGGCAAGGAGGGTAGATCCAGATCAGCTGGCGCATCCATGCCTTCTGATCAGGATGTACACTGTTTGCTTTTAAATTTATATGGTTATATCTGACCAAGAAAATACAAGTGTAGATTCAGGTCGGATGTGTCAGCTGATTACCCGGTAATTATTCAAGATACTTATTGTAATTAACCCTTTACTTCATATACAATGTATATGCATTTTATTGCATCTGCAACATTTGTAGATCCAGATTAGCTGGCACCATTATATAAAGAAAATTGATCATTTTTGTTAAGATGTATCATTGTTCATTGAATCATAGTACAGTGAAACCCTTCTATTAAAAACCACCTTTGGGACTGGACAAAAGTGGTATTAATAGTGCAGTGGTCTTAATTCTGGGATAGAATGAGGCCAAAACTGTCAAAAAATGGTCTTGTTATGTTAAAAAGGACATTAAAACAGTGGTCTTATTATCAGGATGGTCTTAATTTTAAGATGGTCTTTACTCTAGTTGCAGAATTATATTCGCTAGTATCTTCATTGACTTGTTTTGACGATTTAAAGGTTCAAGTGCTATGCCTTATAAGAGAAATCCTATGAGGAGTGAGCGATGTTGTGCTCTGGCGCGGCACCTCATGTGTCTGATTCAAGATCCACTGATGACAGCTTCAACACAGTGGATGGAACGAACCTTAGATGACAGTGCTAACAGGTAAAGTCTGATATAGTGTATATTGTAACTGTTGTTTTGCACCCTTTCCTCCATAAAAACACCTTTATAGCTTGGGCGAACAGTATAGATCCAGATCATCCTGCACATCTGTGCTGTCTGATTTGGATCTGCACTGGTCCCTTTTTGGTCAGAAATAACGTAATTAATCTAAGAGTGAACAGTGTAGATCCCGGTCAGATGGCATGGATCTACACTGTTCGAACACGCATGAAGGGTAAATCTATGGAATGAAGTAGGGATGTAAACGAACGTTCTAACATTCGAACGTTCGGATAAGATTATGAACATTGAATGCATTTGAAGCATTCGAATGTTCATGAAAATACAATAATGAGTGTGTGAAAAGTCTAGTTTCTATTTTAAAGTTAAATATCTATATCAAGAACGGCAATCAAGAAGGTTTGATAATAATTTGACACACATACCGTCAAGATGATTGATTTTCCGTAAACAAAGTACATGTAGATCACATGCAACATGTTTATCTAATTCTACGCGCGCGCGTCATTTGTAACATACGGCTAAAATGTAAAATGCGGACTAAAACAAATTGTGGTACACGAGCATAATCAAATTAGAAAATTAGTACATAATACTAGAATAGGAATTTGAAAAAAAAACAACATAATCAAACAAATATTGTAAAATTAACAGCATATTGGTATGATGATTCAATTTTGTAAATCGATAGAGTCATCCAGTAATGAATATCACATTAGTTCACATCTGTTGTAATATATCAATTACTCTTTGAATTTCAAAATCTTTGACACGTAAAACAACGATTAAGGGTACAAGTTAAGTGACAATGTTCGGGCTGACGTGTTTATTAACACATGTCATTTAAAATGAGTTAAATACACATTTGGAGACAGAATGCTTGTGAACCATGAAACTATCAAGTTGTCAACTAGTATATTTCTAGAGAAAGTTCAGTAGACACTAGATGGTCTCATGCTCCGGTATAAAACACCTTTTTAAAATTTTGGAACACTCGGACATTATCAGCAAAATCTATTTGTATGACAATGTTATTGTATCGGTTATACTGTAGGGTCTACTAATAAAGGCAGGTTTCATGGTTTATATGATAGTTTGTGAATAATTCGAATGTTCGAATACAAACTGATTCGAACATTCGAATGGTAGAATAGGTGAAAAATGCCATCCCTAGAATGAAGGGTTAAAACAGCACAGTAACTGTTCTTTATTGAGAACATTCTTTAATTAGGCTTTCAGGAACCTTATTGTTCACCTTAAACATTTATTTCGTATTTATACAGTTTTATTGCATGTTCAGTTTATATTCAGATCTGCTGTTTCATCAGGATCTATTCTGTTCGCTTCTTGATCAGAAATAACCTAATTGATCAAAAAGCCACTAGACTAAGTGTAGATCCTGTCAGACGGCACGGGTTTGTTGAGTTGGCAACAAGGGGATAATGATGCCGAATCTTAAGGTCAAGCTTTCATTTCAAGGATTTATGCCCCCTTTTTGTACTTGTTTTTTTTTTATCCTGACAAAGTACCAGAGGGCGAAACAAGTTTTCAACTGAACACCCTCTAGTTTTACTTGTTTACTATGTGTAAGGTAGAGGGGACTACAGTTTATTTTATTAACCAGGTTTTCTTTGGAAAAACCTGGTTATTAGATTAGGGTATGTCCTTGGCCAGCAGACCTCAGAATTCATTGTTTTTGTTGTTTAAGTTAATTTTTGGAGTTAACATAGTTGTCTGACATCACAATACCAATTATCAATAAAAGTTTCATAACTCTATTTTGTCATAGTTACGCCCCTTTTTCACTTAAAAGGTTAATAAGAAAACCTGGTTTTGGCATTTAATTGCTGTTGTTCTTTGGCAGACGAATCAGCATTCCTGAAGGTTTTCTAGCAGCTGATGTTGTGCTAGGAACATTACAGAATATCTCAGAAGGCCTAGTAGTTTATCCTAAGGTAAGGGCTGAAGGTTATAAAGCTAAGATTGGAAACCAGTCTCAAATCTCAAGCACCTGATTGGCTGAAATGGCGACTGGTCTCCATGATTTCCATGCTCAGTTTTATAACTTTGGGCAAAGATTTGATAAATATCTTGACCCTTTACTTCTTATATACATGTTTTAACACATGTGCGACCAGTGCAGATCCGACTGATCTGGATCTGCACTGGTTTCATCTTGATCAGAAATACCCAGAAATAACCAAATGAATCTAAAAGTGAACAGTATAGATCCTGATCAGACAGCATGCAATTCTTGTTAATCTGAATCTACAATTGTTTGCTCATCCGATTAAGGTGTGTCTATGGAGTTAAAACTGTTGGCACAACTTCACAAAGTCAGAATGTCAAGCAGTATAATATTATGATGTCAAAACAGTGAAATATGTCATCCAAAGAATACTGATGCATAGCACTGATATATCAAGTATTTTATCGGGTTTGCTCCAATGCATTTCTTATGGGAAAATCTTGGATGTTGTGGTAAAAAATCACTATAATAATTATTCTTCAGACTGAATGATTTGCAGGTAATAGAGAGAAGAGTGAAGCAAGAATTACCATTTATGGCATCAGAGAACATCATCATGGCTATGGTGAAGGCTGGAGCTAACCGACAGGTACAGTCTCAACAACGATATCTAAAAATTCCAGATTTCAAAACCTGGATTGGAGACAAGTCTCAAAACTCTGGCTTGTTATTCTGACAAAGTATCTATTAAAGGGTGAATATTGACTGTAACTTTTTTTTTATGAGAAAGTTTATGAGGCTGACAAAAGTGTTTAACTGAACACCCATCTAATAAACTTATAGAGTTTAAATAGTACTATTGGTTGTTTACATGAATACATGGATCAGGTATTGTTAGCAAATGAAAGTCAGTTCTTAAATATCTTACATTTTATTAACCAGGTTTTCTTAGAAGTCAATAAATGAGTGAATATCTTTAAAGCTGAAGTTTTTAAAGCGTTACTAGAGCAGTAAAATTTGCTCACAACAAATCACAAAATGTCATTGGACAAGCAGGTGTACGTCAAAATTGTGTTTTTATTTAAGCTCCCTTTTTCTCAATAACCATTCAAGGTAGAGCTTTTAAGCTTAACATAGTGAACTGACATCACAAAGCAATTACTAGTATCAGGACAAGTTTCATAACTTTTGAATCTATTTTGTCCTAGTTATACCCCTTTTTCCCTTAAAATTTAAGAAGAAAAAAGAAAACTTGGTTTCGTCACATTACGGTGTCTTCCTGTTTTATGATTTTGTAGGAATGTCATGAGGAAATCCGAGTACTATCACAAGCAGCAGGCAATGTTGTCAAGCAAGATGGCGGAGACAATGACCTGGTGGAAAGAATAAAACAGTCGCCATATTTTACATTAATTCATGATCAGCTGGATAAATTACTAGACCCCATTTCATTTACTGGTAGAGCACCACAACAGGTTAGTGCTAGAGTTATTAAACTTTAAAATAATTTGTGTGGTTTTTATGCCCCCTCAAAGTGGGAGGCATATTATAGAGTCGCACTCTTCCATACGTCCCCCAAATCTTGTGGTATTAACTTCTCATTAACTATAGGGCGGATTTGTTTCAAACTTGCACAGATGATCAAGCAGGATTTGTAGATGATCGTAAAGAAAAGATTTTTTCTGCAATCATTTTACCTGAGTTATGGCCCTTTGTTACAAATGTTGTAGTAGCAGTGGGGACATCAGTATCCTGAGGACACAGTCTAGTTTTATTGTGTGTCATTATTATGACACGATTATTCATGTGCTCAGTCTTTTAATTGTGAGTTCACTTTTTCTTAGTAACCATTCATGATTAGAGATTCACAAAAGCAAGTATCAGGACAAGTTTCATAACTCTTGCTTACATTTTGTCTAGTTATGACCCTTTTTGACTTGAAATTTTAGAAGAATATCTGGATTTATTGCTTTGTGGCCTTTTCTAGTTTTTCATTTATAATAATTTTAATTTTCAGGTGACAAAATTCTTGGAAGCTGAAGTGATGCCTGCCATTAAAGGCTATGCTGATAAGATGGAGGGGACATCAGAACTCAACTTGTAGACAAAAGAAGTCTAAAGAAAATTTATACTAAATTTGCTATGCAAGTGAAATGTTAATTTTGCTGATCATGAAATATTTAAGTTTTATGACTCAGATTGAATTGTAAAACAACTACAAACTTAATGCTGCCTATTCATAGTTCAGGGTGAAAGACTTCAATTGTGGACTATTCAGTACATATTACAATCTGTTGTGAGTGAAGTTTACTGCATGAGTAATGCTATAACAGCTTCAGCTTTAAATATTTTCAATGATACATTGACTGTGTAAAAATATTACATCACTTTTACTTTGTTTACAGGTCTTCTATATTCAAAGTTATAATTTTTGATATTTAAAAACAATATTTCGGTCCTGATTGGTGACCAGGCACCTTTAAGGTTTGGAATAAATACAGTAAAGATCTGATACTTATTGTGTGTAAACCTCAGAAAAGAGTACAAGTGATGTTAATTTTCTAAAGCAGAAGAAATTTTTAAAAATAATTATTTCTGGGAGCAATACGTGAAAGGTAACTTCTGATCTTATATCCGGGTATCCCCTGTTACGATTGTTAGTTAGTTATTAATTCCAACCCTGGTTATGAGATTGGGGCATTTCGTTTGGCAGGACGGTGGGTGGGAGTCAGCATTTCATCTTGTTCAAGTTTACCGTTTTCTCAGTAACCTTTCATTATAGAGCTTTGAAACTTAACATATTTGTCTGATATCACAATAGCAATAATCATGACAAGCTGCCTAACTCTTGACTGTAGTTTGTCATAGTTATGCCCTCTTTTGGCTTAGTGTCGTTCGCAAAGCGTACCAGGTTAGCCAGGGTGGGTTTGGACACTAATATAAAATCGTGGTTAAAATATGGCATCCAAAGTTGAATCGGCGTCCACCTGCTTATACTGTTGCAATATCGTGACTCTATCGTTACTTCACCAGCTTCTGCCGTGCCAAACCGAAGATCGACCGGCACGAGTCCGGGCTACATCGGCTCTCCTCCGTGACAAACCGATAAGTAACCTTATCTCCACCTTTGACATAGCCCATGCCTTTTTACTACGGTTTCACCCGTCTTGCGATGGCTGATGCCGGAAGAGTTAGGATAACGCCACGGATTTCGCCGGAATAAGCCGGCATTACTTTCGCTCACGGTGAGTCCCGGTTGTATTAAAATTTAAAGACCAATGTGGCTTCTCTCCGATGATCGCCGGTTCAATACGGTTTATCCCGATTTGTTGCGATTCAGCTTCTCTGCGTCGCTACGGGTTTGGTCCCGGTTGGCCTCGGAGTCCAAACGGGACGCACCGGGGCAGTATACCGGGACAGTGAGAACCATGCTTAACGCACGAATCTTGAAAACTAATTGTGACGTAATTAACGTCATGAAGTAAATCAACGACGACGTCATTACGTGACGACACTGTGCCTATACTGCATAGCAACATAATACAACAAGTACAACAAACAATGGAGAATATAATAGTTAACTGGTTCAAAAAGGAGAAGACAATGATAGAAACGAAAATACAGAGGTTACTTAACATGGAGAAAGAAGAGAAGATCGTCATGGAAACAGATATTATCAAGAGTTGGGAAATGACTGTATGTGTTCCTTTGGTAGATATCGTAGAACAGGCGAAAAAAGGCGATACATGTATTTACAAAGACGTCCAAAACACTGACCTAGAAGAGGGACATTACTTTATACATGTTTTCGATTTCCATTGATTTTTCTTCGTTGAAATTTAACAAAATAGAAGACTGGACTTGTGAAGGCGAAGGAAAGAGATTTGTACATAGACACTTAATATACAGGTCTTCACTGAGAGGATGGAATTGTTTTATGAATGTGTTTGATTTTCATTTTTTTATTTCTTTGTAATTTATTATTTTCTTGATCTTATGAATATTAAAAACAAGCAAACAGACGTTTATATGTTTTTCTTGCATAACCTGTGTTTGGAAAGCTGTAATGGTGAGCAACAAAAATGAGCAGTGTGATATTGTTTTAAAAAGATTTAAAAGAGTAAAATACGCATATCAGGAATTGCCACATTCAGACGACACATTTAGTCCTATAAATATGACGTCGTAAATGCTTATTTATCATTTTTAATTATGGCAATTACGCTTGCCAATAAATGAAACATATAAAATGTCAAAATATTAAATGTTAAAGGTTAAAGAAGCATGCGTTCCTCTAAATATTTGGAGGAACGACACATTTAGAGTGTAAGTGTGAACGGGATGTTTGATATGTTTCGAGATGTAGGGGAGTGAACCGTGAAATACTGTTTGAGACGAATGGAACAAACATAACACAAGAAATATCTTTAAAAAAGATAAACAGCGCTGATGGAAAAGAGTTTTATAAATAAAAAAGAAATATAGAGCGCGAAGCAGAAAAAGTTTTGTAATATTTTGTTATTTAACTTTTTATAGCTGTTGTTTTTCGAAAATTACAATTTCGCGAAAACTAAGTCAACGCTAAATATAATGATTCCACACTAGTACTTAGGTGTTATTTCTGTTGGTTAATGTCTTTGTCATTGTCTAAAACTTCGCAGTAGCGTTGGTTGTACCGTGTGTCGGCCGTAAAAAGCCTCCCCGTTCATTCAATAATTGCTATTATCAATTACAAAGCCTTTAAAGGCAGTTGATCACGATACTTATATTTGTGTGAATTTCAATTCCGCTAAGCACAGGCCTGGCGGCGTGAATAGTTATAAGCACTTCCATTTCTGCTCTTGAACAGGCTTAATCAAACTGAGCCTGCAATATTTTGATATCTGTTGTGTTTGGTGGCTTTCAAAGTTCCGTATTTATCTATTCATACAGGATGCTTCGTCCGATTAAATAGCTGGCATTGAGCTGTTAAAATTCCGATGCGGAAATAGCTGGTCGTGAACAGTAAATATTCCGATGCGACAATTTTTCCCACCGTCACGCAAAATGATCCCCATAGATCATGTAGATTACTTTTATATCAGAAACTCGTTCTCCGAAATGAGATTTGCTGTATAATGGATTTAGAATTAATTTCGTATCACTGTTGTTTACGTTTAATATCCATTTACCCATTGATTTGTGCTGTAAATGTCTTCATAATATTGAAATAAGAAATATTCGACCAGTTCGCTGTATAAATATATTGTATGTTTTAGCATATCGCGATTTGACACTGGACATAAATCTGGCATAAGCCATAAATGACGACACCAAAACGATTGCGAAGTGGTGATAAATTGCCACAAGGTTACCAAGATGTCAAAGATGGAGAAAACCATGTTTTCTTGATTAATGAATGTTTTGACAGAAGCCGGTTCCATTCATAAACCATAAATTGCTTCTTTTTGTCAATACTTAAACGTTAACAACAAACATGTTTTGTTGATTAACACGATTGTCTGGATAACAATAGTGAATACTTAATCATCTTGGTAAAATAGTTTACCTCGTGCTTAAATAAGGGAAATCAGTATGCATAAATAAGGGAAATCCCTGCAATCGAAAATTCGAAATCTGTTCAATTTAAAAATCATAATCCTTGTGCTTAAAAATGTAAAATCCGAGCAAATGAAAAATAATCGAAATTCGTGTGATTAAATAAGTGAAATACGTGCAATTGAAAATTGGACGTCCGTGTGATTAAATAAGTGAAATACGTTCAATTAAACATTCGAAATCCATGTGCTAAACAAGTGAAATTTAAGCAATAGATAATTCGAAATCCGTGTGCTTAATAAGGAAAAACCGTGCATAGAAAATTCAAAATCCGCTTGCTTACTGTATTTTGTCATAGTTATGCCCCCTTTTCAATTAAAATTTAAAAAGAAAACCTGGTTTCCGGGACACCTGCAGTTTACCGGTACGGCTGTTGTCGCCCCATAACCCCGCTGGCATTATTAATCATATATTCATTGAACAGTTAGTTGAAAATATAGTGGTGAATGGGGGCTGCCGCCCCCACGCCCCCGCCTGCATTATATAACTAATATATAACTATTACGCAAGCTCTATGTAAACATCCGTACCTGTAAACTGCCTTCTAGCCTGGTTTCCTCGCATGGCGATAGATTTTATACTCCTTTGTTATATTGTATTTTCGATATTTAAAACACGGTTAAACTCAAATACAATCGTGGGTGATTGAGAACCAGCAAATGGCAAGAGCCAGTCAGCGGCATTTGGGAGTTTTCACTAGTTTTCGGGTCTTTATCCACATACCGAAATTGAGTTGTGTTGGGGATCCATAATTACGAGAATTTCGCGCGGTCTTTCGTCTGATTTACTACAATCAGAACTTAACTTCTGTTTTTGTTATCACACACCAGTAAATTTATTGTATTGAGCATTGACAGAACTTTATAATAAAACCAAAACCGAAAAGTACAATTACCTTTTAACAATAAATAAAACTACAATATACATTTATATAATGGATATTTAGACATGCAAAATAAATGCATTTATTTTTGTCTTATGTTATGCATGATAAAAACACTCCACAAAAAATTCTAATTTCTTATCATTTTGCATTGTTCGCAAAATATGCTACTTTCGAGGCCTCTTTTTGCTAAAAGGGTTCTGTTCTGGAATCAGTAATTATAAGTTTAAGCCTTTTATTGTTTTGTTGTTGCAGTTGTTGTTGGTGGTGGTTTTCAAAAATGATAATCCTCACTAATAAAAACATTTTAAAATCGGAACAGTGTTTAAATGAGCGAATCTAATAATACATGGTTTTATGCATTATTCTTGTACAACCATATGGGGGGGCGCTTGATACCGGCTTTCTACTGCTCCCTACTTTTCCTACTTTTTCCTACTTTTCCCTACGTTTTTAGTCTGAGCCCTACTTTTCCCTACTTTTTTCCAAAACAGCCCTACTATCCCTACTTTTCCATTTCAAAAAATAAAAATTTAAGTTTAATGCAAAATAATACTTAGTACGTAGTTTAAACGTGTTAATGTGATTTCCTTTGTAAAATCCATTCTGTAAAGCAAGGTGCTTTAGTTAGTCATTCTGCATCATGGTCAACAGGTTTTTGTCTTTCATGCATGGAAAGAAATAATGATAGTGTTGTATCCAGGAATTAAAAAGGACGGGCTGCTGCCAAACAGGGACAGGGTGCTATCAAAAAGGGAGAGGGGAGGGGGGGGGGGGGGGTAACAAAGTATTGGGTATATTAAATACAGATGCCTATAGAGACCTATCTGAAATGTTATCCAAATAATTTGGACTTTCACAAAATTGAAATGCATTATGAAAACTATGTTTCTGTAGTAATTAAGACAATGTGAAACTGTTTACTATAATATAGAATTAAAATTTGAGCTTTCTAGAAAGCAGAAGTATTGATGGCAAATCTTTGCATGGCCATGTTAATTCAGTTAAGTTACAAGTTTTCAGTCACTTTAGTCAGTACATTTTATGGGGTTTTTTTTCTACTAAGTTTCGTAGTAACATATACTCAACAAAAAAGAAACCTGACACTGTAACTTTGAATAAGTATGAGGTGCATATTCAAAATATATATATTTTTGCACCATCCAAAAGAAAATAACCACTGAATCACTTGTTTCAAAATGCATAATTAAGTTCAAAACATGCACAATTTTTATTACATACCACAATTCAATTAGCTTTAAATCTGATTCCAGGAAAATACACCAAATATAAAGTGTCAGGTTTCTATTTCTGTTGAGTATATTTGTTGTTTTTAAAAGCAAAAAGCTGGTTAATAATCAGATGGCTTTCCTCTTATGGCACAACTTCAATATGGTAAAATTATTCTCCAAATTATTTTTAAGCGTCTCGTTTTATTTTTTTACAAATTTGGGAAACTTATTATATATGTTAAACAACCACAGTAAGGATTGTAAATAATTTTGTTAAAACCAGCAGTTGTACCCTCATGCAATCCCTTGAATAATCATCTGGGCATTTTACCTATACCCGGCAAAAAAGAAACCTTATATCTTTAACCCTTTCCTCCAAAGATACACCTTTATTGAGTGGCAGGATCTAAACTGTTTGCATTTTGATTTGTGAGGTTATTTCTGACCAAAATGCGACCATTGCGGATCCTGATCAGACAGCACAGATGTGCCAGCTGATCTGGATCTACACTGGTCACACAAGCATTAAAATGCCTATTTATGGAGGAAAGGGCTAAATTATTATATGAGATACATAAAACAATATCTGTACTTTTGCACCATCTCTTAAAAAAACTTGTTTTATGCCCAAGAAATATCAAAATGCACAGATAAGTTCAAAACATGTTCATTTTTAACCACAATTGACATAGCTTGTCAAAATGATTCCAGAAAACTGGTTAGATATGCAGAATAACATTTCTGTCTAAGTTGATTTTCAGTCAAATGACTTCCTAAGTCAAATGGATAATTTTTAATCACTTGAATTGACTTTAGATTAGAAAGTATGTACAAATGCCTTTGTTCCTTTTTGGTGATACATAGGGATCGCTTTGTCCGTCCATCAACGAAACTAACGTTGTCTGTAACATGGCTATTTTTTTTAAATATTTCTTCATCAAACTTTCAAATAATATTGTTTATGACCACATGGTCATAATGATGCTGTCTTCTTTATGTCAAGTTCAAATTTGATGGAGTTATGCCCCTTTTTGCACTTGGATTTTGACATGAAAACTGAACCTTTGCTTTAACTTTGCCATTTCTTAATATTTTTTCACAAACTTTCAAATTATGTTGCTTATGACAATGCGGTGATGAAGATGTCAAATTCTTTAGGTTAATGTCACATTTAATGGAGATATGCCCCTTTTGTACTTAGATTTTTTATTCTGAGGGCGACACAAGTGTTCAACTAAACACCCATCTAGTTTAAAGTACTTACCTATTTCATTTATTGTTTCCATTTTTAAAATGCAGGTCAGTTTTTGGTGTAAGGCAGTCATACAAATGCTTATTGATACATGTGTATCATTAATCTTCATTATTTTTATGAAGCTACATGTATTAGTTTTCAGCCCAAAAATATACACACACACACATGTGACGCTGTTATTATTCATGTACACATGCAACTCTTTATCACTCATTACAATATACAGAAAAGTGAACTGTGCTAGTAAGATTGAGGGCAATGCACTTGACATTTAGGGTAGAATGGTGCCATTCAAAAGGAACCCAGTGTGCCACCCTGCTATTTCACTATAGATACATCACTAAATGAACCACAAAATCTGTTGTCATCAGGGTGTTATTATATCACAGTATTATTGAAAAAAGTTTAAAAATCCTACTTTTTCCCTACTTTTTAATGTCAGAAATTCCTACTTTGCCCTACTTTTAAAATAAAAAATGCCCTACTTTTGCCCTACTTTTTCTGAAGAGGCAGTAGAGAGCCTGTTGATACCGAATGAAATGATTCTAAAGAACTGTATGATAAATCATGTTAAAATTGTACATGTCAAATGTGAAAATTTTATTCTATTTATAGAAACAAGAAGCACCACAATGAGACGAAACTAGGTTTCCAACGACCGAGTATAGACATCGGAGTAGAATCCAGAGTTGTATCATGATATAAGCTAACCACACACTAAGTTTTATGTCAATAGTTACAGCAAACTAAAGTTATTAAGCGGAAACGGAATTTCTATTTTTAGCAACAGTGACCTTGACCTTGATCACAGACATCTAGGTAGCAATCCGAAGCTGCCCCTTGACAAAAGCTACCCACACACCAAGCTTTGCGGTAATAGATCAAAGCAAACTCTAGTTATTTAGCGGAAACTGAATTTCTATTTTTAGCAACAGTGACCTTGACCTTGATCACAGACATCTAGGTAGCAATCCGAAGCTGCCCCTTGACATAAGCTACCCACACACCAAGCTTTGCGGCAATAGACCAAAGCAAACTCAAGTTATTGAGCAGAAACTGAATTTCTATTTTTAGCAACAGCGACCTTGACCTTGATCACAGACACTTGGGCAGCAATCCCAAGCTGCCTCTTGATATAAGCTACCCCTACACCAAGTTTGGCTTCAATAGACCAAAGCAAACCAAAGTTATTTTAAGTTAACTCAAGTTGAGCTTAAATCAAAAGTTGACGCCAGTCCGCCTGCCCGCCCGCCGACTTCAGCATTACAATAATTACAGTTTTCGTTGAAAACCTGGTAAAAACATAAATAGAAGGCTATTATTGATGATAATTGACGAATGTGTTAATTGATTATTGTACATCAACATAAAATTCACTTTCTGTCGATACATGTGTATGCTTGACGAATTGTAAACCGAAGAATGTACATTAACATTAGTGACAGTTTCTGTCGATACATGTGTATGATTGACGAATTGTAAACTGAAGAATGTACATTAACATTAGTGACAGTTTCTGTCGATACATGTGTATGATTGACGAATTGTAAACTGAAGAATGTAGTGACAGTTTCTGTCGATACATGTGTCGGCATTGATGCTTGCATTTATAGTTAATGTTGGATGACTTGTTGAGCTTTCTCTGGAGAATTAACGTTTTGACATACTGTAAATATTAATTATAGAAATAGATTTGCTAGGTTCCGAATTGGCGCACAACATAAAGCGCGCTTATTGATGTTAACCAGCAAACAAGAGTAAAAAATGAATATATTGCAACTGAAGGTCAAACGACCAAGCTAATATCATGTACCAGTTATTTGCTTAGTTGTTATTGCTGTTGATGTTTTTGAAGATAATGTTGTTTTAACAATATTAATGCTTAAAAGATTTTAACACATTAAAAGTAGCGACGGTTTTACTAATAATTTCATTTAAAATTAATATCATTTATTACTAAAAAATAATTAAGGATTAACCAATTGATTCTAAAGCTACTACAGCTCTGTACTGATAAACGTTGAACTTCATCATAAGTAGTGTCATTCTGAAGCTATGTAGAAGATTTCAGATCAGAAATTATTGGCGAATGTACCCTGAAATTGGTAAAGGTAGATTCTTAGCTCAGTTCATAAGTTCATCAAAAATGTTACGACACTGAAAAAAAGTAAAAAAGGAAAACACTAACATTTACTGTATATCTTTTGGCTAATCAAATGCAAACTGTACATTGCTCCAGTTTTAGTTTGAAACTGTTATTTTTCATTTGCTTATGCAAGTATAATTTTGAATATTTAAATTCACATTTTAAACTCTATTAGGCATCCACTACTGGCGATTGCTAATAAAGCTTTCAAAATGAAGAATTAATGATCATGCACTAAAACACCACTCAATTATTGACAGCATTATGAAGTTGTTTTACGTTTCACACGTGTCATCTGGCTTATCGCTCGATCCTAACTTTGATTGACTGTGTTTTGTTATTGTTTCACATGTGTCATCAGGCTTATCTGCAAGACCTTGATTCACTCTGTTATGTTATCGTTTTACATATGTAATCAGGTTTTTTCAGCATAACCTTGACATATATTAATTGTATTTTGTAATTGTTTCTCACTGGTAATCTCGCTCATCTACTCGGCCTTGTTTTACATGTGTAATCAGGCTATTCTGCTTGACCTTGACATACATTGACTTTGTTTTGTAATCGTTTTTCCCTAGTAATCTGGCTCATCAGCTCGCCAATGACTTGATTGACAGCATTGTGTAATTGTTTCACATAAGTCATCTGGTTCATCTGCTTGACCTTGACATTGATTAACTGCATTATGTCATCAATTCACGCGTGTCATTTGTTTCATTTGCTCGACCTTGACGTTGATTGATAGCATTTTTTAATTGTTTAACATATGTCGTCTGGCCCATCTGCTCGACCTTGACATTTATTGATTGATTTATGTAATTGTTTCACACGAGTCATCTGGCTCATCTGCTCGACCTTGACACTGTGCACCTACAGCAGAGTAGAGGATGCCATTTCTAGTGTTTTCTGTTGTTAAACGAAAACTCTGACATTGTCTGAAACATACAAACACCATAATTTGTAACTTAACGCAGTACGTCATTTTGTATCAGTAAGTGATAAAACATAAACCTGCAGTAATGTAACAAACACACAGCGTGGAATTCTACTTTTTATTTGTCTTCATATCAGGCAAAAACAAGAGATGTTTGTAAAACATAATGCCCCCACCCCCAAAAATGCCAAATGGATAGTAAACAACTGTTATTGATCGCTAAATCTAGTTATTGATGAGAAAAGATATTTGTAATGAAGGTCTCCTTGACCTTTGACCTACTGACCTGAAAATCAATAGGGGTCTTCTACAGGTGATAACAAACCTCCATGCCATATTAGAGGACCAAAGATGAAAGCATTGTCTAGTTATTGATCAGACAAGGTTTTCGTGTTGAAGGTCACTGTGACCTTTACCGTTGACCTACTGACCTGAAAATCAATAGAGATCTTCTACTGGTCATGACCAACCTCCACACCAAATTTGAAGACTGTATTTTAAAGCATTGTCTAGTAATTGATCAGACAAGATGTGGTTTAGGTACGTACCGACCGACCGACATGGGCAAAGCAATATACCCCCGCTTCTTCGAAGGGGCCATATTAATGATAATAAAACTTATACACGGCTTTACTTTCAGTTTCAACTCTGTCGTTTGCATCAGTCAATAAAAACAACATCGCCTATCAATAACTTCTTCAAGAGAGATAACGTACATTCAGTTATTGACTTGACCTTTCACCTGTTGTGAAAAAAATGAAATGTAAATAATCGTATGTTAAGCATCTTAATCTGTATAACGAATTTCATAACCATAACTTTTGTACCGTTCGGGTTATTGTAGTATTAAGTTTTTTTTCTATTTTAAGTAACAGTCACCTGACCTTTGACCTCTAGTGAAAACAAAAAAAACTTGCATAATTCTAGCTTTGCCTTTTACAATGTATACAACGTTTCGCGAAAAGATCTTTCCAACTTCTGAGTTATTGCGTATTGAGTGAATGTCAAGGACCGGAAGTGCGCGTCATTTTCTATTTTGTCTTGAACGTTTTTATATCGGTGAACTGAAAAGACTAGTTAATTGAATGTGCTACTCCTTCAAGACTTCTATGGAGACTGACTATATATGTAAAATGAACAAAGCATTTCATCACATCAGTGCCCAAGGTTATAAAACTGAGCATAGAAACCAGTCTCGAATCTCAAGCATTTGATTGGCTGAAATGGCGACCAGTCGCCATTTCAGCCAATCAGATGCTTGAGATTTGAGACTGGTTTCCAATCTCAGCTTTATAATCTTATCACATCAGTTTATACCTGGACGTCAATGTTATCCTCTTTGTGTCGTTTCGTTCTTCGGAATAATTTCCATTCAACCATGATTCTGTGGCAGGGCATTTCTTACAACACATGGTCTTGGAAAATAGAAGACGATATTCTCTCTTAAACTTTTCCTGGAATAAATAAAATCATGATCTGTTGAGACGGTTAATGCAAAGGTATAGACAAGTGAAATATGTGTATCAGGAATAGCCACATTCAGAAAACGGAGTCTCCCCACACAACCATAAAGTTGCATAAGTTTATAAAACAACCAATTAAAATTGAGACATCATAAACATTTAACAAAACACGGGAACGCTTGGAATGGTCAGCGACCCGTTGCAAAGCGTTATGCGGCAGGAGGGTTGGGTGGCAATGGGAGTTTAAAACAGACTATGGGATGCACAAACCTCACACTATGGACTTAAGGTTTTAATGTAAACATGCATATGAAAGTTATAACCGGTGTATCATTGATTATTTAAACACACCAGTGCCCAAGGTTATAAAGCTGAGCATGGAAACCAGTCTCAAATCTCAAGCATCTGATTGGCTGAAATGGCGACTGGTCGCCATTTCAGCCAATCAGATGCTTGAGATTTGAGACTGGTTTCCAATCTCAGCTTTATAAACTTCAGACCAGCCGTTGTATGGAGCTTTCTTTTTGAATTTACAGATTTTTTTTTACAATTGATATTGCCGTTTACTTTTCTTTAGTTTTAGCTCCATAAAACACAAAATGAGAAATAACTTGTTGTAGGAGTGATTTTAAACTGCATTATTTTAAACCTGGGTACTGGGTAACTCTTTGTTGGCTGTTATTTGTTTAAAAATTGATGTGTTAAATATTTCCAAATAAGAGGTTGGGTGTTTTTAGTCCTGACACGTCCATAAAGTATACTTATCACAAAAACCATCTATTAAAAGCTTTCTTGTCATTATAAAGATAAAATAGTGCCCCTGCAATGCGAATGTTAAGAGCAAGGACAGAAAATTAGCTGTTTTTAAATGGTGTTGAATATAAATATTGTTTTTATGGTGTTGATGCAATAAAGGAAACCGATGGAACATTGTAATGCTTCGACTCAACGCTGATGCTTAATTTGATAAATTGAAAAGAATGTGCAGTAATAATATCTTTCTCAGATAAATAGGCTAATTTATTAGCATTAGTATTATTAGAATCTTCAGTTTGAATATTGAAAAAATGTATCAGTATAATTTCATTATTTGAAGCCTTATCAGCAGATTCCAATACAAATTCGTTTTGAAAATCCCGAATTCCCTTTTCAAAGAGGAAAAGTTAAAAGTTTGTCTGAATTGTAATTAAGCTTTTTTCAAAGATGTGCACTTAGAATTTTGAAAGACTTTATTTTTACGTTGCAAAAAAAGGTATACTCAGCAAGCTATGCATGAAAGGCATTAAATCAATTTTGGATTGAACTCTAACTTTGGAACTTTTAAAAATCAGATTGTGGATAAAAAAAGAAATTAACTGTAAAGTATTAGTATAACAGAAATATAAAAATAAAACAAACAATAACGTATAACTTCAAACAGTACAAAACAGAATTCAGCAAACAAGGAGCGGATGAACATTTGTCACCCATTTTAGCGCAGTTGTGTAAAATTACCGAACTGTGATTTCAGCCATCGGGTGGACGACAACATCACTTCCATATCTCGTGTAGAACATACTTAGTAAACTTTCTTGTTTTCCACTGAGTACATATATACCTAACATATATGCGTAACTCAGAGGTGACAAGAATCAGAAAACAATTACAAACTTAAGTAACTGAGAAAACGTTTTTAAGTTTTCCTAACTTATCTTTTGAAACTGATCTTTACAATCCAAATTTGAATTTTGTTTGTAAGCAAAATCTGCGGTTAAAAGTGCATTCTTAGAAATTTAATATAATAATACGGAAAAAAGGATTACTATGATAGGAAGCTAAGTAAAAAGAAAAAAAAACAGAGCACATGGAAGTGCAATGAATTGTTACTTACGTTTAACAGCCCATATATGAATGGGTTGTAGCAGGAATTACTCATTGCAAGCCAGTTGAAGCAAAACCAGATAACGTTGATAAATGGATATCTGCATTAAAATAAAAACTCAAATGCAACGATTCACATGACAATGAGCCTAAAAGCCCTATTTCGCAAATAATAGACCCCAGTTATGAAAAATGACGTTAACGGAGATATTCGTTTAAGCTGAGAGATTTTCAGACACACAACTCTATTCTTGTAAGAAAAAAACTTTCTTGAAACAAATTAACAGTGCCGACAACCGTCACTGTTCCTGTAATCATGAACCCTAAACTATAAAGCATTTGTTTTTACAATGTCGAAATGTTTTAAAAAGTATTTGGATTAAAAAAGAAACTAATAAACGTAGTTTGAATTCCCATTGTTTCTTTTTCAATCCAAATAGTTTTCTTCAAATACCTCTTCTTATTATTAATAGAAAGAGTTGCATCTGCAAAATAGTTATACAGCTGTTACGTTCCATTAAACGAAAAACAAATTAAACATTCGGCGACCAGGTTTATAACTGTATCTTTATTATTTATGTATTGAGTCGATGTTTTACCCATGCATAAAAGTATATATAAGGAGTTCACTAAAAGTGGTAACACATCATAATGACCTACTCGTTAATTTCGGGGTTGATTTCCGATGAGATATTATAAAGCTGGTACGGCATCCAACAAATCACGAAAAGTAAAACCACAATTATGAGCATCTTCACCACCTACAAAAAAGAAAACAATCAGTTGAGAATGTTATTATATCGGTTGATTTATAAAATCGGTTAATAAGTTATTGGTAATAATATTGCCTCTACTTGGAGCGAAACCGTACCGTCAAGGTGACAGCTCCAAGCCATGCAATTCCGACTAAGCTAGCCGGGACAACCCCTACTGTGAATTTCAAATTATATTGCCTCTACTGGGGAGCGAACTCGCGCCGTCACGGCAACCCGGTAAATGTGTATTTTTCAAATCATAAAGAAAAATCCTTGATATTTTACTTTACAAAACAGTTTGTGGTTTAAACAGTCATTGATTTAAAGACGATTTCTGTAGTTTCTGGTTTCACAAGGTTATGAATTTTACATGATCACCGTTTGACTGACGCAATCGAAATTGGCAGACTCTGTCGTTGGACAGAGTTGATTCACAAGTACTATTTAAAAATATTTTTCAAAAATATAACGGAATTTTCTTCATTTCCTTGAAACTAACAACCCTAAAAATGACGTGAAATATACACACAGTGAACATGTAAAATTCATAATAAATGAAATCTTATACTTCCGCAATCGTCTTAAAATGGTTTCAATGCATAATAATAATAATTAACAGCAGTACAGTAAATTTCTTTGTCTCGTTGCTTTTGATGCAATAGAACAGTCGTGTCACGAAATCAAGTTGATCATCTAATACGCCTCCGACCGGAACAGCGGGAGTCAATAAGTGAATTTGATTGTCTGTAAAGCTCACTTATTTTGTACTATAGAGTCTTGTAGAATAACAGTTAAACTATGACTGCAGGAAAAAAATCTTTTCTTAACCATCATGTTCACATTCTGACTTATCGTCTGTGCAAGTTTGAAATGATTCCGCAAGATAGTAAATAAGTACCGAGATTCACGAATGGACTTAACTCTGAGTAAATATGTAAATAATATTAAAATCATAAATGTTATATCTTCCTTATATTGTTTGTAGTTAGAGTAACGCGAAATGGATGTTTTGTTCAACTGATATCGTGCATTCCATGGCAAAAATGATTACTTCCCCCAAGAGTGTAATACAAACTAGTCCAACAGACAACATAACAATAATTGAAGATTCGTTGTTTTGACAGTTAGGAATCAAGAACGGAATATTTTACGTAAATGCCCATTCCTGAATTATGCGTCACTATATAAAACTTTTTGTAAATATAATATCTTATTTCTTCATAAGAGCGACTTTGTTATCAGAAATTGCTGTATTCAAATGTATTATTCTAATATATGCTATTATCCGAAATTACTCCGGTTTGCTAATGGAAATCATACGTTATACGTAGCATTATGTTGTCATAAATCCGTTTAATGGCATGTCTTACACCGCATAACTATTTTTTATTCATCAAGAATCATAAACGTATATTAACGCGACTTACTCTTTTCGCGATTTTAGGTTTCATGATATAGACAAATGGATATCGATCAGTCGCACTTATAAGCTTACTTTGTTTTATGTATTTCAATAAAGAATTTCCTGCAATATTCCAACACTACGAATATATAACGATAGTGTTTAAATTGTATTGTAATCAAAGAGAAATGCTTTTAGCTTTAGTTTGAAAAAATTTTTTTTATTGTTGTTGGTGGTGTCGTCGTCGTTGTAGTATTCGTCGTCGCTTTGTTTTGATTCGTCTTCAACTATTCAGTTTGATTTTGTCAGCTTTTAGAACTTTAGAAATTATCCTTCTTTGAAAATGATAAGAAACTATTTCATTAAATCTATAAGACACTAATCACAGATGCTATACTCGTGAAGAATCTAACATTCGTTGTCATTTCATGCAACGAGTTGGGGAAAAATCTGTTATTTACCGAGTCTCTGGCAAATGTAATAACACACTTCCTGGACGTGATGAATATAAATTGTATAAAATGAGAATGAATTTCCAGTCATTTGTTTAACATGCTTTTTACCAAAACAAGCAATTGTCCGCAAAAAGCTCAAAATAAGGTTGCATGACGGTATTGTTGCGCAATTGTAGGGTCTATTTCATCAGCTATTATTTTCATATTATAGCTGATGAAATATACGCTACAAAGGCGCAATAATACGGACATGCAAATTTATTTTGAGATTATAGCTGATGAAGTAATTATACGCTATAAAGGAGCAACAATACCGTCATGCAACTTAATTTTGAGAGTATAGGTGATAAAATATACGCTACAAAGCGCAATAATACAGTCATGCAACTTTATTTTGAGCTTATAGCTGATGAAGTATACGCTAAAAAGACGCAATAATACCGTAATGCAACTTAATTTTGAGATTCTAGGTGATGAAATATACGCTACAAAGGCGCAATAATACAGTCATGCAACTTAATTTTGAGCTTATAGCTGATGAAGTAAACGCTAAAAAGACGCAATAATACCGTCATGCAACTTAATTTGGAGATTCTAGGTGATGAAATATACGCTACAAAGGCGCAATAATACAGTCATGCAACTTTATTTTGAGCTTATAGCTGATGAAGTATCCGCTAAAAAGACACAATAATACAGTCATGCAACTTAATTTGGAGATCCTAGCTGATGAAATAATTGTACCAACAAGGGTGCAAAATACCTTCATGCAACCTTATTTTGAGTTTATAGCTAATGAAAAATGATTATAGCTGATGAAATATACGCTAAAAAGACGCAATAATACCGTCATGCAACTTAACTTGGAGATTATAGGTGATGAAATATACGCTACAAAGGCGCAATAATACAGTCATGCAACTTTATTTTGAGCTTATAGCTAATAAAGTATACGCTAAAAAGACACAATAATACCGTCATGCAACTTAATTTGGAGATTCTAGGTGATGAAATTTTTATGAAGCTGCAGGGATGCAGGAGTCCCTTTATTTGAGTTGATGAACACAACTGTCTATTGATTTGTAACTTTTATTCTTTGTAGTTTATAAAATAACAATTGTAGATCCACAAGTAAAATTCAACAATATTAATTATAACTTTTGTGCACAGTGGTTATTCCTACTGTCACAGTAGAAGGTAAAATCCGTTCTATGTGTTACTTCAGAAGGCAACATCCATTCTGTCTTTAAACATGTTTTGCATTGCGTTTTTATAAGGCAATAATAACTTGTTGACACATGTTGAGGCATATGCTGGAAACCATATTTAGTAATAAGTTTTAAGTAAACAATACAAGTGTCAAAATATATAGAAAGTCACAGAAGGCAAATCCTTTCATATTGTGATTAAATATTACTGATTAAAATCAAGGTGTTATAAACAATGATTGGCATTTGATTAATTAACTTTATTCTAGTACTTCTTAACATAATTGAGGATTAACTACTAGAATTAGAATTTGATGCTCAAATAAAAAATATGAATTTAATTTAAATGCAAAAATAAAATTTTGGCTGCAAATTAATGAAATAATTTTACCAACAAGGGTGCAAAATACCGTCATGCAACCTTATTTTGAGTTTATAGCTGATGAAAAATGATTATAGCTGATGAAATATACGCTATAAAGGCGCAACAATACCGTCATGCAACTTTATTTTGAGATAATAGCTGATGAAATAATTATTATGACAAAGACGCAATGATACCGCCAATTGCAACTGAATTTGGAGATTAGAGCTGATGAAATAATTATAAGCTATAAAGGCGCAACAATACCGTCATGCATCTTTATTTTGAGATTATAGCTGACGAAATATACTCTATGAAGGCGAAACAATAACGTAAATCAATCTTATTTGATTTCATAGCTGATGAAATAATATTTTGAGATTTTTTTCAAAAATCAACTTTTATTTAGATCTTATTTATCTCTTTTATTTTACTTTTTTTTAATCCTGCGATTGTGCCTGAAAATCTTGAGATCTGGAGAAGTGC
Source organism: Corbicula japonica (assembly GCA_038501625.1). Taxonomy (NCBI): domain Eukaryota; kingdom Metazoa; phylum Mollusca; class Bivalvia; order Venerida; family Cyrenidae; genus Corbicula; species Corbicula japonica. The sequence continues at coordinate 897,790 of JAZAYU010000048.1, forward strand.
ATTGAAAGATTCAGATAAAATCCGGAGATTTGGAAGGTCTGTTATAGTCTAGCTACGTACATGTAATGATAATATGAAACAGATGTATAAAATATTTAAACCCCGTTTTATAAACATATCTATGAACATCAAAATCCAAATCATATGCGACCCACCTTCTGCCTCGTTCTTTGTCGCACGTGGTCCCTGTCATTAGCGTTCCCTGGAACTTTCGTCCTCCATATCCTACATGCAATTCGTATGTAGGAAAAGTTAATTACCAAAAGCGGGAATAAGTACTGGACAGATATAAGGTATATGTGATAATATTTTCCAAAGTTGTCAGTTGGCCAGTCCGGTCTGCAGGTAGGGTTCACTATTTTGGTTTCTTTGTCGAGAACATTTCGCACTGAGTGAAAATAGCCTTCTGGGAGGCACGATGCGATTCCTAAAGCCCATATAACAGCAAGACAGATAAAAGCTGACAGTTTGGAAAGCCCTGCTTTTAAAGGATATATTACGGCAACATATCGGTCAAATGATATAAGAGTAAGGGTAAAAACACTGACACTGACGGACAATATCTTCACAGAGGGCGCTACGCTGCAGAGAAGACCTGGATAATCCCAACGCTGTAGAAGCGCCGGTTGAAACTGAAATGGAGTCGTGAAAAGTCCGATAATCACATCCGCGATGGCCAGATTTGCGATGAAAATATTTGTAACTGTTTGCATTCGTTTATCTCTTGCTATTACTAAAATGACCAGTCCATTTCCAATTATGGCGATAAGAGAAATTGATCCGTACAGTATAGCTAAAATCACCACTATTGATACCGGAACATTGTATATCTTAGGATTGTTTATATCGGTCCCATTTTCGGATAAGATTTTTAGACGCCGCTCGATGGGTTCAAGAAGCTCAATGTAATCGAATGTGTTATTCGCCGATTCCATTGTGTAATGGAGTATCCGTCTGTTTACTGTATTACAGCCGTTACAGCTTTTAAAAATCAATTTCTTTTTCAAAACGGTAAGGTCCAAGAAGGTCTATGTAATAGAATGTGTTATTAACCAATTGTATTGTGGTATAATAGAGTCCTGGTCCGTTTACTGTATTACAACATTAAAAAATCCATTTCCTTTAGAAAAAGGCATCCTTGATATCCAACGGATATTTAAGAAGGCTCTTCATATTACCTAGTTCTGTTCTGATATCATTCAGCGAGAATATAACCAACAGAGACACTATTATAACAAACACTAGACACACGTGTTTTTCTACACATAAAACGTCAAACAAATCTGCAGCCTGACAAAATGTACTAATAGGAAATATTAAACTGATTAATGATATATCCACGTGGATTATTTGTCCCGCTAACAGTGTAATATAAGACCAGTTTCTTTAAGAGACGAACAGACGCCACATTTATCACCATAATTGCATTCAATAAACACTTCTAGCTCTTCATCTTGCACTTATCCTCTCCATATCTTGTGGTGACGTTCATTCCTGAAAAATAAAGATCTTTTTCTGATAACAACACAGATTTTAAAACGCAACATTTCCGCCATCTCCGAGACTCTCCGGTCAAGATCGAAAAAAAATCTTGCTATGCGATTCAAACTACATTTATCATTTCGAAGTAGCCCAAAAAGGTTCTGAAATATTTAAATAGATGGAAAGGGAAGTTCAGAGTTTATATTTGTTTGTGATTCAACCTGACATCGAAATATAAATTTTGTGTTGGTATTTTTCGACAGTTGTATAATAGATGAAAAGGGAACTTTGAAAGCCGCCAAGTAAGACATATATGAAAATATTGCAGGCTCGGCTTGATTGAGCCTGTTCAGGGGAGTAATGTAAATGCATATTACAGCCCAAAGTTAAGCGACACTCAATATTTACATAAGCAAATAGTATTATTTTTTTATTTTTTGTTTATCCATTCCGAACGCTGGTTTGCATAAGGTGGTGAACATGAAACCTTCAATGCGTATTTTCAGATTTACACCATTTCAGGATCAGCGGATTATGGGCTCTATTGGTATGGCTTTTGGGCCATCAATTCTTTTCGAAGACTTTGGCATGTTCGAGATTCATAATATAAAAACGTTTTGTTTCCAATACGGATCTGTTTCAATCTGTTCATCATAACATTTGTATAAATTATTTAATAATAAATTAAATACGAAATACAAAGATAGCCGTATTAGTTCAATGTAACCGGACAGTTTGACCCCATTTCAACAGACAGTAAAATACATGTTTTTCGTTATTGACATTATATACTTAAAACCCTTTTCATAAAATGTTCAACTTTTTTTATAATTTTGTAGTTGCAATTATTCTTAACATAATATTATAAACGAATGAAATCACATGGTTTTAGAGTTCGTTGTTGTTGTTGTTTTAAATATTTAAAAAAAATAAACAACAGGAATATGGTAAAAAATATTAAATAAAACTCATTATTGTGAGGAAGAAAACATATTTCTTCGATATTTATAACTGTTGATAAATTGCGTATAAAAAATATATAGAGAGGTTCAATGTGTACGCTGTTGAACTAACTTAACATAAAAAAGGGGATTTTCGGATAATTTGTAGAAAATGTGTGAACCATGTATTAAAAACCTGCCAAGTTTCATTAAAACCTAGACTTTTTGAAAATGCAACGATCGTCTTTAAAAGATATTTTGCCAAAGTGTTAGAACGTTTTGACGAATATGGACAAAACCAGTTTCCAATAAAAGTTATCTGTTATAAGAGAAATGTGAAACTATTTCTAAACTAATTTGTTTAACATTCCAATATGATCTCTCAGATAGCGAGGAATGTCACTGAAGAGCTTTCCAACTTGTAACTCATTACAACATAAATACAAAATGTATGAAACGAGAGCTCCCTAAAGTATGTGTAGCATGTAAAATAAAAACTGAAAAAAGTGACAAAGTGAAGTATTACTAGGAAAAGTGTTGTATTTGTCATGCAAGAGCTTTCCTGGCAGTACTTTATTTTTTATAAATCGTAAATAATGTTACTGTCGTCTAGGAATGAATTCGGTCTAAACAGGCTGACGCCAAATAGGCTGGTCTCTGCAAAATGTGAAAATGGAATTATTCTGTATTTTTTTTATAAAGTGCATGTGTCCGAAAATTTGAATTAAAGGGTATACACTTTAAATAGAATTTTGGAATCGTTTCATAAAGCATTTTAGTATTTATGAAAAAATACTAAAGAAGGTAATGAAAAACATTTTTTTTATGGTTTTATAATAAACATACACGTAAATAACGTAGGGAGATATCATTTTATACTAAACAAACATGTACATAAGGTAATGCAAACTCATTTTTATACTAAACAAACATGTACATGAGGTAACGAAAAATCACTTTTTATACTAAACATACATGTACATAAGGTAACGAAATATAATTTTATACTAAGCATACATTAATCAAATTTATTGTTACCGATGCATCAACATATACGAAACTAACGAGTGAAACAGCTATTGACGAACACAAGTCGTCAAACAGACATCTCGCATGTTCAAATCCAGTTGATGACTTGTGCATCTCGCTAATCTGACAGACTCGCAGGCCTCATCCATTACCATAAAATTACAAAAGGGATAGAATCCGAATATCACTTTCTCTTTACAGTGAATTACGTAAACAGTTTTTACCGTGATATTATTGAGTTTTGGCTAGATGTTTTAACGTATTTAAGTCATTTATCGAATACACTCAGGAACAGTATTGCTAATTTAGAAAAAGTAAATTTATTTAGCCACTCTCCAGAGAAAAAGACTCGAACTGAACACAATATCAAAACGTAATTGTTTCCGCTAAAATCTATTTGTTACTCATCAAATTGTTCCTCTTGAACATTTTCTTACTTATAAAAATAAATACACGTACATTCTTTTTGGTTACATGTACCTTAAAATACTTAATTAAAATTACACATACCACGAAATCATTTGGTTTGATTTTTCTGATATTTGTTCTTTTGATAATAGAAATGAATTTTAGTAAACCTTTAGCGAAAATTGTTACTTAGCGATTATTAGACATTAAATTAGTCAATCTTTATCCAGAAAGTTCGCTTCTTATCTCACTTTCATCTCTTTAAAAGAAGGAAAGGAACGACAACTCTATTTGGAGATTGCATTCGAATAAATAATTGGCCTTATGTCCTGTTAACGTTACACGCTTAGTAGCATTTCAAAAATATAAAGCAAAGGAAAAGAATGAGTTTAGGAGCTAGTCCTACAAGTGAAGCAAGCCTAACCATTGGAGGAAATTGTCACCTTAGATAGTGAACTTCCCACTAGACCAACGTTTGACTTTAAGGTATTAGTTGAATTATTAGTATCAAGTATTTCTGATTGGTTTTCATGTATTCATGGTTGCATGCAATATCCGTTAATTTGTCTTGGCTGGGAGGAAATGTGCAATCCTAAATAGAATATAAAACGAAGTGCTTGCATAATTAAAGTGACAGGCCATAGATTTCTCTAATTAAGAAAAGGTGTATATTTTATTGTAAGTGACTGAAATGCTATATCAGTACCTTGCACGTAAATTTGGCATCCGTGTTACTTAATATAAGTTCTGCTATATCCCCTAGGAGGAAAATGAAAGCAGATTCATATTGTGATGGTCTACTCGCCTTCTTAATATAACGGATGATGTTCAGCTGCAGTTCCATAAAAGAATGTGTTAATGGTTATACTAATTTGGAGGTTTCTTTACAATTTAATGATAATTTTAACGTTGTCTAATGCATGGCCAAATTTCTGTCAGTAAAAATCTATTGAACATTTCAGAAATACTTTTTACGTATCGGTGAAGTTTTTAGTTGAAGAATAAGGTAGAAAAGGTTAAGAATGTTTGATTCGGTGATAGAAAGATGGACACATCGTGAATGTTTAAATGATGCGATATTTTGTCTCACCTCTGTATGCTTTATCGCCTCGTTATCCGCCATTATGTTTGTTTGGAAAATATTAACATTACACAATGCATATTAATGACTTTTATTCCTCCAAAGTAATTTCGACCCGATAAATTTGTATATTATAAAACATCTTAACTCATTAATATTGGTCGATTTCATGGTACTAACTTTCTTTTTAAATAAATAAAATATCATGGACTGTCACTTTAAAGTGGTGCAAATTGAAACGAATCACACCATATATTATTCCATTGTCTCGGTTGTTGTGTTATAAATCATAATTTTGTGGTGCCATGGGAATACGATATTTTATCAAAATCGTATTTCATTATAAAACTGTTCGTCGCCGTTCCGGGCCGTGTTTCTCATCAGTGTAATGGTGAGAAAACCATTAGACACCTCCTCGGCGTTATTGATATTGTTCATACAGAGTGGTGCACAGAAAATGTATAACGTGTTATTGAACGGGCGGATAACTGGTTCGTCTGACAAGTAGTTCAGGTATTGCGAGTCTGACCTCCACTCCTCCGTCTGCAATTATTTTACTGGCAGTCTTTGAGACCTTAAAAAAATTCTGCCCTTAAAAAAGTTCGAGATATCCCACTGAAACCCTCTGGAGCCACTCCTGCGCTACGAGTCATAAACTGGGGAGTCTTCTTTATATTGCACAATCATAAAAACAATGTTAACATAACTCACACTCTTCTGGATGAATCGCGATATTTTGGTCTTCAGCTAGCGACGATAAAAGAAAAAAAAATAGATAGTGTCTCTAGCTGGGAGCGAACCAGCAACGTCACGGCGACAGCGCCTAGCCCTGCAAAATAACACGAAAACTAAGAATCGGTTGAGTAATATGTATTTATCATCATGTGACACTGTCTGTATCATTACACATAACCTTACCTGTCAAAATGTCAGATAAGGCTGATATTTCCGTTGTAACTTGCACAACAATTATATGGTCTGCGCAGAGGAAATTTGACAAGAAGTGACAATTACAGGTATGTAGACAGCAGAATACTATAAATTTCGATTTCAGTTATATTTTGGCTTGCAACCAATACATCAAACGCATTGCGCATCGAATGATATTTCCGCTGAGAAGTAGCGGGAAAGTATAATTGACAGAACACTGTTCATAATTAATCTTGCATTCAGGTTTCCTATCTTTAAGCCACTCCTTTTGATATTGCTTTAATGCTACACGTACCCTTCAAATCTTGGAAGTAGAACGCAACTTTTATGATAAGATCGGCAGTTCTAACAGTCGTCGCATCATAAAACTTAACCGGCGTCTTGTGAAATGTTGCAATGCAACAAATGATTATGGATTGTTCGCTGGGTAAAAATCTAACTAAAATCGACAATTGTAGTTATTATCTACATAGAATGTGATAGAAATCTTTGAAAATAATTTAAAAAAGGAAATGAAACCACTCACAATTAAAAGATGCTAATGTTATTTAAATAGATTAAAAAGATATTAAAGCCCCAGTCCTAAACTTTAAGTAAGAATATTCTATTGAAAAATCATATTTGCCCATATAGACTCCAATATATAAACTCTCTAACAGAACACAAAAGGTCCGATCGAATTCTTTCTTATAGACGGGATTTTCAATGATATTGTTAAACTATCGTTAACGAACTTTTAATAAGCTAAATATAATGAAGCTAAATTTAGCACCGACGAAGAGACCACTTCATGCGCGATCTCGATTTCTGTGACGTTTCGGAAATCCTACTTTCGCTTTTAGTCGCGCGGACCAAATTTATTTTAGTAAATTAAAATTTTATTAGCCCGAACTAATGCTGCAAACTTGTGCCTTTAGTTTCAAATACATGTAATATTTCATACAAGAGCGGGTTAAATTGAAGTAATGCCGCTTTAAAGCAATATATTGTTGTTCGCCCATCTTTTATCCTGTCGTAAAGTCAATTACCGGAAAAGAAATCCATGTTATCGATATGGCTTTTAAAATCTGTGATAAAACACTTAAGCCATTGTTAACGCATTCTGCAAAAATAGCGTATGTTCGGTTCCATTAAGAATGGATAATGTCTTATAGAATTCCTAAGCATTTGTTAAGGAATGGAAATGATCATTGTAATAATTGTGAGCACATTGCACAATGTCATGTTTAAAGACAGTTTCAAGTGTCGCCTTACAGTCGGGTTCGAGTACCAATATGGGCAATATCATTTGAATATCATTTGAAAAAAAAACGAAGTTCAAGATAAGATTAAATATGTGATTTTATTGCACAATTTCGTATTTGGCAGTGTTCCAACTGTGAATTTAATAAAGACGTCCGATATCTCCAGAGAAGGTTAGCAAGTCAACTCCCACGACATTATACATAATTGTTTGCTTGATTTTGCGGATAGGAATCGTTAACTACATTTTGCTGTGCGCGATTCTAACTCTTATTACAGCTATCAAGCAAGATGCCGAATTCCCAAACGCTCAGAAAGAGACAACGGATTAAAATTAAAGAGTCCGAGTTGCTAATCGCATTTTATATTTAAAGAAATGTAATCTTTTTCTTGTCTAAAGCCTGTCTCACACAGAACACACGGCTTATACGGTTGGCCACCCGTGTAAACCGTACATACAACCGAACCAACCGTGGCCTTATCCGAGTTACACTCGAGCCATTCGAGTGTATCCGAGAAAGCCGTTTATGATTTTTAAAACTTTAAAAAAACTGACACGGGTGCCATGTCCGTGTATGATCGTATAAGCGATCGTACAAGACGTGAGAGACCGTGTGAGACCGTGCGAGACCGTATATACAACCGCACATGAAGTCCACTCCACGAGTGAGCTCAACCGTGTCAATATCGTATATAAATCGTATCGAACAAAAGTCGGTGGGACCGTATGTAAACCCTGTATATCTCCAGTTAATCGAGTAAAAGTCGTGTTAAATCCTACTAGGCTGTAACAGACCGTACTAGACCGTACTTGGAACTGTACAACAATCGTATGAAAATCGTTTGCAAATCGTGTTCGAACCGTGGCAAACCTTGCTTGATCGAGTATATCCGTGCTTTGTTCGTACATACTCTTGCTACATTCGAGTCTAAATCGTACTAACTCATCCCCAGGTACGGTTGGAGCTCAATACTCGTACCAGTCAACCCGTGTATAACCGAGTATACCGTATTCGAACCGTGTGCCCAACCGTGTTCTGTGTGAGACAGGCTTAAGCGGAAATATATTTTAAAACATTTTAACAATTAATGATAAAATATTCCGTTTTTGTTGTTTTAATAATAATAATGATAATAATAATACATGAAACCAATTGTTCAAGATAATTTATATTTGTGTTCATCTGGTATGAAAACGTTTGGATTGTTTCAAGTAAGCGTGGAGAACTTAGGGCTTCAAACACTTTTAACAATCCAAATGTTTTATATACCTGAATAAACACAACAATATCGGTTTTGCTACGATGAAAGACTTTCTTTAGAATATTTTCAGTTTGCATTGTAAAACATTAAATTTTGTTCCGGGACTTTTTGGACGTGGCTATAGCAAAAGCAGCGCACATAATATTGAACTGTGTACAACGTGTCTGGTGACGTCGTCGAGCACGCATCTGTGACCATGAGTTGCTACGAAATCGGTTACCGTCATTCGCTTAGCTAATCGGAATACATAAAATCATAAAATGTTTGGCTATATTTAACATTAAAAAAGTTTCATAGTTCTCTAGTAAATGTTAGAAATAACGACTTATATATCATCACCTTCCAAAAAAATAATTTAAAAGTCATCGTAAACACGTATATTAGTACTCATTTTGCAAAGATTTACGCGTTCAACTGCATCCTCGACGATGAGGACTTTCACGTGTAAAGAATCATAAATACGAGTACCTGTGTTGCGCAATGTGACGTATTCACTTAAGAGGCGTGGCTACAATATAAGCCGCCCACAATTAAATGGACTGTGCCGATGTTTTGACTTGTGACCCCGACGAGGACGCACGTTTTGCCCACGAGTTCCTTCAAAAAGCGTGTCGTCATTCGCTTTGTCGTCATCTTTGCTGCTTCAACACCCTTTAAAATTTGGTAGTATCATTAATTCTTTTTGTTTATAATGTGACTTCATAACATATCATACGAGATACCAAACTTGACCCCGTTTCCAGTTAAAACGTTTTTATTCGGAATGTTATTTGCGTTTGGGTACCAGCGTTTTAAAAAAAGAGAAAATAAAAATGATATTCCACTGTTGGAAAACAGTGAAATACCACTTTTATTTCGCCGGGAAAATTCTATAATTCACTTGATATCATAAAATAAATAAAAGTTTTCCACCCCGAAATGTGAATAGGCAGCTTTAAAGTTTAAGCTGTGAATAACAAGCAACAACGGATTTTCATCAATATCGAAAAAAATTTAATAGTATTAAGAGAATGAAAGAATTGAATTTTTGTGAAGATTTGAAGGTTTTGAACTCTGTTTCGTGGAAACCGGAAACAAATATAATGCTGAGCAACTCCGGAATTATACCCGTGAGCACAGTGCGTGTGTTGTTAACAGTTTTTAGTCAATTTCTGAATCTGCATCACAATATTGGCTGAAGAGGATGGTGAACCTTTGTCAGATAATCAGATTTGAAGGTTTTGAACTCTGTTTCGTGGAAACCGGAAACAAATATAATGCTGAGCAACTCCGGAATTATACCCGTGAGCACAGTGCGTGTGTTGTTAACAGTTTTTAGTCAATTTCTGAATCTGAATCACAATATTGGCTGAAGAGGATGGTGAACATTTGTCAGATAATCAGAATTCAAAAAAGGTATCGTGTTTATCCCGAATGTGTTGTTGTACAACAGACAATTTTTTTTAAATCCTGTAAAAGCTCCCTATAAGTGTTTTAGGATATAGCAAAACCTTTTATGGCGACATTAAATATTTACTGAATTATAGTATTTTTATAATGTTAGATCTGATGACGGCACGCAAACACCATCTATAAGCTATAGCGGTTTTGAGAAACTCGTGATTAACAACGCTATCGGTAAAGGTCGCAAAATGTTCTATAGTCGTCATTACAGTGGAAAAGAATGCATTACCAAACATGAACACAACCATCTTCTGCATAATATGTCTTACGGGCGCTACATTTCTATGGTTTTAGAACACTGTGTTATGGCAACAATATAAAATGTAACTTTCGGAAAAGTTCCACATTTAGGACGATCACCGTTTTGTAAGCGACAATCTGATTGGTGTGGAAGGTAAAAGCAAGCAAGTTTTAGTGACTCGTCATCAGGGCCTGATAGCGAAGCGGTTATCCGAAGATTATTTTAATCAGATAAACTGTTTACGTAGAATAACTGTTGAGTAACTCTTCTAAAAGAACATAAGTCCTTCAAGACCATCAGTATTACTTCAAGACCTGGTGCCAAGGTTATAAAACTGAGATTAGAAACCAGTCTCAAGTCTCAAGTATCTGATTTGCTGAAATGGCGACTGGTCGCCATTTCAGCCAATCAGATGCTTGAGATTTGAGACTGGTTTCCATGCTCAGTTTTATAACCTTGGGCACTGTGCACACGTAGGGAACAATATGTTTCTTGCTACCGGATTAGACAACCAACTCATTACTTACATGTCCAAAAACACATTTCAAAACAGACATGTTCCGTTAGTTCGTGATATTTGCAAATGAAGCATTCGCTGGATGACAATATAATTAATTGGTGAAAAACGTAGTGATGTTGAAAAATAAAACGATAACTTAATGTCGTTCATGATTTTGATTAAGAAACGACATTTGCCGATACCCGGATCTAGTCATAAAAAACTTCTGAAAAACGTGATTATCAACAGGTTCTATGGAGATATTATCAACAAATGCTATATCCAATTTATTCATTGGTAAATGTCACCAACACGATTACCGGTCCGGTGTTTTACAGATTTATGCAAACTTAATCCTCGGATAAGATTTCTTGAAATATTTTGAATAAAGAGAACTGACTAAATCGATATATTTTTTTCATCCGTGAACATTACTCAATACAACCATTTATTCTTAATTTCTTCAGTAATTATTACGTTTATCAGGGTATTCCGATCAAACGTTTTGGGATTGTCCCGGCTAGTTTAATTCGTAGCGTAAATGGCATTGCATGGCTAGGCGCTGTCGCCCTACGGGTTTTCCTGCAATGCTTTAAGCTTTTTATGTTTTATATGTGTGTGTGCTTTTGAATCGGATGATAATAAATTGGAATGATTTGTAGGACACTTCTAGAATATCTGTTTGATTTTGTTGTCCTTAATGATTAAGCAGAGTTTTGTCTACAGAGACATTTTGCCACTTACATATGCATTTGTCAAACCTGAAAATATCAGTCATGTCATGCAATATATGGTGCACGCCACGGGAAAAGGTACCTTCGGTCATATTTTGTGACATTTTAGTTTTAATTATATTAAGAATAAAATTTCAACTTTCTATTATATTCTCATAACTGAAAATGGGTTTTGTTACACAGTTCGACAATAAAATGGTATTTTTTTTAATCGCGAAATGCATAATAATTAATGCAATCTGTTCAACATAATGCCGTCATTATTGTCATGTTAAGAGTGTTGTTGATGGAACACTACACGTGATAGAAACAATAAGTAACAATTTTAACAAATATAATTGCTATTGATAGTTCCATGGTGGTAACGCTACGGATTTTCTGTTTTTGTTACTGTAATATTCCAAGTGGTCATATAGTCATGCATGTACTAGCATTATCTCAATCTGGGCTGAAGGTTATAAAGCTGAGTTTGGAAACCAGTCTCAAATCTCAAGCATCTGATTGGCTGAAATGGCGACTGGTCGCCATTTCAGCCAATCAGATGCTTGAGATTTGAGACTGGTTTCCATACTCAGTTTTATAACCTTGGGTACTGGAGACTCGCTTTTTCAGAGAGACAATATTGTGAAAATTGACCGCTTTCGTCGATATTAATAAGGTGGAGGGAGTTTTAAGAAAGTGTAGATTTTTCTTTTACGCGTATTTTACATATTTTTCCAATTCTTGTTCCTAAAATAATTCCATTAGTGCTGTTATTATTTTCCTGTTCGAAGGTCGTTAAGTAAATACCTGTGTAAAATTTGGGTTGCACCTAATGCGACGTGAACAGTAATATGCATTTCAATTACTGCCCAGGAACAGGCTCAATTAAGCCGAGCCTGCAATATTTTCATATTTGTCATATTCAATTGCTTTTAAACTTCCATAATTATTATCGTCTATATGCTTTGAATTTAACAAGGTCTTTGTCACTATCGAACTTTTAAATCACTTCACGACAGGGTCACATGTGCTAACTTATAAAACAGTAAAAATATGTAACACTGTTATTCTAATTTTGCTTTTAACTTCAGATTTAATTTGTATGGCGTACACAGGATTAAAAAAAAACGGAATGGTTTACGCCAGCCATTTAATCAATCGATTCCAAATCTCCTTTGAGTTATATACTGGGAATGTCAAAGCATGCATTTTCGATTAATCCCATGTCCCGTATGGAATTTGTTTCGTGCAAGCACAATAAGAATTGCTAATAATGAAAGCTTCGTTGATTCAAGAAGCTAGTATTTGCTGTAATTGTAACCCTATGGCATTTCCCGAGTTGTAAAGAATGGTCACAATGAAAGCTAAGATATAAAACAGCGCGCGGATGTACACGACTGAATCTGTGTTAAATGTACAGTTTGGGGCATGTTTATTAGTCGGTCTCAAAGGTGTTACATATCAAATTAGTGAAAGGAAATATAGTACAAATATGTGAACACCAAAGTTATTTTTACGTATTGGCCATTGCCATTGTCGTGTTTGATACCATCCTAAACTTAACAGTATTTATTTAATAAAAGAACATATTTTAATTCAGAACGGCCAAAAATAAACAAATGTCAGCTCATATGTTTGTTCAAAAACACCCAATAATAAATAAAATGTAGCATATTTTTTGTTAAGAACGGCAAAGAATAAATAAGATGTCAGCACACAAGCAAAAACGCTTAAGTAAACTCTTCTCCATAGCAGAATTATTCACTACCTTGAAGTGTTGATATGGGTGGTAGCAAAGATAACTCTGATTTGTTAATCGCCTATATTTCAATCAAACCCATGAATGAAGTAACAATTTGCTAATTTATCTGAAATAATGTTGGCAGAAATGAGGTGGGAAGGTTAAAAACAAATAAGGTTAGATATGATCGTGCTTGGCCATGCATTTGCATATTTTTTGCTAAGTTTCTTGTGTTTTGCTCATCTGTTTATAGCTTTACACAGCTTTTCATATGCAAATGGTCTGTCACTCTATCTTAAGACAGTAATTTACAGCATTTTCCCCAACAAGTGCCATCAATTAGTGGTCACGTGACGATGATAAATATCACGAGACAACTGCAAAATTTACAAATTTTTATCTCTTTGATTTTTCATACTTGTTACAGTGAAATTGAAGACGCATGATGATAAGAAAATTGATTTTGATAGAGTAAAACAACATTTTTAAGGTAGTGGTTAACCACTGAAAGGTCTTTGACCTTCCGACTGTTTATCTTTCAGTTAAGACATTAATACTTCAAGTTTAAATACAAAGTATAACAGATGCATTTTTGTAATCAAGACGCCTTCCAGACATTGTTAAACCAGTTTTTTCTTATAATCCGTAAAAAAGTCAACATGGTGCAACAGCATTTTAATTCCTCCCTAAGTATTTTAATCCATCCGCAAGTATTTTCATCCATCCCCGTGAATTAAATTTTCATTTATTGAGCAAACTGACATTGACTTCCTTTGATATCAACATCTGCAAACATTTCCTTCGCGTATTTGTATCAAGAGCGCCGGCTTTAATTCTAAGCCCCTCGGGAATTTTGCCGTCTTAATCAGTTCAAGAAATTAAACGACATTGCCAGAACTGCATTCGTTTCTGGAAAACATACAGACGTGGCCTACTTACAGAAAATGAATGAAAATAAAAAGAATTATCGAGAGGACTCGAAAGGACAAAACTTGTTTGATATATTAGCAGTTTTAATCTACATAAAGTAGTATATACTGCTCTTACCAGTAATTTAAGGAGATTTAATTTATAAACTTAAGGAAATAAAAAGGCTTATTAAAGTAACTTTCTCCGGGTTATTTGTGAAAAAACATCTGTAAATTCAAAAAGAAAGGTTACCAACATGATATTCTACAGCGCTTTGCATGCCTGCTGACTATCAATCTACAGTTGATCATAATGCTTACCTCTTTGGTTGCACGACGGTGGCAGGGGTTTGAGAGTTTATGAAGGTTATGGGGAAATCTTTTATAACAACCTGGAACAACCTGTTGTTTCTTTTATCCCTATGATCGTGTTCTCGCGGATTTTGCCCCAGGTGCTCTGGTCTCGGTAAGATCAATGATTACGCGCCCCTTTGAATTTGCAATGCTATTAGTTCTTATGTTTTATATGTTTGTGTGCTTTTGCATGTAACATTGTTGAGCTGATTGATGGGTTGGAGTTATTTCACCAAGACAACTTGTACTAGTTTTTTGATATCAGAACCTTTTGGGGGCGAGTGTGAAGTTGGTGCATCCTGGAATCTGGTTTAAACCCTAAGTGGCAATTAGATTTGCAACTGACCGTTCCAAGGCGTTAACCCATCGTGTTTTTTAATTGTTTGTGATGACTGATTGAAAGCTGATCATTTTATTAACCATGCACTCTTTTTCTCTTCTTCTTGGCTTTATGGGGAGGCTGTGTCTTTTGAATATGGCAATTCCCGATATGCAAATTTCACTTTTTCTAAACAGGCTAAATCAACCCGAGCATGCAATACTATACTTTGATTCTTTTCAATTTTGATGGCTTTAAAAGTTCATTTTCATCAATTTAATTATAACGGAATCGTTTATTTGGCCTTGTGGCGGCAGTAAAAATCTCCCAGTATAGTCAATCAGTGCTGTTATTAATCATATAACCATTTGAATGCCGTTGAGCATATTTGTATTATTCTATAACTTCTCTTGAACAGGCTCAATCAAACCGAGACTGTAATAGTTTGATATTTTTCGTGTTTGGCTTTTAAAGTTCCCTTATCGTCTATGGAAAGCTCCGAATAAGATCAAATGTCACTGAGACACTTCTCACTAGCATAGGTACAATCTGAGAAAACTTCACGGGGTTTCTATGTTTCGAAAAGATTGGTGATAAATAAAATAACTGATACAAAATATATGGTGATAAGCATTGAAACGTTTTACTTTATCGTGAAAAGTAATATAAGATTAAGTTTTAGTAAACATGCAAACAATTTGTTTAGCATTATATTTAAATAGCCGTTTAACAAATGATTTCTTTACCATCATTTCCGCTTTAGTCTTCAGACGAGACGTTATGTTATCTCTTTCTACTGAACATCAAGATGATATAATTACAGCTTTTAACAACACCTCGAGGTACCTTGATGATTTATTAAATATAGATAATAACCATTTTCCATTACTAGTTAATAAGATTTATCCTAAAGAACTACAACTTAATCAATCGAACACTTCAGAAAAGCAAGCAAACTTTCTCGATCTAAACCTGTCCATTGAAAATGGTTACGTCACTACTAAAATTTATGATAAAAGAGATTGATTTTAATTTTAATATAGTATATTTTCCGTTTTTAGGCGGCGATGTTCCCCGTGCTACATCTTATGGGGTTTATATCTCACAGCTTGTTCGCTTTTCAAGAGCTTGCAACAATGTTAAGATTTCAATGAACGTAATCTTTGCATTACAGAAAAACTTTTAAAACAAGGTTATCGGTATCACAAATTAAGGAAAACCTTTTGCAAGTTTTATCGCCGATACCCAGATCTAATTCATAAATACAGGTGCAGTTTAAAATCAGTTTTGCAACAAGGTATCTCACAGCCAGTTTTTATGGAGATTTAATTTATAAACTTAAGAAAAGAAAAGGCAATATTAATTTCTCCCGGTTATTCGTAAAAACTATTTGTAAATTTAAAAAGAAAGGTTACCAACATGATATTTTACAGCGCTCTGCAGGCCTGGTGATTAACCCTTCTACAGTTGATCATTATGCTTACCTCTTTTGTTGCACGACGGTGGCATGGGTTTAAGAGTTTATGAAGGTTTATGGGGAAATCTTTTCTTAAAAGAACATAGAAGCTCGATTTGTTTCTTTTATCCCTGTCATCGTGTTCTTGCTGATTTTTTTCCAGGAGCTCTGGTATCGGTAAGATCATTGAGTACCCGCCCCTTCGGCTTTGCAATGCTCTTAGCTTTTTATGTTTTATATGCGTGTGTGCTTTTGCATGCAACATTGTTGAGCCGATAAGTGGGTTGGAGTTTTTTCACCAATACAACTTAAGAACCTGTTGGGGCAAGTGTGAGGTTGGTGCACCCTAGAACCTGGTTTAAACCCCCAGTGGCAATTTGATTTGCCACTGACCGTTCCAAGGCGGTAACCCCTCGGGTTCTCATTTTTGTTTATTGTTAGTGGTGTCCTTTTTGAAACTGAATATTTTATTTACCATGCTCTCTCCCTCTCTCCTCTTCTTGACGGTGTGGGGAGGCTGTTTTTTCTGAATGTGGCGATTTCTGATATGCATATTTCACATTTTTTTAATATTTATAAATTTAACTTAATGTGTGTATGCATTTCTCATATGTCGGGGCGCGTCACGGAAAAAGTGCATTCGGACAGTTGACGTGAAGTCTTGAAATGACGGCATTATGTTGAACAGATTGCATTAATTATTATGCATTTCGCGATAAAAAAATACCATTTTATTGTCGAACTGTGTAACAAAACCCATTTTCAGTTATGAGAATATAATAGAAAGTTGAAATTTTATTCTAAATATAATTAAAACTAAAATGTCACAAAATATGACCGAAGGTACCTTTTCCCGTGGCGTGCCCCATATATTGCATGACATGACTGATATTTTCAGGTTTGACAAATGCATATGTAAGTGGCAAAATGTCTCTGTAGACAAAACTCTGCTTAATCATTAAGGACAACAAAATCAAACAAATATTCTAGAAGTGTCCGACAAATCTTTCCAATTTATTATCTTCCGATTCTATCAATGCATCATGGTTTAGTATTCCAATCTTCTATTGACGTCAAAATAATTCATTGGTTACCGTAGCCTGTGAACGAGTTTCTAGATATCAAAAAAGAGCTGATGACGGCTTAATAGGAAAATACAATTGTGCATTTACGGCGAAGCAAATTAAGGCTAACTTGCTATTATTGCGGACACGATAGGAAGATCTCACACACGCTCATGACGTTGAGAAGACAAATCTGACAGTAATATCAGACTATGGATAAGTAGACTATCACCTGACCGTACTCTAATAACCTATGATTGACCGATTATTAAAAATACACCAAAATTTTGGTGATTTTCAAGGCCTGCCTCCGGTATCGTTACCTCTGATCTTTATCTTATCGAAGAATATGGAATCTGTAATTTCATTCTAAATGCCCAAAAATGGAGTTCAATTGGAAAATATTGTATGCGTCTACTGAAGAAATAACCGAGTCATTAAGCTTATGTTGCAATAAATGGTGTAATAGGAAACATGCTGAGTTAATTTCGAAAAATAAAAATAATATTTAAAAAAGTAAGTGACCCATCGATTGCATATATTTTATTATAGAAAAAAAACTTAATTTATTATTACATCGACCTCTTGTTTTAGCTTTGTCATCGGTAGAATGCATTTCTTCACAAAATGCTACATAAACAAACATCATTACAAGATAAATAGTTCAAATAGTTATTTTTCGGTTTTTAGACAGATCTTAGCATTTCAGTTTTGTTTACTTTGTTGCTGGTATATCCATGATATGATAGAAATGATTTAAACTTGTGTTTGCAGCTTATCCAAACAACAAAATTACGTAAAAATGTATTGCGAGACAATTAGCAACACAGTTATTGGAGATTTAACAATAATTGCATCCTTGGATTTTATGTGCAAAATCAATGAGTTCTTGATAAAGGAAATAAAACAACTCTATTATAAACAATATTAAGCGCATTAGATGTTTCTCACTAACAAGGTCAGAAACCTGTTATCGATAAAAACATTTTAATATAATACAGGTTTAATTTATAATGCTTGTAAGAGGCAAGTCGGCGTAAGACAATGATATGCGTTTTCATTACTGTGCATAAACAGGTTCAATCAAACCGAGCCTTCAATATTTTAATTATTTGCTGTGTTCGGTTGCTTTCAAAGTTCGTTTTTCATCTCTAAACTTATCTGCAGATCATATATGCGCGAGTTTCGTTTCATGAAGTGCATTTGATCTTTTAACCAGGTTTTTAACGAAAACTGATAATTGTTATGCTGAAGTCGGCGGGCGGGCGTCAACTTTTGGTTCCCGCTCAAAAACTTGAGTTTGCTTTAGCCTATCCATACCAATTTGATGTATGGGTAGCTTAAATCAAGAGACAGCTGGGGGATTGCTACCCAGGTGTCCATGATCAAGGTCAAGGTCACTGTCGCTAAAAATAAAAATTCTGTTTCCGCTCAATAAGTTTGCTATGACCTATTGACACCAAACTTGGTTTATGGGTAGCTTATATCAATGGGCAGCATGGGATTGTTAGGTGTTTGTGATCAAGGTCAATGTCACTGTTCCTAAAAACAGAAATTCAGTTTCTGCTCAATAACTTCAGTTTGCTTTGGCTTATGGATGCCAAACTTGTAATGTTGGTAGCTTATATCAAGGGGCAGCTTGGGATTGCTGCCCAGGTGTCTGTGATCAAGGTCAAGGTCGATGTTGCTAAAAAGGAAATTCAGTTTCCGCTTGAAATGTCTTGAGTTTGTTTTGACATATTGACACCAAACTTAGTTTGTGGTTAGCTTTTATTAAGACTCAACCTGGGATTCCTATCTAGATCATAGATGAGATTAAGTTCATTTTTACTTAAAATAGAAATAAGTTTCTGCGTTATTTGTTGAATTTGCTTTAAGGTATCACTCACGTTGCAAATGGCGAAAACTGGCTATAATTTCGAAAATGGATTTTGGGGAAAATACTCATTGCCACCTAGATTTGAGTAAAGGCATGTATTTATCTAAGGATGTACTAATGTTTTCAAGCTCAGTTAAGTCTGATTTATGTTCTAATGCCCAAGCACATACTAAAACAAAAGAAAAACTGTTTGCATGAGAACTCTGTAAATCATGGACAATATACTAAAACAACTCATACATGAAATAAGTATATTCTGGTCTACAATTATAAGTGCCAATTCGTCAAAATAATGCTAGAGTTTTCAAGAAATTCAAAATTTAAATTTTCTGACATTTTTTTTACTGATGGCCGCAAAACATTGTAAATAAGTGGTTATGCGATCGTTATTTCATGTATGAATTGTTTTGGTATGTTGTCAATGATTAACTATTGACATTAAACTTGGTGTGTGAGTAGCTTATATCTGGATTCTACTCGCATGTCTATCCTCGGTCGTTGAAAAACATGATTTCGTCGCACTGCGGCGCTGCTTGTTTAATAATATTGTTTTAGATATTACATTTATTATATTTTTTTATTTAATTCACATTGAAATAATGATTTCTGTTTTAAAGTATAATCAAAAGCACATTTTTATAATGAATGTCTATAAGAGGGGATGAAGACATAAAGTTTTAATATTTCAACTTGTATTTGCTTTGAAATTCCATAAAAATCTTTCGTAAAATTCGACCCATTCAAATATAAGTATCCAACAATTTAAATTCAATTTGATATAAATTTAAAAAAAATAAATAAATGTGATCTTTGCAATCTTTGAAAGAATGACATGTTTTTATTTGCAAAAGAGCTGTCAATTACTTAAGTATATGTAATGCCTTTGTGGTTAATTTTCAAAATATCTTATTCTTGGATTAAACCACATCTTAGGTACTTGTCTTAGAGTATTCCACCCAACTGTATGAATAAGCAGATTTAATTGTACATTTGATTAGTTGCCTTCATAAATAAATGTAGCCTTTATATTTTTCAGTATAAGATAATAACTTAATCCTTGTATGATAAACAAATTAATTTACATGCATTTTATGTTTTCAAAATACTAACTTAAAAATTTAATTACATGTCCGACATGAAGTTAAGATACTTTTAATATGTAATTATCTCACGTGCACGCAACATTGCTAGCAATATATTAAAATGTACTGTTGCTTTGGTGAATTAGCTCCAGCCCATCGACTAACTCGAAGATGTTGCATGTAAAAGCACACTAACGTATAAACCTTAAGAAACTGAAACTCACAACCAATAGTGAAACTAATAATTTCTTTACATATTCACCATTATTATAAGTACCAGTACTTTTATTTTGGAAATGGATGTTCCATTCAAAGTTTGTGCTACACATGTTTTTGTGTCTTACATATACACTTAAATTGTGCTACACATGTTTTGTGTCTTACATATAAACTATATTTTTAAACTAATTGTTCAAGTCTTCTGACCCAGTTGTATACACACAATGAATATGACTCCATTTTTAACAGATAACAATTAAAAGTAGCCATTATAGAATGAAATTCTAAACACCCGAATGATAAAAATGACAGAAGCAACCAGTTATGTTTTAGTTGCCATACCAAGATGGCCGCATTAGTAGCTACTAAGAAAATGTTATCGGGGTCTCGTTTTTTTTAAGATCAGGAACCCAAAGTTCTTATTGGTCTCTTTTTATCTGTTATTAGTCATTATAAAGACATTGACATAGCTCTTTTTGTGATCAGTTGCCAACTACAGTCTTCAATTTAAGCTTTAATGTTGTTATAAATGACACTGGAACAGTTAGGCAAAAATAATCCTAAATTTTGCTAAAAATTCATTTTAGTTCAAGCAACCAGAAAATTGCTCTTAACAGCTTGTTTTATGTTAATAGGACCCCTCGTTTGTAGGAAATAAATAAAACATTATTATTCAGCAGCATTTTTTTCTAATAAATAAATCACCTTCAAAAATACAGTGTTTTAATTACCTCCCTTTCAGTAACAGGCTGTTCTAATTTTGACCCTGCAGCTTAGGTAAATGGTATTGGAGTCATGTAAGAAAACAATCAATAAATATCTAAAAGAGATTTTATAATTGATTACAAGACATAACAGTTATTTTCACAACCTCTCTTGACATAGGGAAGAAACGAAGCTAGCATACATCGTAAAACATATATATTTGATGACCAATTAGAACTTTGGATGAGTGTTTTCGAAATTTTCGTTCATACTAAAAATCGAAGAAAAAGTCAAATGTATAATTCAAATTGTCGATTTGTTACGAACTCGCATGTATTGTCACACCGAGTGAAACTTGCGTGTGAAATTTTCACACGGTGTGACGTACTCGCACGCATTTTTCTCACCGTGAAAAACACGTTTTGTGAAAAATGAGGTTCAACGCGCCTCTGTTCAGTTGTTCGTAGACATGACATTGCAATACAGTGAATACTAACCACATCAGAAACATAGAGGATATTTGTTTTAACCAGTAAAGATATACCCAGTTTCATTCGGAAAGATATTTGCGTTTGGGAACCATCGTGAAAAAAATGAAAATAAAAATGATATTCCACTGTTTAAAACACCGAAATACCACTTTTATTTCACTTGGAAAATTCTATAATTCACTGGAAAGTATAAAATAAATAAAAAGCTTTCAACCCGAAATGTGAATAGGCAGCTTTAAGTTGTGAATACAAGCAACAACAGTTTTTCATCAATATCGAAAAGAAATTTAATAGCATTAAAAGGATGGAATAATTGAATTTTTGTAAAGATTTAAAGTATTTGAACTCCTTATCGTGGAAACTGGAAAAACAAATGCAATGCTAGGCAACTCCGGAATTATAACCCCAAGCACAGTGCATGTGTTATAAACAGATTTATTCAGCCAATTTTTTTAATCTGCATCGCAATATTGGCTAAAGAGGACGGTGAACCTTTGCCAGATAAACATAATTAACAATTTTCTTTTTTATCCCAAATATGTTGCTATACAACAGACAATGCTATTTACATCTCGTGTTACAGATTCTGTAATTGTTTTAGCGATCACGAAACCTTTTATGGTGACATTAAATATTTACTGAATAAAGATAGTATTTTCATAACTTTAGATCTGATGACGGCCCGCAAACACCTTAAATAAACTTTTTGGTTCTCCCCGGTAACTATTATTTGAAACGCATGATTTATGACGCTATCGGCAAGGGTTTCAAAATGATCTAAAGATGTCATTACAGTGGAGATGAATGCAATGCCGAACAGAACACACCCCTATTCTGTAAAATACGGGGGTTTTCAACACTTTCTATGGTTTATAACTGTGACTGTGGCTAAAATATACAATGTAACTTTCGGAATGGCCCCACATTTAAGGCGATCAACATGTACTTTTGCAATTTCTTTGGCGACAATCTAATAAATAATAATAATCTTTGGTGCGGAAGGTTGTGGCTAAAAGCACGATTAAATTACTCGCCGTCAGATCCTAATAGCATAGCGTTTTTCAGGAGTTTTTTTTTTTCAGATAGACTGTTTGTATAGAATCACTGTTGAATATCTCTGTCAATGAAAAGTGAGTTCCTTAAAGGCCATCAATATTACTTCGAGAGCTGTGCACATGTAGGAAATAATATGTTTCTTGCAGGTGGATTAGATAACCAACTCTTAAATAACATGTCCTAATAACATTCAAGGCACACTTGTTCTGTTAGTTCGTGATATTTACAAATGAAGCGATCGGTGGATGATAATTATATTAATTGGTGAAAAACGTAGTGATGTTGAAAAATGAAAATGATAACTTAATGTCGTTTATGATTTTGATTACGAAGCAATATTTGCCGAATCTAGTCATTAAAATACTTCTGAAAAACGTGATAATCAACAGGTTATATGGAGATATTATTAACAAATGCAATATCCAATGTATTTATTTGAATTGCCCAGGTAAATGTCACCAACACCGGTCCGGTGTTTTTCAGGTTTATGCAAACTTAATTCTCGGATAAGATTTCTAGAAATATTTTGAATAAAGAGAACTGACTGAATCGATATATTTCTTTCATTTGTGAACATTACTCATCAACATTTATTTTTATTTTCTTCAGTAATTATTACGTTAATCAGGGTATACCGATCAAGCTGTTTGGGTTTGTCCCGGCTAGTTTAATTCGTAGCGTAAATGCCATTGCATGGCTAGGCGCTGTCGCCCTACGGGTTTCTCTAGTAAGGGCATTATTATTTTCATGTTAAGAGTGTTGTTGATGGAACACTACACTTGATATAAACATAAAGTAACAATTTTAACACATATAACTGCTATTGATAGTTCGATGATGGTAACGCTACGGATTTCTGTTTTTGTTATTGTGATATTCCAAGTGGTCATAAAGTCATACATGTTTAAGCATTGCCTCTATCTGGAGCATTTTCAGGTTGACAATTCTGTGTGAAAATCGTCGCTATTAATAAGGTGGAGGGAGCATTTAACCAAGTGTAGATTTTTCCGATACGTTTTTTTTATACATTTTTCCAATTTTTGTTCCTAAAATAATTCAATTAGTGCTGTTATTAATTTCCTGTTCGAAGGTCGTTGAGCGCAATATCTGTGTAAAATTTGAGTTGCACCTAATGACACGTGAACAGTAATATGCATTTCCATTACTGCCCAGGAACAGGCTCTATTAAGCCGAGCCTGCAATATTTTCATATTTGTCATATTCAATTGCTTTTAAACTTCCATAATTATTATCGTCTGTAACCTTTGAATTTAACAAGGTCTTGTCACTATCGAACGTTTAAATCACTTCACGACAGGGTCATATTTGCTAACTTTTAAAACAGTAAAAATATAAAATACTGTAATTATAATTTTGCTTTTAATTTCAGATTTAATTTGTACGGCATACATGGGATTAAAAAATCAAAATGTTATGCGCGAACCATTTAATCAATCGATTCCAAATCTCCTTTGAGTTATACTGGGAATGTCAAAGCATGAAAGCTTCGTTGATTCAAGAAGCTAGTATTTGCTGTAGTTGTAAGAGTATGACAATTCCCGTTTAGTAAAGAATGCTCTCAGCGCTTATAAAGTAGCGCGCGGAGATAAGAACGACAGAATCTGTTGTAAATGTACAGTTTTTTGCATTTTAATATGTCGGCCCCAAAGGAGTAGCAAATTGGTAAACTTTAGTGAATTAAATATAAAACAAATGTGTGCACACCCAAGAGCGGTAGTTACTTTTACGTATTGGTCATTGCCATTGTCGTGTTTGATACCAACCTTAACCTAACACTATTTATTAAATAAAAGTACATATTAAAGTTAAAAACGGCAAACAATGTCAGCACATATTTTTGTTCAAAAACGCCCAATAATAAATAAATAGTCAGCACCTTTTTTGTTAACTACAGCCAACGATAAATAAAATGTCAGCACATATTTTTGTGAAGAACAGCCAACAATAAATAAAATGACAGCACATATTACATATTTTTGTTAAGAACAACCTACAATAAATAGTCAGCACACATTTTTGTTAAGAACAGTCAACAACAAATAACTTGTCAGCACATATTTTGTTAAGAGCAGCCAATAATAAATAAATCGTCAGCTCATTTTTGTTGTAAAGAACATCCAACAATAAATAAATAGTCAGCACATATTTTTGTTAAGAACAGTCAACAATAAATGGTCAGCACATATTTTTGTTAAGAACAGCAAACAATAAATAGTCAGCACATATTTTTGTTAGGAACAGTCAACAATAAATGGTCAGCACATATTTTTGTTAAGAACAGCAAACAATAAATAAAATGTCACACCCAAGCAAAAACGCTTAAGTAAACCATAGCAGATTTATATACAACCTTAAAGTATATGATATGGAAGGTAGTAAAGATAGCACTGATCTGGAAATAGTTGTACTTGCCTCCATTTCAATAAAACCCATGAATGAAGAAACATTCGATACTTTATCAAACATGATGTTGGCAGAAATGATGTGGGAAGATTAAAAACAAATAAGGTTAGATATGATCGCGCTTGGCCATTCATTGGCATTTTTTGCAAGGTTTCCTGTGTTTTGCTCAACTGTTCATAACTTTATACAGCCTTTACATATGCAAATCATCTGTCACTTTATCTTAAGACAGTAATTTACCGCATTTTCCCCAACAAGTGCCATCAATAGTGGTCACGTGACGATGATAAATATCACGTGACAATTGCAAAATTTACAAAAAAAAATCTCTTCGATTTTTCATACTTGAAATAGTGAAATATAAAAATTGAAGGCGCTCGGTCATAAGAAAATTTATTTTGATATAGTAAAACAATATTTAACATTCTTAAGGAAGTGGTTAACCACAGAAATGTCTTTGACCTTCAGACTGTTTATCTCTCAGTTAAGACATTAACACTTCAAGTTTGAATACAAATTATTACAGATGCATTTTTTGTAGTCAATACGCCTTCCAGGCATTATTAAACCAGTCTTTTCTTATAATCCGTAAAAATGTCAACATGGTGCAACAGCATTTTAATTCCTCCCCAAGTATTTTAATCCATCCGCAAGTATTTTGATCCATCCCCATGAATTAAATTTTCATTTATTGAGCAGACTGACGTTGGCTTCCTTTGATATCAACATCTGCAAACATTTCCTTCACATATTTGTATCAAGAAAATCGGCTTTAATTCGAAACACCTTGGGAATATAGCCGGCTTATTCAGTTCAAGAAATTAAACGACATTGCCAGAACTGCATTCGTTTCTGGAAAACATACAGACGTGGCCTACTTAGAGAAAATGAATGAAAATAAAAAGAATTATCGAGAGGACTAAAACTTATTTGATATTTGATTAGCAGTTTTAATGTACATGAAGTAAAGGAAATAAAAGGCAATACAAATTTCTCCCGGTTAAAAGCCATTTGTTAATTCAAAAAGAAAGGTTACCAACGAGATATTCTACAGCACTCTGCATGCCTGGCGATCCACAGTTGATCATTTTGATTGCACGAGGGTGGCAGGGGTTTGAGAGTATATGAAGGTTATGTGGAAATCTTTTATAACAACCTGGAAGCACGATTTGTTTCCTTTATTCCTATCATCGTGTTCTTGCTGATTTTGCCCCAGGTGCTTTGATCAATGAGTACCCGCCCCTTTGACTTTGCAATGCTATTAGTTCTTATGTTTTATATGTGTGTGTGCTTTTGCATGCACGTATTTGTCACACCATCTGAAAATTGCTGAGCTGATGGCTGGGTTGGAGTTATTTCACCAAGACAACTTGTTCTAGTTTGTTGATATGATAACCTGTTGGGGGCAAGTGTGAGGTTGGTGCACCCTATTACCTGGTTTAAACCCCAAGCGGCAATTAGATTTGCCACTGACCGTTCCTAGGCGGTAACCTATCGGGTTTTCACGATTGTTAATTGTTTGTGGTGTCTGATTGGAAGCTGATCATTTTTAATAACCATGCACTCTCTTTCTCTTCTTCTTGGCTGTGTGGGGAGGCTGTGTCTTCTGAATGTGGCAATTCATGATATGCATAATTCTTTTTTTTAAACAGGTTCAATCAAACCAAGCATGCAATACTTTGATTCTTTTCAATTTTGATGGCTTTTAAAGTTTATTTCCATCTATTTAATTATAAAGGATTCGTTTTTGGCCGTGTGGCGACAGTAAAAAAACTCACAGTTTCAGTGTTGTTATTAATCATATAGCCATTTGAATGCCGCAGAGCATTTGTAATGCGCTTCTATTACTTTTCATGAACAGGCTCAATCAAACCGAGCCTGTAATATTTTGATATTTTTCGTGTTTGGTTTTTAAAGTTCCATTATCGTCTATGAAAAAAGTGAAATATGCATATCAGGGATGGCCACATCCAGCAGACACAGCCTCCCCACACAGCCAAACAGTAGAGAGGAAAAGAGAACATGGTATTACAATAATCAATTTCAATAATTTGCCACAAACAATTAACGAAAAAGAGAACCTGAGGGGTTACCGCCTTGGAAATGTCAGTGGCAAAACAATTTGCCACTCTGGGTTTAAACCAGGTTCTAGGGTGCACCAACCTCATACTTGCCCCAACAGGTTCTCGTATCACAAAGCATCGAATACCATCAAATGTCACTGAGACACTTCTCACTAGCATAGGTTCAATCTGAGAAAACTTCATAGGGTTTCTATGATTCAAAAAGATTAGTGATTAATAAAATAACTAATACAAAGTATTTTATGGTGATAAGCATTGAAAAGTTGTACTATATCGTGAAAACATAATCTAAGATTAAGTTTTTAGTAGACACGCAAACAATTAGTTTAGCATTTTATTCAAATATCCAATTAACAATTAATTTCTTTACCAGCACATCCGCTTAAGTCTTCGGACAATCAATAATCTTCATAAAATTAACTTAATAGGTGTATGCCTTTCTCATATATGGGGCGCGTCACGGGAAAAGTACATTCGGACAGTTGACGTGAAGTCTTGAAATGACGGCATTATGTTAAACAGATTGCATTAATTATTATGCATTTCGCGAAAAAAAACAACAATTTATTGTCGAAATGTGTAACAAAACCCATTTTCAGTTATGAGAATATAATAGAAAGTTGAAATTTTATTCTAAATATAATTACAACTAAAATGTCACAAAATATGACCGAAGGTACTTTTTCCCATGGCTTGCCCCATATATTGCATGACATGACATATTTTCAGGTTTGACAAATGCATATGTAAGTGGCAAAATGTCTCTGTAGACAGAACTCTGCTTTATCATTAAGGACAACAAAATCAAACAAATATTCCAGTAGTGTCCGACAAATCTCTCCAATTTATTATCTTCCGATTCTATCAATGCATCATGGTTTAGTATTCCAATCTTCTATTGACGTCAAAATAATTCATTGGTTACCGTAGCCTGTGAACGAGTTTCTAGATATCAAAAAAGAGCTGATGACGGCTTAATAGGAAAATACAATTGTGCATTTACGGCGAAGCAAATTAAGGCTAACTTGCTATTATTGCGGACACGATATGAAGATCTCTCACACGCTCATGATATTTTGAGAAGACACAAAATGACAATAATAACAGACTATGGATAAAAAGGCTGACCGTACTCTAATAACCTATGATTAACCGATTATTAAAAATACACCAAAATTTTGGTCATTTTTTAAGGCCTGCCTGCCATATCGTTACCTCTGATCTTTATGTTATCGAAGACTATAAAATCTGTTATTTCATACTAAATGCCCCCCTCCCCCCCAAAAAAATGCCTTTGGAAAATATTGTTAAGCCTCCCCTAGAGAACTAACCGAGTCATTAAGCTTATTTTGCAATAAATGGTGTAAAAGAAAACATGCTGAGTCTATCTAAAAAAATAACAATATTTAAAAAAATAAGTTACCAATCGATTACATATATTTTTATTATAGAAAAAAGCTTTTTTTATTATAACATTGACCTCTAGTTTTAGTTTTGTCACCGGTAGAATGCATTTCTTCACAAAATGCTACATAAACAGACATTATTACAAGATAAATAGTTCAAATAATTTTTTTCGGCGTTAGCTGTCTAAGCTCACTTTTGACCTAGTTTTTCGACCAATGAAATGTTCTAAATAATGCTCGTATTCTCTTATTATGCAGAGGGAAAATGAAATAAACTATTTCGATTGGTAGCTATTCACACCAGAGAGGCATCTAGCAGGGTGGAGAGGTATCTAGTGGGATTTTTATTATTATGCAGCGGAAAAATCAAATAGATTATTTCGATTGGTTATTAGTGGGTGTTGTATTGGAGAAAAAAACATATTTACGATTTAAATAACCAGTTAAGTCAATATTGATGGCTTAAATACAATTTTATATGGAATATTTTTGGGTGTCAGCTAAACACTTGCATACAAGTTTACACAGTGTAAAACGAAAGAGAAGTGTAGATATTTCTAGTTCTTACTGGTTTCTTTCTTGTTCCTTTGATACTGATTGTTAATTTCAAGTACAAAAATACAGGTTCATTGTAGTGAAGTGGATGACACTCTCGCCTCCCAAGCGAAGGCCCCGGGTTCAATACTCGGGAGGGACACTTTTTTTAAAAGTTAATTGACGTAAAAGTTGGTAGATTTCGCTCTTGTAACAGGCTGTTTGTATTTATTTTTATTAAATTTCAAGGACATTTATTCATCTTGAGTTCTAACTCTACAAGATGTATTTTATTGAAACTGAATAAATGTAGATCAAGACTTAATGTAAGACATTGCTTCTTTAACCGACTTGTTATCACTGTATGAAATTGTTGCAACAGCTTGAACTTTTTTTTTTGAAAGACACTTTCAATGAATTTATGAGTTGTCATGATTCGGTCGCTTAATCTCTAGGTCATACTAAGAAGGCAGGGAGGGTTCATCAACAGCTATAACAAGTAAAATAAAATAACTAAACTGTGTCTGCTGCGCCTCTCTGTATTTCTTTCTTTCTTATATACGTGTATATATAAATATTTTCCATCAACGCCGTTTATCTTTTTTAAAGATATTTCTTGTTTAGTTTTAGACAGCTCTTTTTATTTCTTTTTTTTTTACTTTGATGCTGATATATCCATGATATGATAACAATGATTTAAACTTGTTTTTGCAGCTTATCCAGACAACAAAATTACGAATTCTCAGAAAAATGAATTGCGAGACAATTAGCAACACAGTTATTGGAGATTAAACATTAATTGCATCCTTGGATTTATGTGCAAAATCAATGAGTTCTTGATAACGGAAATAAAAATAAATCTTATATACGCAGTATTAAGCGCATGTGATGCTACTCATTAACAAGGTTAGAAATCTGGTATAAAAGTTATATGTCAATAAAATATATTTTTCAAGGCCGAGGGCAAATGTGACTACCCGAGGCCCAATAACATGGCCAATTTGAATTCACTTGATTAATGACAGTTTTATTTATTAAAATAAAAACATCAAATTTGTATGAAGACTTAACTGGGCCAATACGAGATTTGCTTGGCCAATAAGAGGTAGTAAATCGATAGTATTTAGTATTAGATAACAATTTTATCCTCGTATGATAAAAAAAGTGAAATATGCATATCAACAATTGCCACATTCAGATAAAGCTCCCCACACAGCCAAAAAAGAGAGGAAGAGAGAGAGCATGGTTTGGAAAATGACCATTTTCAAAACAGACATCACAAAGTATTAACAAACATGAGAACCCGAGGGGTTACTGCCTTAGAACAGTCAGCGGCAAAATAATTTGCCACTGTGGGTTTAAACCTGATTCTAGGTCTGGAGATCATAAAACTAAATCTGGAGATCAGTCTCAAATCTCAAGCATCTGATTGGCTGAAATGGCGACCAGTCACCATTTCAGCCAATCAGATCCTTGAGATTTGAGACTGATCTCAAAACTTAGTTTTATGATCATGGGCCTAGGATGCACCAACCTCACACTTGCCTCAACAGGTCCTCATATGAACCAACAAGTACAAGTTTTCTTGGTTAAAAAACTCCAACCCACCCATTTAATATCATGCATTTTAAGTTTTCAAAATACTGATTTAAAAGTTTAATTACATGAACCGACATGAAGTTCAGATGATTTCAATATGTAATAAATATCTTAAATACACGCTATATCGCTAGAAATATCAAACTGTATCAGTCGGTTGTCTTGGTAAATTAGCTCCAACCGATCCATGAACTCGATCATCTTGCAAAAGCACTGTAACGTATAAACCTAGTAAAGAAACTGAAACTCACAATCAATAGTGAAACTAGCAATTTCTTTACATATTCACCATTATTGTAAGTACCAGTAACATTATTTTGGAAATGGATGTTCAATTCAAAGTCTGTGCTACACATGTTTTGTGTCTTACATTTACACTTTAACTGTGCTACACATGTTTGTGTCTTACATACACACTTTAACAGTGCTACACATGTTTTTGTGTCTTACATATACACTTTAATTGTGCTGCACATATGTTTGTGTCTTACATATACACTTTAACTGTGCTACACGTGTTTTGTGTCTTACATATACACTTTAACTGTGCTACACATGTGTTTTTGTCTTACATATACACTTTAACTGTGCTACACGTGTTTTTGTCTTACATATACACTTTAACTGTGCTACACATGTGTTTGTGTCTTACATACACACTTTTATTGTACTACACGTGTTTTGTGTCTTACCTATACACTTTAACTGTGCTACACATATGTTTGTGTCTTACATATACACTTTAACTGTACTGCACGTCTTTTGTGTCTTACATATATACTTTAACTGTGCTACACATGTGTTTGTGTCTTACATATACACTTTAATTGTGCTACACATATGTTTATGTCTTACATATACACTTAAACTGTGCTACACACATGTTTTATGTCTTACATATACACTTTAACTGTGTTACACATGTGTTTGTGTCTTACATATACACTTTTACTGTGCTACACATGTTTTGTGTCTTACATGTACACTTTAACTGTGCTACACATATTTTTTGTGTCTTACGTATACACTTTCACTGTGCTACACGTGTTTGTGTCTTACATAGAAACTAAATTTTTTAATTAATTGTTTAAGACCTTCACAACCTAGGGAAGAAACGAAACTAGCATACATCGTAAACATATACATTTGATGACCAATTAGAATTTTTGGTTAGTGTTTTCGAAGTTTGGGGCTTGTCGATCAAATAACACGATTTTGGAAATATTCTTCATAATATTGCAGGACAACTACCTGGACTATTCTGACTGAAAGCCTTTATAATCACGTGCTCCACATCTAATGTTGTGTCTATAAGTCTTTTGAATTATTCATGTTCTGATAAAAAGTGTGAAGTGCGGTGATTAATTAAGATGTACAGAGTAGGTTGTAAACATATATGGTCTAATACCTGATAACATTAAATCATTAATTCATTAAATAAACCAATATGACATAAGGGTTTTCACTGTTAGGTCATTTTTAGAGTTACGTATAAATAAGTAATTGTAAATTAATTTGCCGGAGATATTTTTCGATTACTGTTTTGAATTGCTCGTAAGCAGAGTATTCAACAAGCAGTACAAAACAGTATTAAACTTTTATGGATCTTTTTAATCTTTTAAGCTTTGTTTTATTGTCTTTGTAATGTATAAACATTTTATTTTTCCCAGAGCGTATTTTTGACAAACACACATTTGTTTAAAGTATAAAGCATTTTCGAAGTAGCTTTAGCAATTAAAATAACCAAGTTTTACCAGGAACTTTTATCGAATCGAAAATAAAGCAGATTATGAAACGCGATTCTCTAAATATTTTTTCAGTTCCTCTGTTTGAGCACTAAATGTTTTAACCGTAGAGGCTAATAAATAGTAACGTAGAGCTATATTTTTGTCAACATCTTTTTGTTTTAAGTGAAATAATTTCTTTCAGAAAGTAAATGTGATATGGTATTCGTACACAATCAAAACAAAAATCAGAAAGCATGAACTTCTAAATATTAGTTTCTGTAGTGTCTGCTTGATGAATACAAGAATATAATGCCATAGTAGTAAGATTTCTTTTACTAATTTATCACTGCCATCCAGTAACTTGTTATTTATTTTTTTAAATTTTATTGGTTTATCCCTCGTATCCAACAACTACTATAATTATTGACTTTTATTAAAACTGCCATCTAGGAACTACTTATTTACTTTTTTAAATATAATTAGTTTTTCAGTACCATCCAGCAACTAATTTAATCGTTTACTATTATAAGATTAAAACTGCAATCCAGGATTAAATTGTTTATATATTTTTTTAATACTAATAGTTTATCACCACAATCTAGAAACTGATCATTAGCTTTTTACTATTATTTGTTTGTCAGTGCTTTCCAGTAACTAATAATGTAATCGGTTTAATATTATACTTACTTAAAAAGTGACATCCTTATTGAAATAAAGCTTAAAGGAAACCATTGGTTATTTCCTTCAACAAAAAAACAACAAAACAACTCGTTATGAGTTTTAGTTATATTACTGATGTACTTCAGAACATAATTCCTTCGCTTTCAAATATTTGATTTTGACATTGGAAAGGGATAATCAGATATTTTTTTACAATTTCAATAAAATTGTTGAATGTGAGTCAAACAAGATATTAATACAGATTTTTATTTAAACGAAATAGTTGTTGTCGAGAGAAGAAAAAGAATGGGAAGAAGAAGGAGAGAGAGAGAGAGAATGAGAGATAGATAGAGAGAGTGAGAGAGAGAGAGAGAGAGAGAGAGAGAGAGAGAGAGAGAGAGAGAGGGATACACGTTCAGAAAAGCCACATACGCAAACTTTACAAAAGTTTAACTTAGGATAGTAGGACATAAAAGCAGATTAAAACGTTAAAACCATAACAACAATATTCAACAATGGAAATAACGGACAAGTGACCAGAAACAATAACAACCATGGGTAACAATAGTAATTATACCCAACAATAGAAATAACTGATAATGTGGGGCCAAAACCAGTTACAGTAAAAGCCATAATACAAATAATGGAAAAAAATGGGCCAAAACATTTAAAATGCCATGAATAGAAATATTTAAAAATACTGGGCTATAAAACAGTACCAATAGTTGCCAAAATAAAATTAACAGGTCATACGGAGACAAAATCATCAAAACACATTTAACAGAAGTATGGAACTGCCTTGGAAGGGTCAATGGTTCATGTAATAGAATAATTAAAAGAGACAACAAATATCGACTGACGAGAGAACCCATGATGAAATTACCGCATTGAAACGGTCAGTGCAAAACCTATTTAAAATTTATCAAACGAAAGTGTGTATGTACAAACATCATTTGTAATACAAATTTCAAAACAGATATTTAACACAAGTTTCTTCTTATCTCTTTTTTATATATATTCGTTGCATAAATTGGATTTGCATATTCATTTTTAGCGATTTTGGTGTTTGCATAATGCCTTTTGATGTTCGCTTAAAAATTATCGTAGTTTTAATTGGCAATATTGAGGAAAACACTTTGCATTCTAATATTAATATATAATTCAATGATAATGAAAACAAGAACTGTTAAAAAGCTCTTGTAGACATTAACAGTAATTGTCTTTAAAATCATTAAATATGTTTTCAAGGAATGTGATTTACAAATTCTTATACTCAATTTAAATGTTAAGTGACAAATTCAGCTTACCGTTCTGAATATTTTGATAAAAATAACTAAAATGTACCTAAAACGCACAGTAATAATTTCGAGTCAAAACGTATGTCATTTGATTAGATTATTCTTAGATTATTCTTACTAAATTCAAAGTATGTTTGTTGTATAAAAGTTACTTCCTAAAAAGCTTGCACTGCACATTTTATCCCTAGAAAACTGATTATATAATGTTCTTGCAGACATGACTGTTTAACAAGAAGCCGAACAAAAAAATATATTTATGATTTTTCTTATTTCTTTACAAAATTTAATTTTCAGAAAAAGAAGACTTACCACATTATACTGCCAAACTATCCGATAGCTTTGTCACACTTGTTCTGATCTTGGAGATTCTCCTTTAGATTGCATATATCTGTAAAATCCAATAGGCTTCCCGGCTAGGCATGTTCGGGGAAAATAGTGGACGAATACAGAAATTAATTAAACAGTTAGAAGGACACTCATTCTCGTCATTTTCAATCTAATGGGAATCTCTAGATAACCAACTTTAGCGTGGAAACATTTCTGCACAACTGGTCAGAAATGGTGATAACAGCCTTAGAATTATAGCATACAAGTTCATGTTTAAATTAATACAGCTCGGCTTACGCTTTGGAACTCACGCTGTGTATTTTTAATCACTCTGTGGACAATACATATTGCGTAAATAATGACATTTTCTAACATAGGATTACTTTTGCTAATTATTTTTATTAATACCTAATTAAGATCTTGCTAGAAATGTTAAATAAAAAAAAAGATCTTACAGAAATGGATCGGTCGACTAATTACTGGATAATTTGACCAATTACTTGACCATTCAACAAATAACTGGGTCATTTGACTAATTACTGGTTCATTCGACAAATACTAGATCATTCGACCAATTACTGGGTCATCCGACAAATTACTGGGTTATTCGAAAAATACTGCTTCATTCGACCAATTACTCGATCGTTCGACCAATTACTCGATCATTCGACCGATCATTACTGTTAAAGTTTTTATTCTCGTGAACATAAAATTTCCTGTTTTTCAGTAAAACGGCATTTTCGTGAGTTCTTTTATTTGTGTTTTAGCGGGTTTTTTTTATTAATTTAATCATTTTTTTCCAAAATATGTTTGCATGCGATTTAATGTAGTTTAAAATTGTATTATATTTTGTCGCGGCTTTTAAGAAGTGGATAGATCTGCCCATGTTATCCAGGAAAAATAGTTCCCTACGAAAATTAATGTTTTAGAGTACATAACGATATGATTTTTTATTAAGTAAAAGCCAGCTGCATAGGTATTTTAGAAAACATATGAAAAGCCAGCTGCATACATATTTCAGAAAACGTATGAAAAGCCAGCTGCATATATGTTTCAGAAAACGTATGAAAAGCCAGCTGCATAAATATTTCAGAAAACGTATGAAAAGCCAGCTGCATATATATTTCAGAAAACGTATGAGAAGCCAGCTGCATATATATTTCAGAAAACGTATGAAAAGCCAGCTGCATAGATATTTCAGAAAACGTATGAAAAGCCAGCTGCATAGATATTTCAGAAAACGTATGAGAAGCCAGATGCATAAATGTTTCAGAAAACGTATAAAAAGCCAGCTGCATAGATTTCTCAGAAAACGTATGAGAAGCCAGATGCATAAATGTTTCAGAAAACGTATAGAAAGCCAGCTGCAATAATTTCTCAGAAAACGTATGCCTATTTCTCTTGATATAATGATTCGTCAGATTAATGAAATGATCAGTCTCCTATTGCACTCCATCTCTTTCATTCAGATGGGATGGTTTAATGAGACTAAATTTGTTTCATTTTGTGACAAGCGAAGAGAGCAAATTTGTTGTTTCTGAGAACTTTATACTTTAACCGGACGTTGCGTTTGGTAAATCGTGCACAGTAGAACATCTTGCATTTGTTGTGTCTATACCTTGGTAGTTTCAAGTTCTGGTCTCCTGTTCATGAATTTATATAGAAACAGTATATATCATTGGCTAAATTGCTATTACCGGTCGTCTTGAAAGTTTGTTAATTGTATATATTGTCAGATCATTGTAAACGTAAACCAATTATGAATAAATGGGGGTACGTTGGAATCAATGGCATGAAAAAAAATCATATAAAAACAGATACATTTCTTGCCCATACAGTTAAACAAAACGTTTACCGGTTAATATATACATTTGGTCATCGACCGTTCCGCGGCGTTTTAATTTGGGACCGAGGAAAACCAATTAAATTGTTTGAAATTTACCAAATAACTCATGAGTGATTGACATGTGCATGTCTTGTTTTTAATTTGTTGTCTTTAAGTTTTGTTTTAATTTCTCAGCATTTTATAAATCTTTATTTTGATATTAATTTTTTACTTGTCGAATGTAAAGGAACAAACCTACTTTTCTGAGTAACTACTCAAGTTTGAGCCTTAAAATATAACATACGTGGTTGTCTAATATTATAAGAGCAAACATGGGGATAG
This sequence comes from Corbicula japonica, assembly GCA_038501625.1. Classification (NCBI taxonomy): domain Eukaryota; kingdom Metazoa; phylum Mollusca; class Bivalvia; order Venerida; family Cyrenidae; genus Corbicula; species Corbicula japonica. The sequence goes on from JAZAYU010000048.1 coordinate 934,565, forward strand.
GTAACAACCGTATCTTTTGACTACACTTTGTTTGTATTGCCCCGTTTTTATTTAGAATTTTTAATAAAGTTTTTGTGGAAGTCCATTTTTTTTCTTAGTAACTTTTCTTGAAACTTAAAATAGTTATCTGACTATATAGCAACCACCGGGTCAAATGTGATAACTCTTGATTGCATTTTTTTTTAATTTGACGCTTATTTTTACTCAGGTTATTTGACAAGTTTTTTTGTTAAAGTCCTCAGTAGCAGTGCAATTCGAAATAGACAAATCTGTTCATGGACAGTAATGAAAATGCAAATTACAACCCACGACGCCTAGCCCCAGTTTAAGCTAAATTCAGTATTTACGCAAGTAAACAGTACCAATTTTTATCAATCCCAAACGACGGTGTGTGCTTATGACGGTGAACATGGAACCCTTAATTTTCAAATTAATACCATTCCATGATCAGAATCATATGGTCCCTTGATAACAGAACGGGTTTAACCTTAACGAGAAAACAACTTGCTGAACTGAAAAGAAAAGAATTCAGTAAGGGAATTTGAAACAAGAAATATCTTTAAAAAAGATAAACGGCGTTGATGGAAAAGATTTTATATATAAGAAAGAAAGAAATAAAGAGCGTGCAAAAATTTCGTCTGGTGATAATACGTCGATTAAAGAAGAATGTCTAACATTAACTGTACATTTATTCAGTTTCAATAAAATACCTCTTGTAGAGTTAGTACTAATGACGAATAAATGTTATTAAAATACAATAAATGAAAATAATAACAACTTGTTACAAGAGCGAAATCTACCAACTTTTACGTAAACTAACTTAAAAAAAGTGTCCCTCCCGAGTATTGAACCCGGGGCATCCGCTTGAGAGGCGAGTGTGATAACCACTACACCAAGGCGATTTGAGTCCTGGAATTGAAATTAACAATCAGTATCAAAGGAACTAGAAAGGAACCAGTAAGAACCAGAAATATCTGCACTTCTCTGTCGTTTAACACTCTGTATTGTACTCGAGTGTTTACCTGACACCCATGAATATTCCATATAAAATCGTATTTAAGCCATCAATTGACTTAACTGGTTATTTATACCGTAAATATATTTTTCTCCAATACAATTATCGCTTTTAAAAACGAAAATGCCCGAACATATAAGTGCCATGTAAATACTAACACACAATATAAAAATCGTTACGGTAAGCATTAACGAGACCCACTAATAACCAATCAAAATAATCTATTTGATTTTCCCGCTGCATAATAAGTTTTATTAACAATATTTCATTGGTCGAAAAACTAGGTCAAAAGTGAGCTTAGACAGCTAACGCCGAAAAAAAAACAACAGAAGGTTTATATTTGGAATTATTGAACAATATCAGAATCTTTACTGGCTAATATATAGAAACCACCAACATAAAACAAAAAAACATATCAAACGTTTGTTGAAAATCAATCGTTAATAAAGTCCTGATAAAATTTACGACTTAGATTTTTACAAAACGTTGACATTAATCTAATGTGTTCCCATTAAATGTTCATGAAAGAAAGCATTTTCGATTTGAAATAACACATTTCTCTAAAATCTTTTTTTAAACGATTTGTAATTACACCAGAAGCCATTTAATAAATAACATCTTAAACCGCCATGAAAGTAAATCCTTTCCATTTGTAATTACAGTTTTCTTGAAAATCTTTTCAAACGCTTTGCAATTACACTGGAAGCCATTTAATAAATGACATCTTATTTGATTACAGAAGGCAGGTTATAACTATTTGTTTTTGTGTCATTCACGAACATGTCAAAAATAAACTCTCATTTCTGTTGATCAATAAGTTAGTCTGTTTGGTCAAATGTATACTTTATTTGTTTATTAAAATCCAGTTAAATCTATCATTTTACGAAAATGTGAGAGCAAATCACTACTTTCATAACCTGGGCTGAAGGTTATAAAACTGAGCTTGGAAACCAGTCTCAAATCTCAAGCATCTGATTGGCTGAAATGGCGACTAGTCGCCATTTCAGCCAATCAGATGCTTGAGATTTGAGACTGGTTTCCATGCTCAGCTTTATAACCTTGGGCACTGATCTATTGAACATTGCCTATAGACATGAACATGCAGATTCATGGCATCTGTTGAACAATCAATATTACAGCTGAGAATTCTTCGTTATCCGTTTTTTTTTTAGTTTCTTTAACAATATCGGGAAGAGATCATTTAAATTCACGAGACGGTACCACATTTTGAGTTAAATAGTTTAACTATTCTAAAGGTGCCTGTTCACATATCAGGACTGAAGGTTATAAAACTGAGATTGGAAACCAGTCTCAAATCTCAAGCATCTGATTTGCTGAAATGGCGAATGGTCGTCATTTCAGCCAATCAGATGCTTGAGATTTGAGACTGGTTTCCAATCTCAGTTTTGAGATTTGAGACTTGTTTCCATGCTCAGTTTTATAACCTTGGACACTGGACGAAGGTGAAAGTTTTTTTCAGATAGCAAACTTTATAACTTAAACTGTAGAACAAAGTAAATGTCAAGCAATACATAGTTAACGTACAAGGTAATATGTTTTACGTCGAAGTTCTAATAGCGTTTCTACCACAGTAAAATTAATTCACAATAGGTCATAAAATGTCCTGATTAGTCCAAAATTTCGGCGAAATTTACGTATGTGCAGTCATTTCATAGAAGGAAAAATCAGACATCGAAGTTTTCCACCCTGAACTTTGAAAAGACATCATTAAAATAAAAGATCTTATTGATTGCTGTATGTAACTAGTTAAAACTAGGGGCGTTTTAGTTTTTGTAAACAACCGATTTTTTTTTTACTTTCGTCTTGATTTTTTGAAAAAATCGCCATTTCTACAAAATATAGTTGTATTATATAATAATAAAAATAATTAATAACTTACTAGAGTAGGTAAGATAGTTATATACCCTAGGATGAAGCTGTTAGTCTGTATAAACATGTTGCAAAACTACAGGAAAACATTTTGTTTAATACGGTTAAACTACAAACCCGTATATTGAATCAGTGTTGTTATCTATCATATATATTTGAAGGCCATTGGCTGGTTGGTTGAGCATGATACTCGGATTTACTTAAATACTGTGAGGCTAGACGGCGTAAACAGTTATACACATTTCCATTACTGCTGATGAAGAGTCTCAATCAAACCGAGCCTGCAATATTTTGATATTTGTCTTTTGGTGGCTTTCGAAGTTTCATTTCCATGTATTTATCTATCACAATAGCGTTATTTGTGGTGTGGCGACTGTAAAATGTCTCTCCATACTTGTGTTCGGTGACTTTCAAAGTTTCTTTTTTGTCTGTTTAAAATATACATGCACATACGATTGACTTTACTACATGTTATAGTTCTGTCAATTCTTCCAAATAAAAAACACTAATTACAATTAAAGGAAAACATCATTTTACTAAAATAATGTTCATTATAATTAAATATTTGCAACACTAAAAGAAGATGTTGATGAAACTTTCAGTAAAAAAAAGATTTTAAAAAAGGACATTTGAAGTCCACCGAACATGACAAATTCAAAATGTAGGTTCGGTTTGATTGAGCCTGTTCATTAGCAGTAATGGCAGTCCATATTACTGTTCACGTCCCATAGCACCGGGTTGAGCGCAACTTAATTTGTATACAAGTGGACAAATGGTGATGTCGACAGTGGGCCTTAATTTCCTTAATTTAAAAGTCCAGTACAATATTTACCCAAAAAATAAGTATCGTGCCTTCAAAGTGCCAAATTATTAACAGCACTTATTTTAAGTAAGGGGAGACATTTTACGGCCGCCACACGGCACAATAAACGCTACTGTGATAATTAAATAGATACAAAAATTTGAAAGTCACAATAAAGAGTTATCAAAAGTAACAACAACTCGTTTTACCGCATCTTACTATATCGGCTTAACATTCCTTCAGTTTCCAGAATCTTGCAATCTCCGTCTTTCTATCGGGAAAATCACAACTAAACAGTCTTAGCGAGAATATAAATATAATACTATTCGTTTTCAAAAGAAGAGAATCTGGGGGTTACGTCCGAGGAAGGTGTTTTCAAAAGAAGAGAATCTGGGGGTTACGTCCGAGGAAGGTCAGTCACAAAACTGTTTTGCCACTCGTTGTTAAACTCGAACTTTGAAGTGCACCAACCTGAACTTTGTAAAGTTAATATCTAATAATTTTATTAACAGACATATTCAATTATCATTGGTAAACTTTCTCCAACTTGTAGTGGAAATATGGCTTTGTAACAGCCTACCCGGTCACTTACAAGGAAGTCCAAGCTTATTTCCATCTACCGAGGCTCTGATGTAGTTCACATCATTCTCTTCTTTTTAAACTACTTTTGTTTTAATCTTTAATTGTTCACAATATTTATGCACTTGACATTTTAACATACTGACTCAACCTTCTCGATCATAATCATTAACGATTGTTGTCAAAAAGAAGTAGATCAACATAGCATATGTGCTTAAGATATGTATGTTTGTTAGTTATAAATTGATTTTTTACTATAATTGAGACTTATAGAGCATTTAATCTTTTTTGGAAATAAATAAACTGATAAAGGAATTGTAACAATAAATATAGCTTAAACATTCTTGATTGCAAAGTTGACATGGCTAAAAATTTTAAGGCTGTCATCTATATTACAAAAATCAATTATGATTTTATGGCAAGCAATGTGAAGCGCCTTTTCTGAGACAACCTGTTCATTATACATACACCATTATGTCGTCAGCATAATTTGTAGTCTAAATAGAATTATTGATACGTTTCCTGCTGGAAGATTGACAATTCTCACGACATCTATGCACAACTCCTGTTTGACATCGACATAAGATATTTTTAAATCCGTGAATTGCCTGATTGTGTTTGATTTATGATAGAGACTCGTTCCAGTTCGTTATTTTAATTGAAAACTTAAAAGTGTATTGTAAAGAAGCACACGCATTGACAACCTTGGCCGGAATTCTTTTCAGTGATTGAAATAACAACATCAGACTAGAAAACTATATGCATAAAACATTGTTGCAAACCAACTGATAAAAAAAGTGTTTTAGCTTATACAGACACATAGTGACAATTTCAAATATTCTTTCTTCCCAAGAACAGTGATAAATTGGAATAAACTCAATGACAATATTGTGAACAAAACGACAATAGTAAGCTTCAAATGTAAATTAACATCGCCAGACTAATTTCATGAGCACCATTCGGGATTCAGATTCAGTGGACATTTCATCGCCAATTCAGTAACTTTTCAGACAAAGACATTCGATTTTACATTGTACATGAAAGCTGTCAAATATAAATACCCATATCCTAAATTCTTGGTGTTGAAAAGGAACATGTAATAAATGAATAGTTGTTTTACTCACAAAGTGAGTAAAGATCAACATAACATAAGTGTTTAAGATTGATCTAGTGGCACTAAGAGACCATTTCATCTTTTTATGAAAATCAATATACAACGAACTAATAAAAGAATTTGTAAGAGAGCTTAAACATCTTGATTGCAAAGTTGACTTTGCTAAAAAATTTAAGGCCGACATCTATACTACAAGAATCTATTACGATTTAATTGCAAGCAATGTGAAGCGCCTTTTCAAATGCTCCAGATAAAACAGGCCCCAGTCTCTATATCGAACGCTTAGTGCAAACGTATCATATCTTCTTCATTATTTTTGGTAAGATAAAATAGATATAAGTTACGATGTAACAGACTATGCAAATCTGAGACACCCAATTCATTATACATACATAATTATATCGTCAGCACAATTTGAAGTCTAAATGGAATTATCGATACGTTTCCTGCTGAAAGAATGACAATTATCGCGACATCTATGTACTACTCCTGTTTGACATCGAAATAAGATATCGTCAAATCCTCGTAATGCCTGATTGTGTTTTATTTATGACGGCAACTCGTTCCAGTCCTTTATTTTAATTGGAAACTAAGAAGCGTATTGTAAAGTAGAACACGTATTGACAACCTTGACCGGAATCCTTATCAAAGACGGAGATAAACATAACCAGACATGTGGCTTCCTTTTGCATTAGGTGTTTTATTTGCGTTCTGACACGTTTTTGTTAATGAGTTCTGATTATTAAATAACTTTAATCAATATTATGAGATAACATTGTCAATGCTGCGCCTTTGTTAGCAAAATAGCCTTGATGAAATTCTTAAAGAAAACAATATGCATATCTGAAATAACCATACTCAGAAAACACGGCCTCCCACCAAACACCGCGTTAAAGCAGAAAAGAACAGAGAGCACAATTTTAAAATTATCAATTAAAAATAGACACCACAAGCAATTAATGAATATTACAACCCGAGAGATTACCACCTTGGAACGACAGGGCAGAATATTAAACCACTGAGAGTATAAACCAGCTTTAAGGTTTCTCCAACTTCACTGTACAGCACACTTGGCCAAACAGGTTCGCATATGAACAAACAAGTACAAGTTGTACAAGTTTGTCATGGTGAATTTACTCCAACACACCTTGTTTCTCTTTTGTTCAATATGCATCATTTTATAATCACTAGCAATTTAAATGTGTTTACTTAGCCGCCTAGTTTAGTTATACATTTTTTTTTATTTGTCACTAATCAAGGGGAGGCTGTGATTTCCTTGATATACATCATTCACTTTTCTGTGTTTGTTTATAAAATCAAATTCTGGTTTTGTGTAGTATAAAGTCAAATAATTAAATACTCAGTGAACCTACATGCATTTCTGTGTCTGTTTATTTACAATGGATACACACTGCTTATGGGGATGGTCGGTGATGCATTAATGTTTCGCCCTAGATCATAACTATCGAGTCTCATCGTGTTAATGTAGATAAGGCGATATATAATTATTATTTTCTATTTAATGCACGTTTAAAATTGCAAAAATGTTGAACATTTGATTATAATAAACAAAAGACTTACCAGTGCTATATGACTGTAGACAAAGGGAAGAAACTGCTATATGACTGTTGACAATGGGAAGAAACTGCTATATGACTGTAGACAAAGGGAAGAAACTGCTATAATGAAAGCTACTGCACCCACCATACCGAATAACTCGACTTACAGTTGCACTGAATGTAACATTCTGCATTCTAAAGCATTGCTTTGAATTGAATCATATAGAATGCGATATATGCGAGGGGTATTGTTAGAAATAAGTGTTTTGCTTCTTAGTTTTAAAAGATTAGACAAATAAAAAAATAATACTCTTATTGATGAACGATTTCAAATTCGATACCATTGTGCCAAACTAACAATCATTACATGCATTCGTTTACATGGAACCCGGTCCTTTCAGTCACTCGCTTTGCAATGAATTAGATGACTTTTTTTTTCTCCAATTTTTAAATTACTCCATGATTTCGGAATAAGTTTGATTTATACTATGCCAATATTCGTTTAGTTATATTTATTTGTTCTTTTTTGGTGGTATTGGCCGCCCATAACATATCCGGTTTACGCATTTATAATTGGCAACTTAATTAAGTGTACATGCAGACAGGTTTTTAAAATTTTAAAATATTTAAAGTTACGAACTGAAAATGTCATAACTAAACGACAGAATGAAAAGGACATAGTTCATATATGACATCATAAGCTTATTGTTGTCGATGCTGTTTAACATTAATCAAGTATAACAATCATTTTGTTATACTTTATTATATAGGTATTACAATAAAACCCTACTTAGGTCTACTGGTAAAACAGATTTGACCTAAACTTTTTCGTTGCATATGAAGAAATCGAATTTATAATAATAATAATAATAATAATAATAATAATAATTATAATAATTATAATAATAATAATAATAATATAACAATAATAAAAAAATTAAATAATAATAATCTCTTTATTTTTACGACGGTAACTCATTTAAACAATAACATTAAGATGAAATCGCTAATTTAATGAAACCTTTAAGACATTGGCACTTAAGTTACCATTTATGTAATTATAAAATTAAAATATATTGCTATTTATCAAATAAAAATCACCAGGGTCATATAACAGCCGTTTGAGGTTTGCGCGCCAAATGTTCCTCTGCCTGGATCCGCTAGTGAGTATATAGATTGTAAACAAAAGTTAAAATCAATAACGCTACGCTACACATTAACACCACGTGTTTTAGATCATGTACACATGTGCAGCAGTATCGGATTGAATTTATTTGCTTAAGTATTACTTTTAACAGTGTTTATCAGTTAACATGTTTTTATAGTATCGCAGAACTAAATTCATGACAAGATTAACATTTATTTGAGCGATATTCTACTTTCGGTTTAAAATTCAATCATTGGTTTATTTATGTAAAGTTTGCATTTTCTTTTAATGAGACATGGATCTTCAAACAGACACGAATGGAGCGGCGCCACAGACCGGAATTACAGTGGTGGTAGCGGTGGATGGAAGTGAATTTTCTGATTATGCCCTTCAATGTAAGTTTTAAATTAATTTTAAATATGTATATTTATGTGTAATGGTGACCTACTTCTACTTTGTGGAAAGCAAGTGTGTAGTCGGGCGGAGAAAAAGGGGAGGTTTGCTTTTGTCATTGTAGCAGCATAAAGTAGGATGCATTTAATTTTACTTTGGCTTTTTTTGGAGCATTTCATTCTTTTCTATATGCAACGCGGCAGCGGCTTTGCATACGTGGAATACTTTTATAAATATCGCAATCACATGAGCGTCATTAAAAAATTTTCACGAGCTTCTATAGCGTTTTGAAACAGTTGATTAAATAACGGGGTGAGGTTAAACTTTACCCTCATGGATGAGTAACTTCCAAATAAACAAAGCCACGCCTCGGGTATTGGGGTGTGCACGAGGATTCAAACAAGTTCAGAATGTCCAAAGAAAGGAGTCAAAGATTGATAGCAGGACCTACGGTAATGTTATCTAACAAAAAAAACCGACGAAATATTTTGCTTTTGTCTTGAGTATATTATTATAATTTATATATCCATCTAAAGGAACACATCGCTAAAATAGTCAGTGACACTTAAACCGGTATGGCTTCAAAATTCTTACTAATTTAATCTTTCTTATGATTGGATTTCAGTTTACGCCGAGACGATTCACAAGCCCGGAAATAATGTGGTGGTTGCCCACTCCACGGAGTACAAGAACATAAGTTTTCCAGGTAACAAGATCTGGGTCCAAGATCATATAACTAAATCAGGAGATCAGTATGAAATCTCATGCATCTGAATGGCTAATCAGATGGTTGAGATATCAGACTGATCTCCAAAATCAGTTTTATGATCTCGGGCCCTGACCCCATTACCACAAACCAGGGTCGGATGCATCATTTCCAGAAAGGGGGTTCGTTTGGGGGCAGTCTTAGGGTTGTAACATGATAATTTCCAACTTTCTAGCCATATTCCCCATAAAAATTAAATATTGCTCCCCAAAAAGGGGTTTGAGCAACCCCAATGAACCCCCTCTGGTGGCGTCATCATTTCATTAAGGGTTTTGTATACTTTCTCTTTCTTCCAAAAAACATTTAAGGTAGAGCTTTAAAACTCAAAATAATTTTTTAGCATCACAATATCACCTATCAGGACAGGTTTCATAACTTTTGACTATATTTTGTCATAGGTATATGCATCTTTTTGCTCTTAGAATTTTCAGTAAGTTTTTTTAAAGCTCAGTTTTGAAAAACCTGGACCTAAAATTAAAAAAAAACAACTTAAAACTTAAACTGGAGACCAGTCTCAAATCTCAAGCATCTGACTGGCTGGGCACCTTAAACTCGGGTTTATGATCTTGGGCCCTGCATTTGTCGCATTTCGGCGTCTTCTTGTTTTTCGTGATATTAAGGCCAGATCATTTCGAAACAGGTGTTTAGGCTTTAATATTTATATTTTTCGATGACTGCCATAGGTCAAAAACACACAGTTTGAACGAATAAACAGTTTAAATACCGGTATATATTTTACTTCAAATAAACAAAACATAACATGCTCTTTTGATTTGGCACCACTACTGATCCTGAGCGAGTCAGTGCTCTTGTGACATTTGTACGTGTTGACTGTATCTGGCGACATTTAAACGGTGAGAATTAACAATTCCCTATTTCAGTTAAAAAGATCCTTGAGATTAGAGACTGGTTTCCATTCTCAGTTGTATAATCTTGGAGCCTGGTTTTCTTGTTTTCAGCGGTCGGGATGATATCAGGTGATACTGCGATGAACTTGCTTCAACACGAAATGTCAGAGGAAGAACGTAAGACGGACGAACTTGTGAACAAACTTGCTCAAAGAATGAAACAACTCAAGGTATAAACATGTTTATTGGTAAAGCATTCCATATATCATAAGGAATATATCTGAATGTATCTCAACATGTAAATCCATGCGGCATTTCAGTTAATTATTATTCCGACATCTTGTATGGAGTTGTGTTAGCGAATCTGGCACATAGCTGCAAATACGCGAGCAGGTGGCTATATCCATAAGATTCTCTTTTAGGGCATATCAGGAATGACCACATCCAGACTTCTCCTCACTCATCCAAAAAGTAGACAGGAGAAGAGAGCGTGGTTATATAATAATCAATTTTAATACAGACCACACGAACAGTTAACGAAAGTAAGAGCCCGAGGGTATACCGCCTTGGAACCTAGTTATAGTACTCATCAACCTCAAACATGTCTCAACATGTTTTAAAAATATGAACAAAAAGTTCTTGGTGAAAAGACTCCAACCCACCCATCAGCTGGACAAGTTTGCATGCAAAAGCACACAAACTTATAAAATATAAGAAGCTAATAGCTTTGTATAGCAAAAAGGCAGGTACTAAATGATCTCACCGAGACCAGAGCACCTGGAGTCAAATCAGCAAGAACACGATGACAGTGATTAAAGAAAGAATCGAGCTTCTATGATTTTTACAAGTTTTTCTCATAAACCATCATAAACGCCACCGTCGTGCAACCAAAGAGGTAAGCATAATGATTAACTGTAGATGGGTTAATCACCAGGAATGCAGAGCGCTGTTGAATACCATGTTGGAAACCTTTCTTTTTGAAATAACGTGGAGAAATTAACATTGTTTTTCATTTTTATAAATTTAAGTTTAAGTTCATAAATTAAATCTCCGTAAAAAACTGGCTGTGAAATAACTTGTTGCAATAGTGAATTTAAACTGCACCTGTTTTGAAAAATAAATCTGGGTATCGGCGATAAAACTTAGAAAAGGTTTTCTTTAATTTGTGATACCGATAACGCTGTTTAAAATTTTTTTTGAATCCAAAGATTACGTTCATTGAAATCTTTAACATCATTGCAAGCTCTAGAAAAGCAAACATGCTGTATGAACCCCGTAAGATGTTTCACGAGGAACATCGCCGTCAAAAAAAGGGAAATTTACTAAATAAAAATAAAATCATTTCTTTTGTCATATATTTTAGTAGTGGTGTAACTATTTTCAATGGAAAGATTTAGATCAAGAAAATTTACATGTTTTTTCTGAAGTGTGTGCTTTATTAAGTTGTAGTTAATTAAGATCACTTTTGACCATTGATAGAAAATGGTTATTAGCTATATATAATAAATCATCAACGTACCTCGGGGAGTTGTTAAAGGTTGAAATAATGAAATCATGATGTTCCGTAAAAAGAGATAACACAAGTCGCTTTTATAACAGTAATAAAACAGATCAGCAACAAGGGATGCACAATTAGTACCTGTTGGAATGCCTGTAAGTTGTTTATAAATAGAGGTACCAAATTTAACATCAGTGTTATCCAGTAAGAAAGTAAGCGACTCTATTAGGTCTTGACAAGTCCATAAAGTATAATTATCATAAGGACCGTCTGTAAAAATGTTTTATGTTCGTAAAAAGCAATAAAGGTTTTTTTTTCTTGCAAACATTTTTTTCAGTGAGACTGGTGAGCTTGTCTCTTATTGAATTATGACGGAACGAGTTGTACAAAGTCGAAAAATCTTAGTTACTAACAGAAGGCCTGAAAATTATTTAAAGTTTCTTTTAAACGTCACAAGAGTTTTTAATAGAACTAAAAAGATTTTTGCCAGTCGTTTCAAAATCTTTTCGCAATACCTAATTAACTGTTTTTATGGCTGTAAGACGAGATGTTAAGAGTACAGATAATTAAGAAGTTGTACTAGAATTTGAGTTGGCAATAAATCTTGCTTTATATGGCGTTTTGTGCATTTCAGGCAGCCGATACATAATAGGAATTTTTATCTTGTTTTGGTTCAAAACTGATTCTTAATTTTGCAATATGTTGAGTATGTTCAGCTACAATATCACTCTATGATGAAGAATTCAATATGTAAGATTTAGTAAAGTTAAGCTCTTACGAATTTTAATATAGTGTATACGTCGTACTATAATTACATTATTAGAAGCCTTATCAGCAGATGTTAAAACAAATCCTTTGTGAAAATCTTGAATTCCTTTTTCAAAGTTAAAACGAGGTAGTGGTGGTAATAAAGCTTTCACTGAAGGATATACGAGTGTCAGTTATTTTGAATATTTGTTTTTCCAATCAGAAGGCTCGGCATGTTCTCGTTTGTCAAAGTCGATGTCTAATGGTATTCTATATTTCGGACATTTGAAAATTAAATTACGGATTCTATTGTCTTTGATAACTTTTAGATCCCCTGTAACAATATGACCGGCAGATTGAATTTGAACAATCTTATGATGTAGATGCATTATCAACAATCTGTAATCAGATGTATCTTTATTGTAATTGAAAATTATTTCCTAGTTGGCTTGTTGTATTTATAACAAACTATAGGTGATTCGGTATGCTTAAAATAATTAGGTACAGTCAATTGCACTACTGTTTTCATAAGTTTTCCTGACGGGCATGCACAGGCACTCCACTTGAATAGACGGCTAGCTACGACCCAGCGAATTGTGTCATTCTTATATTACTCAAAGTGTCATTTAAAGTGATTAAATTTTATCATAATTGCCACATGTGTTTTAGAATTGGTTAAGACAAAATACAATTATGTAAATCATGTTTCATTAAAACTGAATAATATGTTTAAAAGAAAAGTATTATTTGGATATGCTGCAAACATTCTTAAGACGAATTCAAATTACCGTCAATCAGACGGTGTTATTTTATATAAGTACAAGTTAAGTTTATTTAGTAAGTTCCTTGGATTTATTTTTAAAATATGACGATTTCTTGTAAAAGGAAAACATTTTTTAACTTTCGAAGTTTTGGTGTGATTAATGTAATACTGTATGTGTTTTTCTACAACAGAACACGTGAAGAAATATCCAAGTTTACTCTAAAGAAAAAAAGAAAAAACATTATTTATTTACTTTTCCTCACATATGCTCCAAAGCATCTTATGTCAAAAGATTGTCCCTTTTTCAAATAGTCTCTTTGCATAATATAAGAACCAGACTTTAAAAACATAAACAAACCTTCATATTAATCAGAAAATACATTGAAGGTTCCACAACCACATGCACACCATCGTTTGGGATAGTCAAAATTGTACTGTTTATTGGTGTAAATATTGAGTTGCGCTCAACCCGGGGCTAGGCGGCGTGGGCAGTAATATGTATTTCCATTACTGTCCATGAACAAGTTCAATCAAACCGAGCCTGCAATATTTTCATATTTGTCGTGTTCGATGGCTTTCAAAGTTCCCTTTTCATCTATTTCATCAAGATCCACTTAAAGTATTATTCCTAGTCTTGCTCGGTTTCGCTCCACCATATAGTATACCGGTAGCATCTTTTATACTTCTCAAGAATCTCTTGCAGGAATTATGTCAGAATTTTCCCGAGAGCTAAATTTTACAATTCGAACCGAACATACGTGAAAGATATACTTTTTCTTGTACGTATCCATTTTACTCTTATTTTGTTTTCAAACTAACTATGCGTATCGTGACTGTACGATGAGTTCAGTTCTCATTTATAATAGTGCGAAAAAACATCATCTGACCCGTCTAACACCATCAAAACTTTTCTGGTATTGGTGGTACAAATGACATATATATGTAAATAATAATTATTATAATAATAAAACAATGATGATGATGATGATTTTCTTCAGATTGAAGGCAGTATTGAGCGAATACACGGGAATCCTGGACCAGCCGTCATCGCTCTTGCTAACGATAAACACGCATCGTATATCGTTGTCGGCTGTCGGGGTAAAGGCTCTGTTCGTCGAACTGTCACGGGGAGCGTGACAGACTACGTGATCCACCATTCGGAGGTTCCGGTGATCGTCACGCGACACAAGGATCACATGCATCATTATGGCCTTCACCTTCATAATCCGTTTCACAGGACCAAATCTCAGGAGGACAAAGTACCCTCTTCACCGTAAACCCAGAGAAGATGAGGTTGCCTTCTGCTTTGTCCAAGTCATTTGCATTTGTTTCATTATACATAAATCAGGGTCCATGAACAAAAAGAGTTATTAACGGTTGCCGTCCCTTAAATTCGTTTTGAGTTTCCTTGCATTGTTCGGTGACACCGGGTCATTGTGTTAACCATGTGTTCATGTGTTCAATTGAAACATTGTGTCAGAATAGTTTAGCGAACTAGATCATGTGTTCACAATAAAATGTTTACAAATAACGAGTTTTGATTTGTCCTCAGTATTCCAAATGCCAGACACATAGTGGTAGAGCGTCGGACTCCAGATCTGGATACTGCGTGTTCGAATCCCAAAAGAGCTGAGATTCTTCTGCTGTTTCTTCAATCCAAAGTCGCCGCGAGTACTGGTTTCAACCCAGAAAGCAGTTAGCAAGCATGAGAAATATTAGTTAGAATAACTTGTTTCACAATCGATGTAAAATAATTATATATAAACTAAAACTTAACACGCTTTCGCGGTAACCAGTACAGATGGTATATGTTCTAGTGAATTACGAGTTGTTATTTCACCGTGCGAATACAAAGGCGCAGCTACCTGTGAACATAAAAGGTTTCGGTATTCACTATTGAAAAATCACCCCATATCCTACAGAAGCAATTATGCTAATGGACAAAAAAAGTCTTTTCCGGAAGGAAGATTGGAACTTTTTGCATGCCAATTTTAACACATTACTCTACCGGCAATAGAATTCTTTTTGCATTGAATGCATAGAAATGTCCTCTTTCCATTGATACCAAATTCATGCTGGTAGAGCAATGTGGAATTTAGATTTCATGCTTTCAAATGATATCTTGGAAAACCATACCGGACAAGACTTTTGTCCATAAGTATATTAATGCCTTCTCTATGTTTTAAAGTAAAGATATCCACAAAGCCATACAAAAACGGCGGCAGCGCCTGAGCAAATATGCAAGTTACAGACACAGTACATACCATCCGTATATTTTGTTGTTGTTGTTTATTCCCAGTTTAGGGACCCTCCCGCCGAGGACAATATGGTGTGGCTCATTAAAAGTGGAATTTGAATGCCGAAAACATAAGTTGCGGGGTGCAACTGCCAAACGCTCCAATTTTGAAGCCAAAAATAGTATGGATGCACTGCGACTAATTCAGCCTAAGAAGTGCATCCATGGTTGCATGTACCGGACGAGGATCGAAACGAAACAGAAAAGGTGATTGGAGAAAAGGTCTCGCCGTCTTCATCGAGGAGTCTCCTCTGCTGTGCCTCTGGCCGTGAACTCTGCCGCCGACGTCCCTGAACCCCTGGTCGGTTTCCCAGGCACATTGAGCGTACCCAGTACCGCCGACCAAGGACACTTCCATAAGGTCCACACCCCCGGCATCTCCATCCGCATTGTGCTGCCGCCACGCTGCAGGAGTCCGTCCCGCGCGTCCTCTTCTTCTGTTTCTGCCTACTTCGATCGAGTGGTTTGGATCAATGGTTGTATGTGACATCCGAAGATGTTGGATCCTCCCTGCTGTCTCTCCGTAGACTTCCACAGCTTCTAAGGGCGGCCGTTCCGGGGGAAGACGGTGCTCTCCATTATCAGCGAAGCCACCAGCACACTTCGCCAAACATCGCTGGTCCAGGTCCCGATGGTTATCAGTGCTTAGAGCTGGTCCCCTTTTCAACGATGTCGGCTGACGATGTCTGTTGATGACTTCAGCCCCGCTCGCGACGTGCACGCTCTGGATTGTCGAGCGAGTACCATCCGTATACCCTAAGAAGATAGAACAAGTATGCCTGTTATGTCACCCACAATGATTGACATTCTGCTTGGTTTGAAATTAGCATATTTCTTTCAAGGGATAACTACACTGAAGTACTTGGTTTAAAATTAGCATATTACTATCAAGGGAGGTAATTAAAACTGATAACTACACTGAAGTACTTGGTTTAAAATTAGCATATTACTATCAAGGGAGGTAATTAAAACTGATAACTATACTGAAGTACTTGGTTTAAAATTAGCATATTTCTATTAAGGGAGGTAATTAAAACTGATAACTATACTGAAGTACTTGGTTTAAAATTAGCATATTTCTATCAAGGGAGGTAATTAAAACTGATAACTACCCTGAAATACTTGGTTTAAAATTAGCATATTACTATCAAGGGAGGTAATTAAAACTGATTAACTACACTAACGTGAAGACAATTCAGTCTTTACGTAACAAGTACGACAATAGTTTTGAAGATTTGCCTTAACGTGTTCAAAAGACGGTCTCTTCTAAAACGTAAGCGGGTGTGGTACGATTACCATTTATTCCGTGTGATTTTTATATAGGCACATGTGATATCTGGATGTTTTTCTGATGGAAATTATGGTTTTTAGTGAATGTACTTTGAGTTTGCTGATACACGATATTTTAATATTACTTGTTTACCACGTGACTGTTTAATTATCGTTAACATACTATATCTGTTATATCTTTTTGTAGGGATCCCAGACATGTCATTGCACAAGAATGTGAAGTAGGGTAATATCATATTTCAAGTAGCCTTTGTGTTGTCTTTGTTTGGTTAACCACAATAATCATTGACTTATCTCTAAGGAGAGGTGGTTATGATTTTAATGTTTACCAAAACATTGAATATGGGCGTGCGTAAAATCCGATCTTAGGCTGCAGTGTATCAATCTACAATAATTTTTGAAAAAAAGTTTCTGTTTCCTTTATATATACGTGTATTTGTCAAAACTACTGTAATGTTGTATTATGTAAATAATGCAATATAAATGAGGTTACCCTAAAACCAAATCATGCAACCAAATCGTATTTTTTCAAGACAGCCACTTTCTTTATATGCACTGTCTTGGTCCGACAATTTGTGTTTATTTTATGGTTTGCGACCCTCCCCGTCACCATTTCACGGATTGGCTGTTGAGTTTTGTAACGATATTTGTGTTAAAAGATTAATTGTTAAGAAACACGATATTAAGCTCTGTAAAATTGGTCTAAAATGCCAGCACATATTTAACTTCAGTTGTAGTTTTGTTATGTGTTGATTTGGAAAGAATGTTTCTCAACCGGTTTTAATATAGCAAAACTGACTTCTGTCTGAGGTATTAAAATATAAACTAGACTGTGTCCTCGTCAACCCCCCCCCCCCCCACACACACACACACACACACACTGCTACAACAACATTTGTATCAAACGGCCATAACTCTTAAAAAAAGTCACATGAAAAAATAGTTTCTTTATGATTATCTACACATCCTGCTTGATCATCTGTGCAACCCGAGAGTTAATCGATACCACAAGATTTAGGAAAGTACATACTGACGGACGGACGTACGGACGAGTGCAACTCTATATCCACACTTCTTGTAAAACATGGTATTTCAAAGGCCAATTCTTTAAATGACGACAATCACAGTGGCAATACCCGATGATAACGACTCGTAACGCCCATACTCGTGGAGCAAGATCTTTTCATGGTCATCACCCACAACACGACCTTCCCTCAATATTACTTCACAGCCTTTGTTACTCCTTTAGTATTTCTCCACATCAACTTTAACTTTTAAAATGGGAATACGAAGTTTCAAGTATTCTAGGAAACGTTGTTCATAGAGGTCAGTTATTTCGTTGCACAATCATTGACAAAGAATTGCAACCAATATCATAAATAACAAAGTAGTGTTTATTTTTGATATTACAGATTTTTGTGTTTTCTGATATATATTATTTTCAGTTTTAAGCCTTTTTAATTAAACACGCCACTTCTTTTTGTAATCATGGGTGACAAGGATTTATTTTAACCAGGGGTTTCCAATTTCTTATTTTAGTATCACCCGGGAAAATCCATGTCCAAGAATAAACTGAACTAAACTAAATTTATCTACCCAGCTTTATAGATACAATTTGGCAATCGATTACGACAGACATTAGTTGTAAACGGTAAGTTATTTAGTTTTTATTCGAAAGCATTTATTTTATAACATTTTACAAGTTCTTAGTTATTATTCTGATGTAAACTATTAATAGTCTCCATTCTCGGAAAAACTGCGCAATAATATAAAAGCCGAATAGCATTCTGTTTAGAGAGGTCGCAACAAATGACTAAATACTAAAAAAAATTAAATTAAAAAAACGAATTGCCAGCTAGATTTTTGTGAAGAAATGCATTTATTTTAGGATTTTTTGTTTCAACATTTGCACTCTTAGATTAGTCAATCAATGTGCTAATTACCAAACAAGTAATATGACAAAAGAAAAAAGAAGTCCATATAGTAATTCTGCAATTCATGGATACTATACTTAAAAACCAATACCTAAACTAAGTTTATGCTTATCTCAACATGTTGTGAAGATTCTTCAAGATAATATTCTGATTTTTCGAAATTCGAGAAAAATTCCTTCTGTGTATAGGCCTACTTTCGGTTTCAAGGTCAAATTATTTTGCTGTTTTCTTTCAAAACGCGGCTTTTTTGACAGATGCTTGTGACATCTTGTAAATCATTGTTAATGCGATATCTGCATCGTTTTTTCGGGATGTTTCAAAAAGCAGTTGCAGAATTCTATTGCAAACCTTATTTCTTTTTATGTCTGTGCAATGTAAATAAATCATTTTATTTTTAAATAACTTGTGCAGCCAAACATAAATACAGCATCAGGACTCTATATTTTTTCACTTATAATGTGTTTGTTTTGTATTTATGCCGGATTTTGAAATAAAACAGCAAAATAATTTTCCCTTGAAACCGAAAGTAGACAAAATTGGAGTCTTTCTCGAATTTGTTAGTTGTCTTTTCATTACACTAGTATCTCATCAACGTATTATACTCGGATATACTGATCAGCTCTTGTACTCTTTACCTACCTGATATAATCTTACTAATTATAATCATAATATAATATAATCTTAAGTATTGTATATTTATGCAAATGTTATTACCTGTAAAATTCACTTGTGTTTATCTTTTGAGTTATCTGCTATTCACAATATATGTAACCTATTATTCAGAATAGTTTTTGTAACGATATGGTGAAAGTTTTATTTAAAAATAGATGGGCATTGGACTAATACGCTGTCGGAAAAAAAACTATTAATACAGTCAAAAAAAGAAAGGCTACCTACATGATATTCTATCGGCATGACGGTAGGAGGGGTTTAAAAGTTTATGAATGTTTGTATTTTTTGAAATCTTGAGAAAGCAAGTAGAACTTTTATACCTGCCAACTTGTATTTTTTGTTGATTTAACTCCTGGTACTCAGGTTAGGTGACTGAATACCTACTTTTTTCGATTGACAGTTCTATAGGCATCTAATGTTTAATACGTTGGTGTTCATTTGCATTTCGTCGACTTGATAGGTGAGTTGGAGCTAATTCACCAAGACAACGTGTACTTGTTTGTTCCATGGTGGTAATCCCTCAGGTTCTCATGTTCGTTAATGTTTGAGGTCTCTTTTTGAAATTGATAACTTTATAAAACCCATGCTGCTATTTGGCTGTGTGGAAGTCTAAGTTTCTAAGTGTGGATATTCTTATCTATATGCATATTTCGCCTTTTTAAAATCCGACTTACAGCCTTCAAGTAGAGATTAATGTAGACTTGTTTGAAATTGCATAGCACCATTGTTTGCAGCCTAGACGATTGTCGTCACACAGCCATACACTAAAGTTGATGGAGTTTATAAAAGTATTGCAGTCCGTTACTAAACTCAAGTTTGTGCATTTCCCCATATTTCGTGCGACTTATAAATTATTAGTTCTGTAATATTTTATGAAATTTAAATTCATCATCAGCATAACCAGAGTTTTTATAGTTGCACTTGTCCGTACATCCGTCCGTCCGTCCTTAAGTCCCACAAACCATATGGCATCAAATCCTCATTAACTATCAGGCGGATTTCTTTCAAACTTGCTAAGGTGATCAAGCAGGATATGTAGATAATCGTTAAGAAAAGATTTTTTCCTGGGACCTTTTTTCCAGACTTATGGCCCTTTGTTAATTTCAGTCATATATTTTGTGGCATCAAGTCCATATTTTCTATTTGGCTGAATTCTTTCAAACTTACACATATGATTAGACATGATGTGTAGATTATTGTAGTGGAATTTGTCTTGCAACCATTTTCACCAGAGTTATTGCTATTTGTTTATGTTGGGTCAACTTTTTTGGATACTGGTGATGATGTCCACATGATATTAATATCTGAAAAACAATTTTGTTTAAAAAATCTGCAGCAATGGGGGCATCAATGTTCTGAGGACAAAGTCTTGTTTGTTTTTATGTTGTTGTTGTTTACAAAAACAAGTCTAACTCCTGATTAACATAATTTCTATTTAACCTGTTTCAAACACCTTTTTGGCTAACAGGTTTGCTAGTATGGAAACTTTATGTGCTATGAACGTTGTTAGCATTCAAGCTCTCTGGCTTATAAAGCTCTCAGCCTTCTTTCAGTTGGGTTAATCTTAATTTTGTTAGGATTGATGGATCAATTTAACAGATCAATAAAAAAAAACTCGATAAATCAAATCACTCAACAAATCAAGTTATAAGTTATCAATTATCATAACAATCATCATTATTATCCTCACCTATACGACAACCTATCATCATTCATTTTCCATGGACATTCAGCTTCCCCCAGACAACGACTTTGTGGAATCGGGACTGGAATTATCAACCAAACTCAAAAGCCCCTCGTTAAGTTGTTCTCCTCTTAAAAGATTTAGTGTGACACTTAATGCAATATTAAGCCTTTGTTCATTAATTGCTATGTTAAAGTGTACCACTTTCATTGACTTGTGGTCTAATAAGTTTTTGAAAAGTCTTTGTCTTTATTAAACTACAAGTCATTTAAGGGTTGAAAACATGCTTTTTGTTCATTAATTGCTGCGTTAAAGTAGACCACTTCTGTTGAATTGGGCTGTCATTAGTTTTTGGAAAGTCTTTGTTGCTGCTATATACTTCAAGCGGTTAATGGGGTGCAAATATGCTCATTGAATGAAATAACGCACACACTTTGATGGATTTGTTCTTAGAAAGTTAAGTTGGTTATTTCAAAAAATAAAAAAGAAGACAATATTTACCATTACAAACCTTTTTTGAATATTTCGAGTATGTTGACTCCGTTCATGTCTGCTTTCGGTTTCACTGGCAAATTACTTTGCTCTATATTTTCAAAACTCGACATTTATACTCCCCATCAATTCAATAAATGTGCAGAATACAGCGTCGTGTCCTGAGTCAGTATGTACATTTAGATGCTCAAGTTATATGAAATAAAGCTTATTAATTGTACTGTTTATTGGTATAAATATTGAGTTGCGCTCAACCCAGGATTAGGCGGCGTGGGCAGTTATATGTTTTTCCATTACTGACCATGAACAGGCTCAATCAAACCGAGCCTGCAATATTTTCATATTTGTCGTGTTTGCTGGCTTTCTAAGTTCCCTTTTCATCTATTATTTACATTGTAAAGACACACACAAAATGGAAATATTGTCTAAATCGGAACTCTAGAACTGCTGTTTGAAACGTCTAGAAAATTGAATACAACATCTTACCGTCATCAGTCAAAATAATGTCTGTTTTTTTTAATAATACAGCATGATGTTTTGACCTTGAAACCCAAAGTAGTCATAAGAGGATTCTTTCACTAATCTTTTAAAAAAACTGAATATTGTTTGCCCCAACATTATGTAAATTAACAGATATTTAGTACCGATATGGGTTTTAGGTATATCGTCCATAAATTTCAGAATTCTAATGCAAAAGGTTTTAAAATTGATTTAGTATATGTTTGGTTATTAAAGAATTGATTGGCTGGACTCAGCGAGCAAATGTAATAGCCAAAGATAGATACCCGTCTTCATTAAAATCTAGCGGTCAATAATTATTTTTCTTAAATTTTATTTTTGAAATTTTAACCAGTTTTAGCTCGACTATTCGAAGAATAGGGGAGCTATCCTACTCGCCCCGGCGTCGGCGTCGGCGTCCGTTAAACAAAAAATGCACTTTGGTCCATAACTTGAAAACTACTTGGAATATATATTCACCATCAAATTCTACATCATTACCAACAACACCCATAATTCTGCTACAAATATTTTTCAAGTTATGCCCCTTTTTCACTTAAATTTTGTGTTAAGGAAAATATGCACTTTGGTCCATAACTTGAAAACTACTTGAGATATCAACTTGAAACTTGGAATATATATTCACCATCAAATTCTACATCATTACCAACAAGATCCATAACTTTGCTGTCAATATATTTCAAGTTATGCCCCTTTTTCTTATATTCTGTGTTAAGCAAAATATGCATTTTGCCCATAACTTTAAAACTACTTGAGATATTGCCTTGAAACTTGAAATATATTTTCACCATCAAAATCTACATCATAACCAACAAGACCCATAACCCTCCTTCCAATATTTTTTTCAAATTATGCCCCTTTTTCTCTTAAATTTTGTGTTAAGCAAAATATACACTTGGCCCTTAACTTTAAAACTACTTGAGCTATCACCATGAAACCTGGAAAATATTTTCACCATCAAAATCTAGGTCATTACCAACAACACCCATAACTCTGCTACCAATATTTTTCAAGTTATGCCCCTTTTTCACTTATGCAATTGTCCCATAATTTTGAAACAACAAGAGATATTACTTTGAAACTTGGAATATATGTTTGCCATCAGTTTCTAAATCATTATCAACAAGATCCATAACTCTATTGGAAATATTTCTGTAAGTTATGCCCCTTTTGCATTTAGTTTTTACCTCGACTATTCAATTTTTGAAACTTTGAATAATTTTTCACCATCAAAATCTACATCTTTACCAACAAGACCCATAACTGTAATACAATTACTCTACAAGTTATGCCCCTTTTTCCACTGTTCCTTTTTTTCACTCATATTTTCACTTTAGTGCACTTCATCGATAACTTTGATCAACTTCAAACTTACATTATATTTTCATTTCAGTTCTTTTTTCTGAAACATTACTGAAGTGATTGATATTGAACTAAAAGTAAATGTCTCTAATAAAAAATTACTAACAAGTTTTCTAACAAATCCAGAAATATTTCATAGTTATTCCCCTTTTCAGTTTAATATTTATGGTACATTAAGGAATTATTTCTGTTATTTGAAATGAATTTCTCCTTACATTTCACTTGTTTTTTATTTTTCCTGATTGCACATGAATATGTATGGCCATAGTTGTTATTGTTTTAATCTTCAAATTGCATTTGTTTCTAATGATTCGAATAGTCGAGCGAGCTGTCTCCTCTGACAGCTCTTGTTGCTATTTGCAATGTTTGTCTCCCCTTGAAGAAACGGATGCTTTATCTATTTATAGTACCTTTCAATAGTACATTTCTATATATAGAGTAATTAATATTACGTCATTGCTTCATGATTTTCTCACCTTTGATTAGTCTTGCGAAAGGTGGTTGTGGGTAGCAGAAATAAACATGTGAAATATGCATATATCATGAATGGCCACATCCTGTTCAAGACACGCCTCCCACACAGCCAAGAAGTAGAGAGGAGGAAATATTTATATTAGTTAAAATGTGATTTAAACAGTTTGAATAAAAATTCACAGAAATGAAAATGGGAAAAATAATAAGAATAAATAAACTTTCTTATTGCAGTTTAATGAGAAAAGCAAAATGGGACTTAAATATGGATTTCTAAGGCACGGATTCGACTCCGAGTACGGGCAATATAATTATTATTTGAAATTATGTGAACTTTCGCCTTATAAATTGCATCATTCAGTACTAGTATAAATAACAGAGTTTGGGTGTTTGATTTGTTCCCCTATAATATAATCTGTTTAAATTTTAAATTAATTGAAACGTTTTAATTCGTCAATATCATAAATAAAACTACAATTCACCAAGATTTTCAAAGACCTATATGACCTATATGACTTGAATTTTAAACTTTGAATGAATTCGGAAATCGGATCTTGATTCTCTTAAAGTCAGCCATCTTATTACTTAATCAGTTTTTCTGCAGAGGTTTAAATACTTAATAGTCCAAAAATGGCCACCTGGTAATGCCGAGCACTCTCTTGCACTATCGGATCATTACTTTCACCTCTGTTATACCCTGTGACTACTTGCAAACATCTCGTACTTCCATTTTAACTCAAAGAAATGGTTCACCAATTACATTTACAAAAGCTTGGGTTCCTTCGGTTTTTAATGAAAGATAATGAAGATTTATGTCATTTATTTTACCCTAAGCTTTCAAATTCATAATTATGACTGTATAAAATAAGGCTGCCGAGTTTGGTCAAAAATCTTGACATTGAGCCTTTCGCAGAGGTGTAAAGTGAGTGTAAAGAACGAAAACTCTGCGAAGGAGATTGAATGCCGAGGTCAATATTGAATTGACACGCAGCATTCATGTGTTAACTCCATTTCAACATACATGTAATTATATTTGCAATGGAAATTTATTCCTATATATTCTGAAGTGTCGAATAATTGATATCTTGTCATTTAAAATCGATTTTGTAATCAACTTCAATAGATTTACTTTAAGTGATACGAGTGAGTGTGAATTTAATTGGGAAGTTAAATTTGACCTTAAACTTTTCGGGTGTGTGTACAATTTTTGTTGTTGGCGAGGACATAACAACTTGAAAGCATTTATAGCATTGCAATGAATTTTAAATGTGTATTTCGATAATACTAAATTACGAAATGTAGTAAACGATATGAACTGTACCTAGATCTAAGTCCGTCGGAGCATCGAAGCAACAAGTCTGACTCCGGTATGAACTCATACAGTGATATCTGATTAATACCAAAAGATAGCCTAGTTAAAGTACTATTTTCTTACATTATATGCTATTATTAAACAATCTAATCTATTATTAAATCAGGATTGGGGAAATTAATAATTGAATTTGATATCTACACTCTACTCCAAAATAGTGTGCACTTTGTTTTCGGTGATTTTTCATTAACAGCTTTTCTTAATGCTTTAATATTTGATATCAAATTTGAGATTAAATCAGAGATAATTTTACTATAGAATTAATGATCTAATCGCAATATTGAAACCAAATATTTGATACTAACTTATTTTCAATTTCTTTTGTAATATAATAAGCCCACTTCTGTCTAAGTTCGTTTCATTGATTTTGTCTCTATTCATTTTTTATCAAATGTATCTCGAAAAAAAATTATTGATTTGAAAATAACATTTAATTAAAAATTATAGTAGCTCTAGCTGAGAGCGAACCCGCACCGTCTCGGCGACAGCGCCTAGCCCTGCATTTCCGGCGACGCAACCAACTGAGTTAGACGGGACAACCCCAAAAATGGTTGATCGGATAGCCCTGATATACGTAACCATCACTGCATGACATCGGTAACGGGTTATTTTACTGATGACAGTTCTGACTATATGTAGGGGGAGTACATTAAACTATAGAAAATATGACCTATTAAAAACGGGTAACCAAAGTTGCTACCTTTTGATAAGTGGTAAAATATGCTTTTAAAGCAAAGTGTTTGTACTCTCCATTTCCGTCAAGAAAAGTATAGGTTATGAATCAATTAACAGACATCTGTTTATTCCACTTCTAAATGAACTTCAAAACTTGTTGACAAATGATATGACTTATAATCGGAGCCTATTTTCAAATATTGTCATATATGGCGTATCCAAACATTAATTTGGTTTCATTGTGATTGTAAAAGTGTGTCATTTTCTAAACATACCATATTCATGCCTATAAAAAGACAAAAAATGGGGACTTTTTAGTGTCAGCCAATGTCCGATAGCCCGAGAAGGAACATCCGGTGTTGTATTTGGAAAAGTAGAAAAAAAATCAAAGTGTTCCTCTATGCCAGCCAGGTTATATTGGTTCTTCTATTTATAGAAATTCTTTAAATAGGTAATAACACCCGATTCTTTAACCACTCGTTTTCCATATGTGTTGAGTTCGGTGGCTTTCAAAGTTCCCTTTTCATCTATTTCAATATCACAGTAGCGTTGTTTGTGGCTTGTGGCCGCTGTAAAAAGGTCTCCCCGTACATTCAATCAGTGCTGTTATTAGTTACGTCCTTTGAAGGGCACGACACTTATGTTCTAAATATCCCAGCCATTATAGGTTCAAATATTGTTCAATCACTCCAATGATATACTTCCTGCTTTTTTAAATTTGCTTTTGGTGTAGTGATATGCAGAAGTTATTCTCAGATCCCCTTATAAATTCTATGTTGTTTATTTCCACCCATTGTTTTCTCGTTTAGGGCAAAGCCATTCTTTTATCTGGGGACTTTACGCCGCTGAAGATGGAATGGTATTAATCTGAAAATACCGGAGCGAAGGTTCAATGTTCATCGCCGTATGCATACCATCGTTTGGGATGGATAAAAATTGTACTGTTTAAAAGTGGAAATATTGAGTTGCGCTAAACCCTGAGCTAGGCGGCGTGGACAGTAATATGCATTTCCATTACTGCCATGAACAGGCTCAATCAAACCAAGCCTGCAATATTTTCATATTTGTCGTGTTCGGTGGATTTCAAAGGACCGTTTTCTTCTATTTGGTAGTCTTGCAACGATAAGTGTTTTTTACAAAAAATAAGGGTTCATGATCACAAACTTTTGTGAAACAATTATTTAATCAGTTTCCAAATTAGACGATCTACATGTAAAACAGTTGATTTTTTTTGTACCTGAAAAAGACTATCGTTTCTTGACATATTGCATCAGACACAATTTCTAATATCAGTTATAATCAATTTTTACTTTTTTTTATAATTTCAAACGATAAAAAGCAATTTATTTTATGGTATTGTTTAACACAAAGCACACGGCGGTTATGATGTCTTATGTGTCAGTGAACAAAATCACCAATTAGTAAGTTCTATCCAAATTTAGTGAAATAAACCTGTCGAAAATATCATAGAATTTCTTCATCAAAATTTCAAATTATATTGCTAATGACAACAAGGTCGAGTTGAAGCCAAAATCTTTTGACGGAGTTATGTCCCTTTTCCAAACTTGGATTTCGTCACGAAAACTTAAAGTTTGCGAAAACTTTGCCATTTCTATATATTTTTTTCATCAAACAATCAATTGTCTTTAAATTATGACAAAGTACCTCAGGCAGATACCAAGTGTTCAACTGAACACACAGTTAGTCTGTAATGCATGTAATATTTTTTAAAATAATTATATTACAAATGCACCAGGACTTTCGAGCTTCTTACTCAAAAGTTTCATATAAAAAAGGGGATGTCATCATACATGCTATATGACCTTACATTTTTAAGCGTAGCTGGCAAATAGTTTCTTTATAAAAAAAATCCTGTTTTCCAAATCTCGCATTTATTTTTGGTGCATTTGTTCTTGGCGGTCGAAAAAGGAAATATTACCCGTTAACTTCTTCATTATCTTATTCGGGGTTTCGGAAAAGTTTAGCTGTCAGTGGAAATGTTTGTGCTAAATTGCTACTCTAAATAGTTGGAATACAAAGATCAACGCAAAGACGTAAAGATAATCTGTTCATTTGTCGATTTTCAATGCTTCGGGTATTGTTGCAGTTTAAAATTGTACATGGTGAAAAGTAGCCACATAAGAGATAGTTATATGTAATTAGAGATAACTAGCTAACATATCTTAAGACAATACATTCCTAAATGTGAGTTGTTTAGCTTGAATGAATACATTGTAGTTTTCGAAAGAACAGTAATTTAACACAAATTTAAAAATAATATAAAGACGGTACTTTAAGATATATATGGCCCATGGAAAAGAAAATATTGTGTCTGATGATGAATTTACAACTTAACAAAAGCACTTATAAAGCACTTCATCCGAAATTGCACAGCAATTAGATATGTACAACTATGATTAAAATGATTTGAAAGTTGTATCTATGATACAAAGTCACCTTTATTTGTCCATTAAATAACACGTTTACATTTAAGGGCTTACCACACTCCTCCCAACCACGTTCATCGATAAAAAGAAAATTATCAAAATCTCAATAATGGCAAAATGCCGTTCAATGAAACTTTGCACAAAGGAAGGTTACTAATATATCTTTATTTTGCATACAGTAAGACACGTTAGAAAAGTAAAGAAAAAAGCTAGACCTAAACATTCCTTAAAATTCTATTTACATAAATTCACAAAAACTAAGCGATACAAAACATAATTTTAAATTCCTACGTAAGTGCAATGATACTGACAAGAAAATGTTGTGTACTTTGCAAAAAAAACTTTCAACTTCTAAAAAAGAAATCAATGATTGTCATCTGTTTACGCAACCAGGAAGCGAACAGGAAATTGAAGGTCAAACACACTTTTACTAATATCGCGCTAAGTTTACATATGTAAGTCACGAGGACACAATAAATTGTTGTCAGTATCATATTACTTATGAGGGCATTTAAAATGATGTTTGTGTTGTTTAGTTTTTGTGAATTTACGTAAATAGAAATTGGGGAAATTTTTAGATCTCGCTATTTTTCTTTACTGTTCTAACGTGTCTTACAATGTGCAAAATAAAGATGCATTAATAACATACATTTGTGCAAAGTTTCATTGAACGGCATTTTGCCATTATTCAGATTTTGATCATTTTCTTTTTATCAATGAACGTGGTTGGGAGGAGTGTGGTAAGCCCTTAAAAGAGACATCAAAATTTTAGAGACCATGAGATCTCAATCACTGGTCTTAACAACTGTATTTGAAGCTGGCTATCTTGAGATTAAATCCTACCAGAGCCTCATCTATCTTTTGTAGACAACATAATCAAGTTTTGTCCCAGGTATCAGCTAAGATTAAAGTTTCAAGCTAATGGCCTTCATTTTAAAATATGTAGGTCACTGGCTATGTGAAATAATTTAAATAAGTCGGTGACATGTTATTACTGTGAGCCCATTGGGGCACTCGAGTGAGCGAGATCACTATCTAACATCCTTTCGTAGATGTGTTGACCATTGTTTTCTCTTCATTTGTGATATGCTGAGATTTTAGCAACATTACACATCCAACGTGTACCGCAGTACTTTAACACATGATATTGATTTAGACAAACTGGCGAGATGTAAAATGTTCACATATTAAATTACATATTATAAGATGCTACAATGAATAAAACAATTGCAATGAATAAAACAACGAGATGTCTTAAAAAGTTCAAAAATTGTTGAATGCAGTAATTGTTGATTTGCCTATATAAGATTATATTATTATCAGAATCATAGTAGTTATGATGATGATGGTGATGATGATAATATAAAATAAATATAAATTATTAAAATCAGGATGAAATGAAATCGATGATGATCATCATCAACATCATATTCATTTACAACATCATCACCACAAACAACAACATTATTAACATCATGTGCACATTATCTGTTGACATATTTAGATAATAAAACTGAGAATTCTTGTTCACAAATACAAATAACATCTTATCCCTATCAACAAAAAATCAGAAGTATGTAAAACTGGCATTGTAATTTGTACACACATTCCAGTTCTATCATATACCGAAAGACATATTGATGCATCTATCAATAAAGAAATCCTCTGGTATGGTGTTCAAGATATACTGAAATGATTGCCACTAAATAAAGCAGCAAAGAAGACATCTTCATTTGAAGTATTACAGCAGCAACATGGATGTTCCTTAGTTTCTATAATATGAACAAAGCTATCTCTTTCTTTCCGTTACATACAACTCGTTCGTCTCTGTGTCCTAGTGAAGACTGCCAGCTCACGCACAAGTTGGTAAAATTAAATGGGTACAGACGTATCTGGTGGTGGTCTGGTCTTCAACAATACCATCCAAAGACACGGTAGCAATCAACCTATCAACCTTGTAGTTTGGTAACTTTCTATGGCCCATCAATATATACTGCATAGGTTTCTGTTGGCCGTAAAAAGTACAGACCGCATACATCCGGACAAACCAATGCCGTAAAAAAAGAGGCCGCATACATCCGGACAAACCCCTGTGTTGGTTCTTCCATAAATTTTGTCGTCTTTTTGAGTATGTCTCTCATTGTTCCTTACCAAATTCATTTAAGTGAAATACAAACTAGAATTATCACTGAAAGTGATTAAATACCCCCACATGTGTGCTTGATACTTGAACTGGGAATGCTTCGAATCAATGGCACAATGTTCCCCACTTTCATTCCAAAGTGTCGTCTTCACAGTAGCCACATATACAGCAAGTTTCACCACAATATCTCATTCCTTCTAAATTTATTGAGCAGAAACGGTTTGAATATGTAGTAACAGTGACCTTAACTTAACTTTTATCTAACAACTGTGTGCCAAAAATTGTTTATATATGTGAAGCTTCTCATGAGAAATCATCCAGAAACCATTTTTTCTGTTTTAGTAACAGTGAACAGTGACCTTGACCCCATCAGGTCCAATTTCAATACCAAGTTTCGTCTTCACAGACACTACCTAGCAATTTTCATCACAATATCTCATCCAGAACCAAAGTTATTGAGCATATACAGTTGTTGTTTTTTTTTCGTTTTTTTAGTAACAGTGACATTGACCCCACGGGCCTTTGAATCCCAAAAGTCATCTTCACAAAAACCATCAGTACACCAAATTTCATTTAAGACTCTCATTCCAAGCTATAGTTACCGAGTGGAAATGAAGTTTTGAAGTTTAAATCAGTGACTTTGACCTTGAACCCACAGGCAGCAAAGTCAAACCTAACCTGTATCTTGTTATGTTACATCTGTGTCCCAAAAATAATTAAATCTATAAAGTATTTCATGAGTTATCTTCCAGAAACAATTTTTCTATTTCAAGTAACAGTGACCTTGACATTGGCCCCACAGGAGCCAAAGTCAAACTCAACCTGTATCTTCTGATGTTACATCTATTTACCAAAAACGGATTTAATCTGTGAAGTGTTTTATAAGTTATCATCCGGAAACCATTTTTCTATTTTTAGTAATACCGACCTTGACCTTGACCCCACCAGCCCCAAAGCCGAACTTGACCTGTATCTTGTGATGTAACACCTGTGTACCAAGTTTTTAAAGTTTTGATGCCTTTTCAGGAGTAATCGTCTGGGAAGCATTTTTCTATTTTTAGTAACAGTGACCTTGACACTGACCCCACCAGCCCCAAAACCGAATTTGACCTGTATCTTGTGACGATATACCTGTGTACCAAAATTATTTAATTCTGTCAAGACTTTCATGAGTTATTATCCGGAAACGAAGAATCCGACCGACCGACCGACCGACCGACAGACAGACCGACCGACCAACAAGCTCACTCCTATATACCCCCTCAAACTTCGTTTGTGGGAGTATAAAAAAATGCTTGTTGCTTTGCTAATATTGCTCATTCAAAAGCATTTGGCATTTGTGATAATTTTGTTGTTTCCTCTTGTGCACTCAAACGTTTCTCCTCTGTCCTTGACTATCCTGCTGTGGTATCAAGGGCGTAATCAACTCAAGTGAAGTGACAATTTCCGTAGCTTTTGCGTTGTTAGACTGTTGTTTCACAACGATCACATTTTGAAGCTGTTTTATTTTTGTCTGTTATTGACCTGTTGATGCCAGTTCCTGTATCTTTCTTCACATAGGTTTTGTACCACGTGACATATATCCTGTCAACGTACATGTACATTTTGAAGTAGCATAAGCCTGTGTTCTCGTTGATATATTTGTTATCACGGATAACAGCTTAAGATCTTCTCAAGTAGGCCTACGGATGTCCTGAATATCATTCATAGGTCATATCCCGCTGTATCTCTTAGTGACATTTCGTGTTGTCTATCATGTCAACACATGTGACCAGTTGCGTGGCTGAAAACAAAATGGGTTAGCATTAAATTGCGTTTAAAATAAATATGGACATGTCAATGCTCAAACGCTAAATATTGTTTAAAAATATATACGAATATATCAATGATAATGATCAACTGATAAAACTTTTTTGCAAATAAATATGAATATGTCAATCAACTGTTAAAACTTGTTTACAATTTTAACGGCTTAAATACGCCGCCATTTTGAATTTTACTGCAGAAGTTATCTTTTGCCCGACTATTTATATATTGACCTACAATATCATATTTCACGTCTTCGTATCAGGCCACTTGACACGGATCCAAGACTAAATGAATACAACGTAAACAAAATCAATCTGCACGTGGCAACAAATGTGTGAAGATCTAAAAATACACCCGAAACACATTCGTCTATCCATGCAGAAGTTTGCACATTGAATGCAATAAGCAATGGAATGCAATACCTTTCGAATCTACCTGAAAGTTTTAGAATCTACTAAGGTCGCGAAATTTGCATATTATGAAAGTGAGCTTTTCTTATTACTGAGGATATTAATTGTTTCTATTGCTTACTTCCTAGTACCGAGTAGCAATTTAAAAGTTAAGATACCAAAACGTACTTACTTTTGTCTATAACTTCCGCATACGATTTAAACTTATTAAACAAATTTAAAAAAACTAGCAAAGAAATAAATTTAAAAACACAAAACTTCAAATTCAGTACTCACATGGTGCAGACAATTTACAATTAATTTGCGCATTTAATGATATATATCTCTATTTATTTTTATGTTATTTATCACATCCAGACAAAGTTGAGTACTTACTGATTGCATTATTGTCTACTTCCTTTTCCGTTCGCGCTTATCTACACATGTACACTTTCCTGGAAGAAGATATTTATAGATGCATAAATGAAACTGTTGGAAAAGCGGACGTTATATTATCTATGTGTTGCTTGTAACACAATAATTCATGACATGGAATCAATTAACGAGCATCGGTATTACGGCTAAACTTAAGTTACAGCGTCTGATGCTGACTCGCCTCGGCAAGTACCCATTACAAATACGCTTAACTAATTTTAAAGATACATAAAATATAAATAAATTTTATTAATTGGTTTATTAATAACACTACTTTATTAATGAAGTTTTATTTGTTTATGATGTATACGTGTATAAATGAGGGAATATTTACTGTACCCGAATCTTATCGACCCACAGAAGCCAAGACAACTAGAACTAATGTATTTTAAACCCATGTTATTCGTTTGATGAAAACAACAAAAGTTGTTTTCAAATTTGCAGGATTACAAAGGTACAGGTCTGAATTCAACCCAGGTCGAGTAGAAGTCTTGTGGTCGACTTCGTTTGGGGTGAATCGGTCTCTGGTGTCGGAAAGTCCCAGACAGTAATGTTGTTTGTGATTGTTACCGAATGATGTGAACTGGTCTTTAAGTGCAGCAAATGGTTTTGTTAAATATGAATTGAAATATTTCTTCTCTTGGTTCGAAATAGAACACATCATTTTCAGGTTATCATGTAGGTGTCTAGGTATGACGCGTTAGCTCAAAGTCGAAGCCTGCACGCTTCTCTTATCAGGAGGTGAGAGACGCATATTTTGAAACGCCATTTATTGTCACAAATGGTGTTCTTATCCAAATCGTCTACAGATTACACAATATTTACGAATAAAAACATTTGTAACAGACTGTAGTGGTGATGATTTACGTGGAACCTGGCTTATTTCAAAACGCAGAAGACTAAAAATATTAGCATTCCACATGTTTTTGTGTAGGAGAAGTTAGTTTATACTCATTAATATAATGCCATATTTTGCAGTTTAATCTTTGTCAGGTTTATGCTTGTTTTGGATCAAATATTTATTGCAATAGCGCAGTGATTTATTGGTTAAATGTTTACACTCATTTTGCACTTGGCTAGAATGAAATGATTTCAATTTTTTTTTAAATAAAAGGGGTGTCGCTTCAAAAAACGGTTGAAAACTATTGGACTACGCTCAATGTTTTGACCTGCGACGTCACGCAGGTTTTTTTTACGCGGTGATGCGAAAAAAGCGTGCCGTCATTCGATATATCGCCGGCGCTACTGTGCTAACAGCTATTCTAAAAGCCGTTAAATTCAAAATTCTTCACAAAACTTTATATGAAACGAGAATGTTTAGGAGTTATAGGAATCATATTCAATTTGGTAATTTATAGCTTTTTCGGGGTAAAGAGTATTTGAGTTTTTTAAAGTACGCGTTAAAGAGCTTCACAAACTTAGTAAACAACTGTAACAGTATTCATATGCCGATAAACGCAAACAACTAGAAATTCAATCAGTTAGGAATAAGGTGTTTTAATTGTCCTTAAAAGGGAAGGGGGAAGGACGAGGAGCAACACCAAAACTAACAACATTATGATCTAATGAATTGTAAACTTTTTGGAACTACAAAAAAAACCCGCAAAAATAAACGAAATGACTGTGTTGTCGGGCTCCAACGCTGACGAAAAACATGACCGCTTTATGTGCGATAAATTTTGCAATTTTGTAATTTCGAATGGCACCCTAAAAACTCGGTCGATCGAATCTTTGCACCCAGATTGCATTATTTCGACTCGGCTTATGTCATCCAGTTCATCATTTGCAATAATAGATTACGATAAAACAAGCCATGATGATAAAAGATAAATTACAGCTGTTAAACAGTACAAATTGTCTCGAGTAAATCATAATTAGAAGATACAAAATCAAAGTATTTTAGTTGTTCTTTTGAAAACTGTTTCATTTACGATTAAGTTTTTTTATTAGTACCAATTATATTTGTTTGTACTTATAACTCTTTTGAATATCGAGGTAAAACGACGGATTACATTTCTTACAGGACAAAGAAATTAATGAAGGCTAACGTTTGATTTACTGAATTCAAACAATGAAAAAACTTTGGATTGAAAGATTTGCGACCGGAAACCGTCTCGAGGTGCGTACACTGTTCCTACGATTATATCTTTACACTTAAAAAGCATGCGTCAGTAAAAGTGGAGTTTAAGGGTTTAATGAGGCCATACTAGTTGGGACAATGAGCATAGTACAGTGTTTTCCAACTATAAAGTGCATGTACTTCGAATGATTACTCGTTAATTTACTCTTTACTCTACTCCAAATACGTCTTTTGTATCTTTTATCGCATGGGCGAACAGTGTAGATCCAGATAAGCCAGCCTCCGTGCTGTCTGATCTGGATCTACACTGTTAGCTTCCTGATCAGAAGTAACATGATGAATCTATCCTGCACCGGAACACATGCTTCCGAAACATCTACAGGATTGGGAAATCGTGGCGCGAAAACCCATTCAGACCTTCTCGGACAAACTTCAGAAATCTCCGTTTAATATTTATTCATACACAGAGTTTTACTATGAAAAGAAGGAGTTCGTTTTCAGGAAAGTTTATACTTGCTAGTGAATAGTTTTTGTATAGTAGATTTTCAGAACTATTCGCAAGCGTTCTTCGGCAGCGACGGTTTTTGATATTGGCACGAGTACGCGGAATAGCGCACGCGCGTCAACTCGCTGAACCTTGACGCCATGGACCATCGCTAGCACTTGTATTATTTGTACCCCTATTAAATGCATGTAAATGACTGAACGGGGGCGAATTTCATCGAAATTTGGAATAGTCATTACATTTAAATATCAGTTATGATTACTTCTGTCGACAAGACTGGTTTCTTTTTTTTCTTACTTTTGTTTTATTTTATATTATTTCTTATTTCTCATATTTATTTCATTTACTTTTCGTTTTTATTTTTTCAAATCATAGTCTCCAATTTTTCCATCCAATATATTATAAAACTTTCAAGATATTCTTATTTTTCAAGTTCTGTTCTTATTTAATTTCTTTTTAGTTATTCTTTGTTTACCTATATATTATTATAGTTTTGTTAATTCAATTTTCGAAGACATTACCTAGTACACTGATTTCTCAACTTCTTTTTGTGCAACTTATTTTATCAGGGAAAGGCCGTCGCTAATGTTGTTAAAACTGGTGGTCTGCCTTTTTCCATCAACTGCTGTAAACTCTAAATGTGATATATGTTCTTATTTTAATGGAAATAAAATGTTTTTAAACTAAAACTAAGATCAGTTGTGAGTAAGTATTACTTCGTTATTTATGCTATAACAACTTTGACTGTAACTATGATCGCTCGTACATTGACTGTATGAGAATATTACATCACATTGAAACCATAACTTATTGATAACCAAATACAATGTTGAAATAAATAAAACTTTATTTTGCACAGCATTGCAAGATTTACAACTCTATCATTGAACATAAGCTTTTGAAAATGAGAACTATTTCTTCGTCTGCAGTATTTCGGCGGTTGTTAGGTTTACAGTTTAAAACTTACAAGAGTCAGAAAACTGCAAATCTGGGTCATAGCCGACCCAAATAACAGACGCTTAACCTCGAACATCAAACTGTTATATTATATAAAAGCGTTTAGTTTCGACAATCGTATACATTTATGTCATAAAATAAGCTAAGGTTGTAAGTATTAATATTTTAGGGTTGTAAAATTCTTTTGTTAATAAAATAGAACGTTTCTTCATCTGCAGATGTCTCGCTCTTTGGACAACGTTTCGGGAAGAGAAACCCATGATCCAAAATGTCCCATCATAAACGTATGCCAGAAATGCTGGAATCATAAAGGTACCTATAACAAATATAATTTGTATTTTGTCACGTCTATAATCTTTTAATATTGACATCTGTCTTGTAAGCTTGACTATTTAGAGAATATATGTCAAGCTATTCCACATATTTTATTATTTCAAACTTGATAAACAATCATATCCAGAGTGTGATCAAGCTTTGGTCCCTTTCCTACTGAGATGACATTGTAATTTTCGAAAAATGCCGTTTTTTGTTATCACTGTTCATAATGGCATAGCGATTTACGAGAAATGCAGCTTTTTCTATGATCATTGTAAAAGCTGACATTTCAATTTAGAGAAATTCTGTGTCGGCAATTTAAAAGCTGACGGAGCAGTTTGTTTGATCATCAATGTAATGCTGACATATGTATGACAGTTTAGAAAAATGCCGTCAGTTGGGTGATACGGTTAAAGCTGTCATGACAGTACAGAGAAATGCCTTCTGTTCGATGATAAGTGTAAAAGCTGACATGGCTATTCAGAGAAATGCCGTCTGTTCAACGATAATATAAAAGCAGACATGTCAAGAGAAATCCCGTCTGTTCAAAGATAATATAAAAGCTGAAATGTCAATTGAGAGAAATGCCGTCTGTTTAACGATAATGTAAATGCTGTCTGTTCGAGGATCAATATAAAAGCTGACATGGCAGTTTAGATAAATGCCATCTGTTAGATGATCAATATAAAAGCTGACGTGGCATTGAAGACTAATACCATCTGTCCGATGATCAATATAAAAGCTGACACGACATTTGAGATAAATGCCTAGATGATCAATATACAAGCTGACATGGCAGTTTGAACCTATGCCATCTGTTCGATGATCAATATAAAAGCTGACATGGCAGTTTAGACCAATGCCATTTGTTCGATGATCAATATAAAAGCTGACACGGCGGTTTAGATAAATGCCGTCTGTTCAATGATCAATATAAAAGCTGACATGGCAGTTAAGATAAACGCCGTCTTTTCGATGATCAATATAAAAGCTTACATGGCAGTTTAGATAAACGCCGTCTGTTCGATGATCAATATAAAAGCTGATATGGCAGTTTAGATAAACGCCGTCTGTTCAATGATCAATATAAAAGCTGACATGGCAGTTTAGATAAATGCCATCTGTTAGATTATCAATATAAAAGCTGACATGGCATTGAAGACCAATACCATCTGTTCGATGATCAATATAAAAGCTGACATGACATTTTAGATAAATGCCTAGATGATCAATATACAAGCTGACATGGCAGTTTAGACCTATGCCATCTGTTCGATGATCAATATAAAAGCTGACATGGCAGTTTAGACCAATGCCATTTGTTCGATGATCAATATAAAAGCTGACACGGCGGTTTAGATAAATGCCGTCTGTCCAATGATCAATATAAAAGCTGACATGGCAGTTTAGACCAATGCCATCTGTTCGATGATCAATATAAAAGCTGACATGACGGTTTAAAATAAATGTCATTTGTCGATGATCAATATAAAAGCTGACATGGCAGTTTAGACCAATGCCATCTGTTCGATGATCAATAGAAAAGCTGACATGGCAGTTTAGATAAAAGCCGTCTGTTCGATGATCAATATAAAAGCTGACATGGCAGTTTAGATAAATGCTATCATGTCATTTGAGATAAATGCCATCTGTTCGATAATCAGTATAAAAGCTGACATGTCAGTTTAGATAAACGCCTTCTATTCGATGATCAATGTAAAACCTGACATGGCAGTTTATTGAAATGCCGCCTGTTCGATGATCAAAGTTAAAGTTGGCATTGCAAGTTCGAGCAAAGCCGTTCTTTGATTGATATAAAAATGAAATGGTAATTAAGACAATGGCGTCTGTTCAATGACCAATGTACATGCTGACATGACAGTTTTAAAAAAATGCCATCGGTTTCGATGATCTTTGCAAAAATTGACATGGCAAACGCCGTCTGGTGATCATTGCATTTACTGCGACTTTGCGTTCTCATTGTTTATGCTAACGTGGCGATTTGTGTACTACTGACCATTGTTTGAACAAACCTTTCTATTGTCTATCTTAGATGATATAGATAGTTGCTCGTATAGACCAAAGTAAACATGTATCATATTTCGACCTCTATTTAAAATCTTAAGGATTGTTCACATAACAACACGACTTATCAGTTTTAAACTTTTCGTCAGATAAGCTATTTAACATGCCAGTGACCGAAAAATCTACGAGTTCTCATTCAAAATAATGAGCACAGAAATACTACACACCAGATGTAGATGTAGCACACCACAAGCGAGTAGCTTACGTTTGAAGAGCGATATTCAATCTTGAAAAGCAACGGAAATATTTATGTTAGCTTACCACAATGTATGTTTTTGAGTCGCC
This sequence comes from Corbicula japonica, assembly GCA_038501625.1. Taxonomy (NCBI): domain Eukaryota; kingdom Metazoa; phylum Mollusca; class Bivalvia; order Venerida; family Cyrenidae; genus Corbicula; species Corbicula japonica. The sequence goes on from JAZAYU010000048.1 coordinate 973,903, forward strand.
AGCGTTTTGTCAAACGGAGGAAAATGTTCTGGATTTACGAGTCACTACGAAACAAAATGGTGACATGTTCTTTCTTTTCTCATTGTTTTCTTTTGTTTATAATTTTTGTTTGTTTTCAGTTGATTATGCTTTTGTACTTCTATCTTTTATAAACTTGCTTTGATTCGACTAGCGTAACCATAACCGTGAAGTAGTTTTATGGTTTATGTCATTTAAAAAGTCCGTTATTATTATTATTATTATTATTATTATTATTATTATTATTATTATTATTATTATTAAAATTGTATATAAACCTATAATTGACTTGAGTTCACACATAAGATTTGGTCATTAAATTCGTGTGTTAACTCTAAGAGTTATTTTCATTCAGATTTTGGAACATTTTATCCAAATTATTGGGAATTTTATCGGTATTTTGCCTAAAACTGGGAAAAAATCATATATTTAATTCGTGTATTTTCGACATTTTAAGCTTTAAAAAGTATAAGAAGAGCATTTAAGAGCGTCATTAACGATATTTTAATGCTTTTTGTTGCAATTGGCAATTTCTATAAAATTTTCTTTGAAAACTTTGAGTTGGAATTTTGTTCTCTGAAAATTGGCCATTACTGACAATGAAATCTGCCAAATAATCACTGATACATGCAGACGTGTCCCACTTCTAAACCAATGTCTGTAAAATATGCATCATGAATATGCAACTACAGCGATGGAATGAAGTAGCTACTCGTTTTAAAAAAGAAAGTACCGAGTGAATTTTAATTATTATGTTTTATATAAAAATATGCTATATATTAAAGCCGAAATGGCGAGTTTAGGGGTTTCATATAGTGACAGGGCGCTTAATCGATCTCATCTGTTACAGACAGTCGGCCATATTCTACCTCCGCTGCTCGCGCAAGAGGAGCATATTCTTCCTACATTGCGTGCAAGAGAGGAACATATCCTCCCTTCGCTGCGCACGCAAGAGGAACATATTCTCCCTTCGCTGCGCACGCAAGAGGAACATATTCTCCCTCCGCTGCGCGCGCAAGATGGACATATTCTCTCTCCGCTGCGCACGCAAGAGGAACATATTCTCCATCCGCTGCGCGCGCAAAATGGACATATTTTCCCTCCTCTGCGCACGCAAAAGGAACATATTCTCCCTCCGCTGCGCACACAAGAGGAACATATCCTCCCCCCGCTACGCTCGCAAGAGTAACATTTCTTCGTTCGATGCGCTCTTAAGAGTGCCACATTCTTCATTTGATACGCTCGTAAGAGTGACATATCCTCCGCTGCGACCGCAAGAGTGACACATCCTTCATTCGCTGCGTGCGCATGGTGGATATATTATCTCTCCGCTCTCGCGAGAGAGGGCCATATTCTGCCTTCAGTGCGCTAGCATGGTGAAATGATCCTCTCGTCGCCGCGCGCGCAAGAGTGAAATATTCTTCATTCGCTGCGCTCGCAAGAGAGACATATTCTCCCTCCTCTCCGCATTGGGCAACAGTGTATCATGTTTCAAAATGTTTATCACGAAATGTAAATTTAATTCTGCTGTGTAAACATTAAAATATACCACGACATGATACAGTGATTTCAAAATGACCTTGCTTACGGGTTGCCGTTTCATGTCCTTGCTTATATTTAAGAATGTCAACAGTGATTTGAATCGTCTCGTTTCGACTGGCTTGCATTTATGTACCAATGAAACAATCTTATAACGGTCTATAAGAATTCCTAGCAAATAACTTTGATAATATGCACCAATTGAACGCGCATTATTTTGCAGAAGAAAATAAAGTCAGACTTTCCTTATCATTATTTTGAAACTAAAGTGTGTTGAACCAGTATTGATATGAAATTCGGTCAATTTCATGACTTTCAATTTAATTTCATTTTAACATTATAATTAAGTGTGTAATAATTACGGAAACAGAACATTAATTATTAATTAATTATTCTTATATTCACGAATTGAACAGAAAGTTTCATTTTAACAGCTAGTTTTAAGCAAAAACAATCTTTGAAAACAATAGAGTATTCCTGAATGTTATAAAATGACTCCGTACCAACTTCTAAGATGCTTGATTTTTCTTGTATGTATGTGACCCAGTTTTAGGGGAAAAACAAACAAACATAAAATAATCACACTTAAGAACAATGACCGTTTAAGAAGACCGTTGATTTATGACACGAGGATTGGCGATACCAAACTTTTAAACACGATATACCGTATGATTCGTTTATTCAAAATAATACGGTCAGTCCGAAAATAATTCGGTCCTGTAGCAAGGTATGTTCGTACTCATATGTGTACGTACACGCTAATTCATTATCTCTCTGGTCGAAATTCGGACCAGGTGGTGTCAGCTTGTGAGCATATCGTCAAGATTTGGACCTAAACTGGATTTGATTAAAGTTCAGTCAACACGACAATAGCTGATAAAAGATAAAGAAAGGGACATATATCAAAATGGAGGTTTATTATCTAGAACAGTCTGGCATGGGAGGAAATCATGTGACCAAAAATACAATCTCTAAACAAAATCAAATGTAGGAAAAGTTTAGAAAATTTATGTAAATGTTTATAACTATTGTATACAATTTATCATATAATATGCACTCTCACAAGAGACTTGTATAATGATACTACTATACAACCTGTATATGTTTTTGCCGTCGATTTTTTTTCTCGCTATTTAAAACATCTTAGATCTCTTCAAACTTTGGCTGCGCGACGAGCTATTTTAGATCTTTAGTTATGTGTTGTATGTGCGGTGTATTTTGTTAAAATCAAAGTTATCAGCTGAATACATTTCAAAATTTCAACTCAGCTTAAAGAATAAATTACCGCTTGATTCACCGCCAAGTATATCGAAATTACCTTAAAATTTAATGTACATGTCAGAAATGTTGAGATAATATTTAAAAGAGATAATTACCGTTATCTTAATTACTATTATTATTATATTCATAAATGGACTTTTTCAGTCGTTTCGATCGTTTTACAAATCGATTGTACGAAATTTTGAGACATGTTTAAAGTTTAAAAGACAAGACAAAACATATTTCGTAACGTTATACTTATAACTTACCGCTTTGCCGACTTCAATTTGATCATATTTCATTCAGAACATGTTTAATAGTTCATGTTTATATGGAATGTTTTACGCAGTTTAAATCGTTATCAGTGTTTAAACAGTCTAAACCTGCTTTTCGTTCGCTTAAGATGTGCTTGTAATTTTACAAAACATGGAGTTTGCATTATTGGAAGGTAAGAAAACGTTACATGTATGATGATCGCATAGATATAAAGTTAATTAAAAAGAATAATATAGGCTACTAGGTCAAGTGAAAAACAAAAGGGTCAAGTAAAAAAATTAGGATTTTAAAACATCTTTACTTAATCTGTAACTGTAAACTAATATAAATTCGAGAAAAAAAAACAACAACAGACTTGTTGATTTTTTTTTTCCTGATGTTCAACATTAATTTATCAACGTGGCAAACATATTTTCTTTAAAAAGTGATACTTTTTCATACCAATATGTTTTCTTTCTTTCTTTCTCATAACTTTGAATTTCAATATATTCAAATATGATATATTTATTTTTAAATTCTTCATCAACATTGTATTATTAGTTTCTTTAATTCTGTGACTATATTTCAATATTTATGCTGTTAGATCATTATGTCCAATTTAGTTTACTTATCAGTCTGATTCCTCGTGTACAAATGTATCCCTTAAAAAATAAGAGCTAATAAAATATGTTTAACTCGGTGTTTAAGTTACATGTACAGTTTACTCAGCATCATAGCTCCTGTGGCGCTTCCATACTAGATCCCGGCGAGGCCGGACTTTATTCGCACTCATATTACTAAATTTACTGAATAATTGAGAAACAAGAAGTCAGACATTTTAAGTCGCCCCACCCATGCACTCAATTAACAGGTAATAAATCACGAAGCAAAAAATCGTCAATCTCCGTAATTGTTCGGTTACTCGGAGACTCGTACAAATATTTTCAAAAAACAATTACAACTGCGATTTAACAGGTAGTTGCCAAGTTATTCGATCTGCATTATCTACTAATACAATCAATATAATTTAAGCTAACTTTTTACTGAATAGACTGAAATTCAATACTTCTAACCTCGTTTTAAAATCCCTCGATCTGCAAATACAGTACTCGGTTGTCATCCTTGGTTCTTTTATTTATTTATAAATGTAAAAACGGTAGGAATAAATAAACGGCTAGCGGAAAGAAACGAATGCGTAATACAAAATGTATAATATCGATTTTGAAGTACAAGTTAGACTGATATCGCTGTAAGAGGTTGTTTGTGTGTGAGTCACCCACTTTCACATGAAAACATGTTTGTTTTCCGTATAGATAAATATCTTTTAAGTGTTGGTTGGATTTAAATATTTAATTCAGTGATGTTCATTCGGATCAGAAAAAATACAGGTTTGTCCTTCTTGTACGAGTATTTCTTTAGATCTCGTTCCTTAAAATATGGGTGATCATATATGGGTCATCAGATCATATCGTGTTGTGATCCGGCGTGCGCTGTGTGATCCGGGACTTAAATTCAGATAAAATTTCTAAATACGCGCAGCGAGGTTACGCCAAATTTTGCAGTATTTTTCCTAATTTCAGTATTTTGTTATTAAATTCAGCGATCCGCGTTCGCTCTTGTTACTGTCGCTAGAACTGGTTTGATCACGTGGGATGAATCCTGCCTGCTAGATCAAATGACTGTAATAGAAACTACTCGTATACAAACATATGATAGCTTTGTACATTGTTGTATCATCTAATATTTACACTTCAACTGCATCCTCTACGATGAAGTCTTATTCATCTAACGAATCATAATTTCTCATGGTAAACAGTGTGATGAATTACTTTAAAAGGCGTGGCTATAGTAGAGCCATTCACAATTTATTGGACGTTGCACGATGTTTTGACGTGTGACGTCGCCGTGCACGCAGCTTTTGGCACGAGTTGCTGCGAAAACGCGTGCCGTCATTCACTTTGTCGTCAATCTAGCTGTTCCAACAGCCATTCGAAAATTAAAGCCGTAATATCACGAATTCTTCTAGTTATTCTGTATTAATGAGATTATTAATGAGTGTAAATATAAGGATTGAATAAATATTTGATAGTTTCCATTTTGGGTATGAAAAACAGTTGGGGCTTCACACACTTTAAACAACCCAACTTTTTTCCATACCCAAATGGAAACCATCAACTATCGATTCAATCCTTAATTTTCGCGGGGCTTAATATTCGCGGAAATGACTCAGATGACAATATCACGCTTATTTAATTCGCGCAGTTGTAATTAAGAATAAAGTATAATGTGTTCTATTTTCGTTGTGGTTTGATTTTGCGCACATTACTTTTCGCGAAATACACGAAACACGCGAAAATTAAACTCTCGCGAAATATAATGACAATAATTATTAATAGGGACTGTTCTGTTATGCAGTGTCGTTGCCCTAGATTGACAACAGTTTATCTCCTATATATTTTAATGGTACTTAAAACGTTTTTGCACTAAGTTGACGATATGTACGTTTTATGTTGCAGATTTAGAGAGGAGAAAGGTGACAGTAGGTTCGGACGAGGGGAGTACGTTGATGAAACAGATCTATGCCTCGAATGCGGATCCTAAGTTCGAGGACCGGTACTGGAGAATTGAAAGTTTGACGCTCATTGAGAACTGTAAACTGAAAGCACAATTTGAAGCATACAGAAGTGAGCTAGAGAAACTTGTAAGAATCACTAATGGCGTATAATTTTCGTTTAAATCATTTTATGAATACAAGAAAAGGGGAGAGGATAGTACTCACCGGCACCAGGTCCCAAAATCTTCAGTCCGGATGTTTTTAAGCTGCCAATTCACAGTTCAGGGTGGAATACTTCAATGTTCCAGTTGTTGTCAGTATAAATTGTACCACAATATAATGCCTATGAATGACTGAAAAGACGCAAATTGTGTCGAAATTTAGGCTTATTCAGTGCCCAAGGTTATAAAACTGAGCATGGAAACCAGTCTCAAATCTCAAGCATCTGATTGGCTGAAATGGCGACTGGTCGCCATTTCAGCCAATCAGATGCTTGAGATTTGAGACTGGTTTCCAAACTCAGTTTTATAACCTTCAGCCCAGAACATTTCAGAATCTGTTGTGAGCGAATTTTACTGCACATTTTTTGTGTAACTGGAAAAACTTAAACCTCTCTCACATGTACAGTAAAACTTGTTATATTTCTATAAATAGACCGTTACTTGACTGTCTACATAGACATAATCGACTATAGTTTCATCTTTAATCTCAACTAATGCTTGTTTTTTTATTTGAAGGGTCGCAGTGCTGAAGATTTGAAGGACACTCTTCTTTTCTCGATGGAAAGTGAACGAGCTTGTAAAGAAATCTTTGAAGATGGATGCAAAGTCGGTTCGAAGAAACGTCATGTATTAGGACATACCGGAAATGGTGTTCATCTAGTTCGCCATTATGATATATTGACGAGATACTTGATGTTTCAGCAGTACTCTTCACCATATGTGTTGGTTTATAAGGTAATGACACGAAACATTTACTGATATTATAAGTTTTAAAGGTAATGACATGTTACCTTTATGATAATATACCTTATGTAAACATGGATTATCTCCCAAGGAACAGTACTCTTCAACATATGTGTTAGTTTATAAGGCAATTACATGTTACTTTTACTGATACTATATTTACAACGAGCATAGATAGTTGCTATATAGCAAAACATGTATGACTCATCGGTTTCAGTTAAAAGAACAGGTTACATGTACTGACGAGATTTAGGATGAATTAGCACAATTTATCATATTTTCGGTTTACAAAGAAAGGACATGTTTACATATGTTGATGAAATATGTACCAGCAATATATGTTCCCTTATTTTTTATTCATGTAACATGTACTGACAATGTCATTATATCTCCTCATATGTTGTAGCTTAAAGTATAGTTAGCCTCAAAGACACATAAATGCGGAAATAGCGCCTAGCCAACCATGAAAGAGACAGACACAGTACATACCATCCGTATGCCCCCAAAAGAATGGCTTAAGTTTGCCTTAATACTGTACACTTTATAATAATGATTGACATTCCGCATGGTTTGAAATTAGCATATTACCTCAAGGGAGGTAATTGAAACTGATAACTACACTGAAAAGTTAGATCATAGACCATGTAGTGTACTGACACAAATGTTAAGAAGGATACCAATGCTACATGATATATATTTGGTTCGTCACCATTCAGTACAAATTACAAAAAAAGACCATCATTCATTTACTGAAAAGAAAACCCGGATTTATAATCGCTATAGGTTAGGTCCTTTAATGTTTTACTTCACCGCATGAGGAGCGTGTTACATTTCATGACGAGATATTTGATGCATTAGCAGTACACTCACCCATAAGTTGTTCTGTCAGCGATAAGCATATGTTACATGAGCTGTTAAGAATCTTGATTGAACAGGTAAACAACACATGTAAACCATGATACTCAAGAGTTGAATAACACTCCAATTCCACAAGACCCTCCAAAACAAAAAGTAAAAGCCACCGAACACGACACATATCAAAACAATGCAGACTCGGATTGATTGAGCCTGTTCACGGGCAGTGATGGAAATGCACAATACTGTCGACGCCGCCTAACTTCGGTTTGGGCGCATCTCAAAATTTGCTCAAATCATTTGTAGTTCTGTATAAAATATATTGCATCTAAGTTTTAATAGCTTTTCCTGTAAAAAACATAATATGCACAGACTTCACATAATGACATTTTTTCTGTAAATTTCAGACATTTTTGGGTAAAACGAAACCTATAGTTCCACGGTTGCACAGGGACGACAACTTTGTTCTACCACATTCTGGATTCGAATGCCATGTGTCAGCAAGAAATGTCGATAAAGATATGCCAATCTGCGAGGCTTTGAATTGCAGCTATGTATGTATTTCACATTTCACAATTGCAAAACCGTTGAAATTGTTATAAAATACATTTTAACAAACATCTTGCAATGTTAAAACAATTTTACGTTATAAAAGTGTCTACAATTAAAACTGCTTTATTTGATCTGCCCGAATGACCTACATTTTAGACGCATTTTAAGTAATAAAAAGCACTGCAGGGTAAACTTTAAGGATGCTGCTGACAAAGATTTAATAAATAGATTTAAGGCCCTATTGTGTCTGCAGGTTTTTCGCAGTTGGAGCACCCTAGAACCTGGTTCTACACCTACTCTTTTCCCTGAAAACTGTTTAGTTACTGACCTTACCAAGGAAGTAACCCTTAAGGTTATGTTTTGTTCTTTTTTGTAGTGTCTTTTCTGAAATTTATAATTTTGTAAACCCATGATCGCTTTTCCTCTCTGCTCTTAAGTGTGGCTATTCCTGATGATTCATGTCCCACTTTTCTATTATCTGTCTTGTTATCTATAAGTCATTTAAGTGTTATAAAGTAATGAAATAGATTAAAAGGGAACATTGAAAGAGACTGAGCTCGACAAATATTAAACAATTGCAGGCTCGATTTGATTTAGCTGGGTCATGAGCAGTAATGGAAGTGCATATTACTGTTCGCGCCGCCTAGCCAGGCAAGTTATGAAAGAGGCAACAATTTAATAAATTTTCCTCAGCTGCAACAAGGAGATGTTGTTTAATAAATGTGCAAGAAATCGCTAGATGATATTGAAGCAGTCAACTTTATGACAATAATAAAGTTCTTTAGTTAATTCTGAAATCTTATTACTCTAACATGTTATTGCCCAAACTGGTATTCGAACCCGTACCGTAAAGAGGCTGAGCCTAGCCATGTAAATCAGATTAAACTACCGATTGACCTAGCCGGGACAATCTCAATAAAGTTTGCGCAGATAATCCAGATAAACCTAATAATTATTACATGACATCCGGAACCGATTATTTACTGATAACAATACTGTACAAAGGATTGACTAAAGGCAATACTACAGCTCTGAAGTGAATGTGGGAGATATTTGTGATTGTTTTCTTCATTATTAATGGTGAATGCAGTAATGTGAATAAGAATTTGTCAACCGTTACATTGGAGACTCATACAAATCAATAAATTTATTGCAAACTTACATAATTATCCTAGTGCGGTTGTCAAATTCGACCTGCAAATGTAAATCATCAACCTGCATATAAGCCTCAAAACCCTCATTGATAGGAGCATGGAATGAAATACTTAAGTGCATGCAAAATCATAGATAACTATAAAGCATGGTTTTTTGTAGTATTTCTTTTTAAATGCACCAACACTGTAAATAAATTGTACAAAGATGTAGAATACAACTCAGCACTTAATTAATGAGTGTGACCAAATTGCCACGGTTCTTGTCCTATGACGACATCGAAGATAATGACATTATTTCTCAAAATTGTTTTCTATTCATGTCGCGAATTGATCAAAATTGTGTTTATTGAATATGAACAGCGTCGATCGGACCGACACGTGTACTTCGGATCTGTTCTATTGATTTAACATGATTTTGAGACCTGAATTGATTTCTCAATTGCACGGTAAAGCACAAATGCTTTTATTATTTAACCGAGTAAATTATTTCTAATGCTTTCTATTTTTATCCCCAGGTGTATTTGTACGAGTTTGATGACGTGTCGTCAAACACAGTGAAATATCCACGCCAGATTTTACCATACGCTGTAGTTCAACTGGAGAAGAAGACGCCTTGTATACCTGAAAATCCTTTTCTTGCATTTGCCTCAGCGGAATCTGTTAACAACTGGGAAGTCAAAGGTGAAACTAGACGCGGCTTTAGATTCGTGTTTTCGAACTCTGGATTAAAGGGAAAACATAAAGTGTTCGCTAAAGGTTATCAGTCCGGGAATGTTGGCTCGAAGCTAAAGGGCCAGATTTTGGAGATGAGGACAAAGTCACCTAAGCCGCTGCTTGATCCTAAACCACCACTGCTACAAAAGATGGATGACAACAGTTTAAGGCTCAACAAAGATTACAACGACGAGGCGGATACTACAGCACCTCCAGATTTACAGAAATATGGTTGCAGCCCTATTAAGTCACATTTTCCTAGAGGAACGTTTGTTTTTGATACAGATATTTCAAATTTTGTTGGTTCTGAAACACTTCGATGTAATCCACAATTAAAGTTACAACCTAGGGTTAAATTAAAGCGGTTAAATTCAAAATTTTATAAAAAGCCTCGTAGGGATAAACATAGTATAGATGAAAACGAAAGAACTGTCACCTTAAATGTGCAAGTTGAAATGACAGAGCAAAACAGTTCCACTGGGTCATATAAAGAAAACGATAGTGAAGAAAATATTAACAACAACTCAAAGATTAATGATAAAACTCATACAATTCCTAATATTGAAAGACAGAAACCACTTAGTGGCTCCGCGCAGTCGAGTTTAGCTGTCCAAAAACAAATGCCGCCAACTCATTTAAACGTTGGAGAGGACAGTGATTCTTTGACATTAAGACTGAAAACTAAAAAATCTAAATTTGGATCTGTAAAATACACAATAGATAAGGAAAAAGAGAGAAAACCAATCAAGTTAACATCTTCATTGGGCGTAAACGAACGTCATGATCTTAGCTCCAAACTTTTGACAAATAAAGAAGGTGCGCTGGAGAAGAACCAATTTGAATTTGTTGTGCAACCAAAAGACCAGCACGACGGACTGAAAATCAAAATTGCCAAAAAGAACAATGCTATTCAAGATAAGGAATTTGAAAAACAAAATGAAAAAAAGTCCAGTGATAAAGTTTCAGATGCAAATATATTGACTAAAGTCTCTAGCAAAGATAAAAGCAAGTTATCATGTACAATAGCGCCCGAGGCAGGTTCTAATGAAAGTATTGATATTCAAGGACATGGAAATCAAAATATGTTAAAAAAGATACTATCAAGTGAACATGATAATCATAGAATTGAAACACTGCTTTCACATCACGCAGTTTTAGAAAAAAGCAAGTCACCAGTTGCTGCTAATTCAGCTCCGGATATGTTAAATTTAAATCCAGTTTTGGTATCTGCCAATATTTCTTCACTCTCAGAAAGAAATGGATTAAGCAATCAGACAAACTCATCAAACTACGGTATGAACATGAGTGTACACGGTAATTCAATTTCTAAAGATGCTATTTTTAATTTAGAGATGACGTCATTTTTCGAGAAAGGAAAAGACATTGACAAAAGCGAACGTTTTGTTCATCAAATTCATAGTCCTATTCATCAGACCCATTTTGTTAACCCTGTCCTCCGAGCAGGCAATGACTTGCACAAACCAGTTCATGACACAAACATGGATAAAGATTTATTTAATGAGAATAGAAGACCACATGTGAGAGATTTTCATTCTGTGCAGGCGAATGAAACATTAAATACAATAGATATCAGTGTTAACGGAAATGGTGATAAGAAAACAGAAACATCTGCACAATGTGTGAACGCAAGTTCTAAACATGACGATAAAAACACTAACAATGCTTGTAATGAAAAGGTCGGAGAAACAATCAATGATTCTTCTATAGTAGTGCATGCTTTTGCAACAGTTGAACCTAATGAGTTAAATTCTACTCTTGAGCCAACGATAAAGCAATTTCCAAGTACTAGTGTTCATTTAAAGAACTCAGAATCGATTTCAAAGAATACTAAAGGTGTTAATTCAGATTCAGACATTTCAATAAGTAATAACAAATCTTCAAAGAAACATAATAAACAAGAATCCGTTAAAGAAAAGACATCGTCTACAGAAAAAGTGGCAAAATCTGAACTAAAAGGTGCGAAAAAGAGACGTGAAAAAACTAGCAAATCTAAAGATCAATTTAATAAGTCAGACGGCATCATACATGTTAACAATGAAGTTGTTAATGGAAAGCAAAAAGAGCTTTATTTAATGAATAAAACGGAATTAATTCCAAATGTCGTAGAACCTTCAATATCAAAATCACAGCACATCAATGATCAAAATGGATGCCGCTCAAAAGTAGATATCAAAGACAATTCTAGCAATGTTAAAATTGACAGCACTACCGCAAATAAATTGCGATCTTTCTTAAGCACAACGGCTGCTGCAGCATTACAAAGTAAAAAGGCCACATCGAAGGATACTGGATCGTTTTCTGATACTGAAAGCAATAGTTTGGCTCAAACTCTATCATTCATAGAAATGCCCATTGCAGAAGACACAAAACTCGACAAATCCACGGAAAACAACAAAACCAGTTGTATACCAGAGCGAAGCTATTCAGATACAATGGTTGTTCTCAAACAAAATCTTCCCTTACCATCCCTTACATCACCAAATACATCAAATACATTTTCCGAACAAAATAGTGACAAATTCCCTGTATGTTCAAGGACGGATTTTTCGGAAATTCATGAAAATGATTCTCAAGAAACAATAATAGGCGGAGTATCATCGTCTCCACGTTGTCAACCTGGTTTTGCGTCCACACTATCAGGAAATTATAATTTGAAGTCTTTTGAATCGCTATTAGCAAATTTCGGTTCATCATCAGAAAATGTGCCCCAAGCTCTAAACATCAAACACGAAAAACCGGATTTCTGTCCTACTTCACAATGTTCTTCAAGTCAATTGATGAGCGAAAAAGATAAAACAAACATTCAGGAACCAACTTCGTCCACTGGCAATTTGCCATCAATCGGGGTTAACACTGTTCATATTAAACAAGAACCTATTGATGAAGAACTGGAGCAAAGACTGCCTTCCGAAATCGAAGAAACTATTGAGAACAATAGAAGTAGTGTGTTAAAATGCCTTGAAAACTCTACCTTTTTGCCCAGGACACGCCAGGAGATTGCTCGCGGTGTAGCCATGCTTGATGCTACAGAGTGCAGAAATGCCATTGTGGACACATTGAAAGAGCTGTCAAATGTCTTGAAATTTCTCACAGAAAGCAACGGACAAACCAATTCCGAACAAGTTGCTTTAGTTGCAAAGAAAATGTGCAGTGTTTTAGGAGAAACAAAGGTAAAACAAGAAAAATGTTTAACAAATGAAAGTAATAATTGTGTTTCCCTACATGGGGATTCTTCCGTGCGAGTAAAGACCGAACCAATCGAAACAATTAATACTTTTGAAAAGAATGTTACAGACAATCTTAACAGTGAAGAACATTTGTCTCAAACTTTTGAAGTACAAGGATTTAGCGAGCTTGACTGCTTTGGCACGCCTATACATGAACAAGAAAAAACTTATGAATACATTATCAAAGCTGAAGAAGAGGAAGAAGACACTTTGAAAGGTTCTACTGAGCAATATAATACAAAAGAAAAAGATATTATTTCAAATGAAAATGTTAAAGAAACGAACAAGACCTCTGATACAATTTTATATACTAGTGAACGTTCAGGCATTGACGAGCTTCCTCAGTTACTAGATGTTGGTGAAGAGCCAGACATTAATGGCTTTGAAATGTTCGGTCTTCCAAGTAAAAAGCCAAAAAGGCGCAAAGTAATTTTCCGCGAAGATGATGACAAGACTACGAAAACCCAAATCATCGATAGTATGGAAGACGTTAAACCGACCCTCATAACTCGTCAAAACTCAACTAAACAGCAAGTTCACCACGAGGAACCTCCAATATTAGATACTAACACGGATCCTTCTTTTAACTTATTGACAGAAATAAAATCTGAAAAAGACAATGAAATCCAAGCTAACAGGTTCAGAAACAAGCAAACTTTTAGCTTAAAAACTGGTGTTTTGAATAAGGGTTTGAAAGATAGAAAAAACATGTTTGATTTGAAAAATAGAAGTACAACCACCGTGACAAGTTTGAATGCACAAAGAATACCAGTTATATCAACAAGAGTATCATATCCAGCTCTGAAAATAAGAGACGTTCAAAGAACTGAAACGTTAAGTATGACCCGGTGTGAAAATGACGAAAGAAAATCCAGTTTTACGCAATTTACTAACAACATTTTATGCAGTGAAGAAAGAAAACCAAACTTTCAGCAATTTTCAAACAACATTGTATGTGGTGAGCAAAGAAAATCCAACTTTCAGCAATCTACTAACAACATTTTAGATGACGTCTACACAACGGTTTGTGAGAAGTTAATGACACTTAAGACTGAAAAGGAAATAATTCCCAACGATTTAAATGAATTTAGTGTTAACACTGAAAGACCAGTAGAATCAGTTGCAATGCCAGCCATTGTTATTCCTACAGATTTATGCCAAACATTACCACTTGTTCTTTCCGAGACTCCGGACAATACGGTCAAGCAAACATCTAGTTCAAGTAGTAATAATAATACAGAGAAACTAGTTCCGGATAATACAAAACCGAAGGAAAAATCTAGAATTAAGAATGAATCCAAGCAGGTGATCCCATTCCATACCGTTAAACGACTGAAGCAACATCAGTTTTGGAAATACAAAAGAGGTGAAACGAATAGAAAATTTATAGATTACAAAGAAATATTTGACAAAATGAGAAAAGGCAAGTTAGATGAAGATCTTCCCAAAAAATCAAAATCTGCTAAAAGAAGAGATGACAATCATTCCAAAAAATCAAAATCTGTTGAAAGAATCAATGACGGTCATTCCAAAAGATCTAAATCTGTTGAAAAACGAGATGGCGGTCATCCCAAAAAATCAAACTCTGTTGAAAAACGAGATTGCGGCCATCCCATAAAATCTAAATCTGATGAAAAAAGGGATGACGGCCATCCCAAAAAAGCTCAGTCTGTTGAAAAAAGGAATGATGATCAGCCCAAAAAATCAAATTCTGTTGAAAAAATAAATAGTGCAAAGTCTGATGACAGAACTAGAGGAAACGCTTCCAAATTTCCATTCCCAATTCCAAGCAACAGAAAGGCTCAGATCAGCGCCAGAGGGGCTACACTGATAGAAGACGAATTCGTGTTCGGACGACGGCCAGTTTATATCAGTCGAAAACGACGCAGGTCACCTTCCAGCGTCAGAGAAACTCCAAAGAAACCGCGAAATTCTTTTGAAAGATCACATAACAGAGAAAATCCAAAACGCGACGGGTCTCGTAGATCCAGAAGTAAAAGTAGCCACAGATCCTCAGATAAAACCCAAAGCCGAAATTCTAAGAACAAATCTCACTCGCCGTCGTCGAAACGTAGTTTGTCTAGGAACATTAGAGGAAGTACACGAAATACCAACGAAGACAGGGCTCCTAGAAGAAATCATACGCACAGAAATACAACATCAAATAATAATCTAAATGTTCAGGATACTTGCAAACCGATTTCGCGTTGGTCCTTGACTCAAAGATTTCCTGCAAAAGCGGTGTTCGCCAAATCAGGGACAGGTTACTTTTCTTGGCGACGAAAATATCAAACTAAAAGGATTGCGAATGAGGAATATGTTTTAACTGACAAAGGCACTCTCCAAACAAAGGCAGAATATGATCGGTGGACACGATTTAAAGCGCGCGAATCCCTCCGACTTCAGATTGAAACAGCTATTAAAGATTACAGGCGAACATTTAAAGATACACCTGATGACAAAACGGGCGATGAGAAAGTTGCGAGCTATTTGGAATTTTTATCAGGCAAACTGGACGAATTGAATAGCAGACGAAATAAACTGAATCCTATTCCTCCTAAAAAGGTGGACCCTCCTAAACAACAAAAAAATCCGGCTCGAAAGAAAAATAATCGTCGTCGAAGAAAGCAAAATAAAGCAAATCAAGAAAAACGCCTTTTAGAAAAACTGGAGAGGTCTAGAATGTTTCATCATCATGAAACATTACAGCATTCTTCCATTGCACGTTTAAGCAGTACTCTGGCAAGCGATAGTGATAGTCTGTCTTACAAACAACGACGCCATGCTTCCAGCATTGAAGAGCTGTTAAGGGAACACATTAGTAAGCATTGTGAAACACTTACGAAGCAAATAAAGCAGGAAATCACACAAGAATTCGAAGAACTTGCAAACAGTAAGGTTGACTTACAAAGAAACAAAAGTGATGAAAGACAAACAAGTTCAAGGTCTCGTGACAAATATCATGATAGAGATAGCACTAGACGGACAAAAGACGGCGATAGATATGACAAAGATTCAAGACATCATCGAACGCGCTATGACAAACGCGATGAGCCTCGTAAATCAAGCCGGGAAAGATGTAGCACTTCTCAAAGTAGTGATAAGTCAAAAGAGGAAAGAGATCGACGAGGTCGAAAAGACAATAGTGTTGACAAAGCCAGAGAAAGATATGCACGTCAAGATTTAAGTGATGATCGCCATTCGGACCAATACCGGCATGAAGACGATGATATAATAGACGGGAATTCCAGCAGCACGAACAGAGAGCGTTATTCAGCTTATCCAGAAGATGACAGAAGAATCATTGATGTTCATATACTCCCAGAAAGACGATTTGAAGAATGCTATTACGACGATAAAGATTATGCCGATCCTGAATACTATTCACGTGAAATTGATAAGTATGACTTTCAACAAAACTTTGATAAATATCAGTTTGAATTCGATAGACAGAGACGGAACGTCGAACATACTCATATCCCATTGCAAGATCCAATTGAACAAGGTAGCAACATTCCTCACGAGCTAAAACAACCTCATTTTCCACCTTATAATCGTAGGCAGTGGTTTAGTGGAAAATATGATAGATATCGTTATAATGGCGGTCGTCATAAAATCCCTTTATTAGAAACACCAAAAGATATACCTAAAACCAACCCTGTGGCGGAACAAAGTGATGAATATGATGCAACCAAATACAGACAATTGCTTCCTTCTTGGCGTGTAAATCAAGGAAGAGGTCGAGGTATCCCAAATAGGAGCTTTCATCCATTCTATAATCCCAAACCACATAATCCTAAACCACATAATCCCAAACCTCATTACCAGCCGGCTAAATATTCTAAACCATTTAGAAACCCTGCAACTTATTACTTTTACGAAGATGGTAAAGATAAGAAATTAGACTCTGGTAAAGTTGGAGCACCGAATCATGCAAATCCTTTAGAAATAACAGCGGAGCTGAGAAGCGAGGAAGCAGATCCAACACCGCGGACTAAAGGTCCAGTAGACGTGCCTAAACCGGCTCAGATTAACTCCGGTGTGCGTACAACATCAGTTGAATAGAATTTTTTTTAAATGTCTTCAATATGTTATTAACTGAGTTTTTGAAGAATGTTTTTAATTATTAATATTTTAAAGTGCCATTTTGTCATTTTATCCAGATTTTATGTTTGAAAATGTTTTAAATTATTTATATTTTAAATTGTCATTTTTGTCATTGTATCAGGATTTCATATTGTATACGAAAATGCTCATCTTTTTGCTAATGTAAAGATTTCCGTTTGTTTTTAATTGTCCATTTGTACATTGTAGTGGCAGTTGAAAAATACTTGGCATAGGATGTACAATAATTGTCACAAAATGTCTTCGGCGTTTATGTTACTAAATACTAGTATATTAAATTAAACATACGGAAATATATTATCCTAACGTGGCTGCTCGGTTAAATTACAACGGATATTTTGTTGAAACAAATATTCTGAATAGCAGCGTATTGAATTTTAGGAAACCACTTACAAATCAATATCCGTATGCTTTAATTATGCATAAAGAAATTCAAACGCACCTTTTGATCAAGCTGATCTAGACATTGCAACAGTTGATGAGAGTGAATGTATTTTGATAAATTTAAGCAGTATATCAACTTGTGTTATAATAAAAGTATATTTTAAACATTTATATGGAAAAGGAAAAGGTTCAACGTTTTCGACAACTATTCAATGCTATTTTGAATTAACATCTGATAGGATTGAAAATTCAAATGGCAGTGTCGCCAAATACAAAATATTTTTTAATATACAATTAGAGGCTTGGCCATTTGGGTGTTCATTGTGGTTGCTCGAACTCTCTTTTTAAGACTGCAATATTTCATTTAATGAGGATTCCGGCCGGAAAGTTGAAAGCAATCATGTTAACTTTCTGGAAATCTTCCATCCGACCCTGAACAATGCTTTAGCATTCAGTATTAAAAAGTATTTAATGTTAAATATTAAGTATTTTACTTAAGTATTTTTCAATTGCCCCACCATTATTATTGCTCACTTGACGGAAGTTTTTTTATTTAATTTGCTTGTTTTCAGATTATAAATTATAATGTAATGCCGTAATTATAATATTTTATATAATAACCGCATCCTAATCAGAATAGTGTTTATTCTTTAAATTATATAGTATTACAAATGCATACTCTTCCAAAAGGGATGTCTGGATAGTAATAACTCTGTAAACTTACACTCTTTAATTCCAAATTTTCGGACACTTTTCCTTTATCAAAGGAATACATAAAACAGCTTCATGAAAAATGTTATCATAGATGTAGCTTAAGTTGCAAAACAACATCTGTAATTTTCTTAATAAAAGATAAAAATCTGGAATTAATGAGTTTAAATTCTACATAGAGTAATTAGTATTAGATACAAAATAACGAAAATCAAGTAGTGCATAACGTTCAAAAACGTTATCATGTTTTAGAACCGTTTATTTATAGGATTGTCTTTTTTCAAGAGTTTATATAAATGCAGTGTGAGATGTGAAATGTTTGAATAAAGAATAATATTACTATTGACAATTCATCTGTTTTATTACAAGAACAAACACTTCTTAAAACTTTATTTTCGATCTTATGTCTTGATTGCCAAATTATCATTTTTAATTAGAACAGAACTGCATTTCTTATAGATTTTATCTGGTATGGACAAAATGCTATAAATCCTCCAGCAGAGTTTCACCTATCAAGCGCCTACTTCGTATGCTCCAGCCTACTTTGCAATCTCCTTCGCAGAGTTGTCGTTCCTTACACTCACTTTACGTAATGAGCCGATAGTGTAAGAGAGTGCCTACTTCGTAGGCTCCATGACTAAAGTCTCGGTCAAAATATTCCACAAAAACTCTATTCTTTCTTAGCAATTACACACAATGAAAATATATTTAATTTAAATGCACACACTGACATTCAGTTACCATTACTACAAATTTCGATTCCACTTAGATTTTGACCCAGCGAGCAACCTCCGTTAACACCTGTTGCACTGTAGCACTTCACAAGACGCCGACCACGTTTAATGTCATGCGACGACTGTTTAAACTGTCGCTCCAATTAAAAGACGCTGTATTTTACTTCCAAATTAAGTTTTGCTGTCAATAAAATTTTTGTTGCCGATTGCTAATCCCCTTGCGGATGTTGAAACAATAACAAAAGGTGTGGCTTAAAGTAAAGCAACCTGAAGGCGTGATTAGCAATAAACAATGTACTGTCGATTATACTTTCCTGCGCTACTTCTCAACGAAAATATCAGTCCCGCACATCGTGTTTGATGTTTTTGGTTGCAAGCCAAAATCTTAACTGAAATCGAAATTTGTAGTATCTCTTTCAGAAAATCGCTTTGTTCTCTGGATTTATCTCTCTAGTTTAACAAATAAAAGTGCAACAACACCCCGCTAAAAAAATTATATCGCTTAAAGCGAAAAGCTTCCAATTATAACTTTTGTCACTGTGCTTCAATGTTTCAGAACTGATTATTGATCTGTCTTTAAATGCAATTATACGAATTGAAAGACCGAAAACAACTACAAGCAATGCAAGGTCT